>JASPKZ010010659.1:0-447500 GCA_030220185.1 Diploptera punctata
GGGTGTCGGGGTAATAAGTGGGACGTTTTCTCTCTTTCCTAATGGAGGACCCCGATAGTCTTAGATTTTCCCTGGGAGTCGGGGAAAAAAGTGGGAACGTTTTCCCTCCTCTACTCCCAATGGAGGATCCCGAGTATTCTTCAGGTTTTTTCCCACCGGAGTCGGAGAAAATGTTGTGGGACGTTTTCTCCTCCTTTCTCGCACTAGAGGATCCGTATTCTTGATATTTTTCTCTCCGGAGTCGGGGTAAAATAGTGGGGATGTTTTCTCCTCTCTCTCTCTCACTGGACGACCCCGAACATTCTGCAGATTGTTCCCTCGGGAGTCGGGGAAAATGTTGTGGGACGTTTACTCCTCTTCTCCCACTGGAGGATCCCGATATCCTTAAGGTTTTTCCCTCGGGAGTCGGAGTAATGTTGTGGGAAGTTTCCTCCTCTTCTCCCACTAGAGGGTACCGATATTCCTCAGGTCTTTCCCTCGGGAGTTTTTTCTCTTCTTCTTTTCCCACTGGAGGAATCCCGATATTCTTCATGTTATTCCCTCGGGAGTCGGGGAAATGTTGTGGGACGTTTTAACCTCTTCTGCTCTTCTCTCAACGGAGATTCCGATATTCTTTGGATTTTACCCTCGGGAGTCGGGGAAAATGTTGTGGGACGTTTTCTCCTCTTCTCCCACTGGAGGATCCCGATATTCTTCAGGTTTTTCCCTCGGGGTCTGGGAAGATGTTGTGGGACGTTTCTCCTCCTCTTCTGCCACTGGAAGATCCGAATATTCGTCATGTTATTCCCTCGGGAGTCAGGGAAATGTTGTGAGACGTTTTCTCCTCTTCTCCCATTGGAGGATCCCGGTATTCTTCAGGTTTTTCCCCCGGGAGTCGGGGAAAATGTAATGGGATGTTTCCTCCTCTTCTCCCACTGGAGGATCCGATATTCTTCAGGTTTTACCCTTGGGAGTCGAGGAAAATGTGGGTCGTTTTCTCCTCTTCTCCCACTGGAGGATCCCGATATTCTTCAGGTTTTCCCCTCGGGAGTCGGGGGAAATGCTGTGGAACGTTTTCACCTCTTGTCTCACTGGAGGATTCCGATATTCTTCATGTTTTTCCCTCGGGAGTCGGGGTTAATATACGGGACATTTTCGCCACTTCTCCCACTGGAGGATCCCGATATTATTCAGTGTTTTCTCCGGGTGTCGGGGTTTATATAGTGGAACGTTTTCTCCTCTTCTCCTAATGGAGGACCCCGATATTCTTCAGAGTTTTCCCTCGGGAGTCGGGAAAAAAGTGGTAGGACGTTTTTTCCTCTTCTCTCTCTGGAGATACCGATCTTCTTCGAATTTTATCCTCGGGGAGTCGGGGAAAATGTAGTGGGGACGTTTCCCTTCCCTCCTCTCCTCTCCACTGGAGATCCCGATATTCTTCGAATTTTACGCTCGGGAGTCGGGGAAATTAGTGGGACGTTTTCTCCTCTTCTGCCACTGGAGGATCCCGATATTCTTCCGGTTTTTCCGTCGGGATTCGGGGAAATGTTATGGGAGTTTTCTCCTCTTCTCCCACTAGAGGGCGCCGATATTCTTAAGGTTTTCCCTCGGGAGTGGGGGAAAATGTGGGACGTTTGCTCCTCTTCACCCACTGGAGGATCCCGATATTCTTCATGTTTTTCCCTCGTGTGTCGGGGAAATGTTGTGGGACGTTTTCTCCTTTTCTCCTCTTCTCCCACTGGAGATCCCGATATTCTTCGGATTTTACCCTCGGGAGGCGGGGAAAATGTTATTGCACGTTTTCTCCTCTTCTCCCACTGGAGGATCCCGATATCTTTCAGATTTTTCCCACGGGAGTCGGGGAAAATGTTATGGGATATTTTCTCCTCATCTCCCACTGGAGGATCCCAATATTCGTCATGTTATTCCCTCGGGAGTCGGGGAAATGTTGAGACGTTTTCTCCCCTTTTCCCACTGGAGGAACACGATATTCTTCAGATTTTTCCATCGGGAGTCGGGGAAAATGTTGTGGGACGTTTTCTGCTCTTCTCCCACAGGAGGATCCCGATATTCTTTAGGTTTTTCCCTCGGGAATCGGGGGAAATGCTGTAGAACGTTTTCACGTCTTGTCTCACTGGAGGATCCAGATATTCATGTTTTGCCGTCGGGAGTCGGGGTTAATATACTGGGACATTTTCTCCACTTCTTCCACTGGAGGATCCCGATATTCTTCAGATTTTTCTCCGGGTGTCGGGGTTAATATAGTGGGACGTTTTCTCCTCTTCTCCCACTGGAGGATCCCGATATTCTTCAGATTTTTCCCTCGGGAGTCGGGGAAAATGTTGTGGGACGTTTTCTCCTCTTCTCCCACCGGAGGATCCCGATATTCTTCGAATTTTTCCCTCGGGAGTCGGGGAAAATGTTGTGGGACGTTTTCTCCTCTTCTCCCACTGGAGGATCCCGATATTCTTCAGGTTTTTCCCTCGGGAGTCGGGGAAATGTTATGGGACGTTTTCTCCTCTTCTACCACTAGAGGGTGTCGATATTCTTAAGGTTTTTCCCTCGGGAGTCGGGGAAAATGTGGGACGTTTGCTCCTCTTCTCCCACTGGAGGATCCCGATATTCTTCATGTTTTTCCCTCGTGTGTCGGGGAAATGTTGTGGGACGTTTTCTCCTTTTCTCCTCTTCTCCCACTGCAGATCCCGATATTCTTCGGATTTTACCCTCGGGAGTCGGGGAAAATGTTGTGGGACGTTTTCTCCTCTTCTCCCACTGGAGGATCCCGATATTCTTCAGGTTTTTCCCTCGGGAGTCGGGGAAAGTGTTGTGGGACGTTTTCTCCCCTTCTCCCACTGGAGGACCCCGATATTCTTCAGATTTTTCCCTCGGGAGTCGGGGAAAATGTTGTGGGACGTTTTCTCCTCTTCTCCCACTGGAGGATCCCGATATTCTTCAGGTTTTTACCCTCGGGAGTCGGGGAAAATGTTGTGGGACGTTTTCTCCTCTTCTCCCACTGGAGGATCCCGATATTCTTCAGGTTTTTCCCTTGGGAGTCGGGGAAAATGTTGTGGGACGTTTTCTCCTCTTCTCCCACTGGAGGATCCCGATATTCTTCGGATTTTACCCTCGGGAGTCGGGGAAATGTTGTGGGACGTTTTCTCCTCTTCTCCCACTGGAGGATCCCGATATTCTTCAGATTTTTCCCTCGGGAGTCGGGGAAAATGTTGTGGGACGTTTTCTCCTCTTCTCTCACTGGAGGATCCCGATATTCTTCAGGTTTTTCCCTCGGGAGTCGGGGAAAATGTTGTGGGACGTTTTCTGCTCTTCTCCCATTGGAGGATCACGATATTCTTCATGTTTTTCTCTGGGGAGACGGAGAAAATATTATGGAACGTTTTCTTCTCTTCTCTCACTGGAGGATCCCGATATTCTTCTGGTTTTTTCCCTCGGGAGTCGGGGAAAAAATTGTGGGTCGTTTTCTCTTATTTTATCGCTGGAGGTTCCTGTATTTTTCAAACTGTTCCCTCGGGACATTCGGCAGTCCATTTTCTTTTATATTTTGGACTCTTTTCCACTGGATGGTCCCAATATTAAGATGTTCTGAGATGTGTTCGATTCTCTTCTCATTCGAGGATGTCGATGTGGTTACAGTTGCTCTCTAGAATGTCGGATATCATTTTGTGGGACTTTTACACTTCTTATCTCAATTATAATTGTTCCCTCGGGAATCAGGGGGATATTAGCACAATCCAAATGTTTCATTTTAGTCCGCATTGCTATTCTACTGAATTAACTAAATTTCCTTTTGAATATATTCTCTAGATATCTCCTGAACTCTTTGTACTGTCATGTGTGTTGCATTTAGAGCGACAATTGTGGTCAAATATTCATTTACGTTTTCTTTTTTAATTCAATGTCTCCTTTTTAGCTTCTCGCTGTAAGAAAACACATTTTTGCCTTGTTGATGATGTTCACTTTTTAATGTAGCTGATTGGAATTTAATTTTTTTATTGTCCGCAGGCTGAAATTAGTTTGTATATTGCATTAATTCACACCCACACTCCGTTCATGAAGTAATAGACATTACTTACTCTTTTTCTCAGTTATTGTATTAAAGTATTTTCAACTTATAGCTGCCGATTTCGTCCATTTAATTCATCTAGACTTTTTCTTCATTCTTTTTTCTCTTGTTGATAATTTTCACTTTTTACGTAACTAACTGTAATGTTTTATTTTATTGTCCACAGTATGTTTATTGTAAGATTTTACACTCTCGATTCATGTTTCTCTATGCTCAGTTATTATAATAATTATTAATTTAAACCTGTAGAATATGTCAATTTAATTCCTTTTGATTTAATTTACTTACACAGAATTTAGAGAGTATTTATAACTGATAGAATTTATATTCAATTTAAGATTCAGTTTCATAGCAACTGTCTGACAATAAGTTTGTATAAAATTAACAGTTTTATTGGGATCAGAATACAATTAATTTCCTATCCTATGGTTAGTAATATTGTAACTTAGGAACAAAAAATTATATCAATAAAATATTTCACGTGTCAAATAGAAGTTCTATTCTCAACAATCCAGGAAGAATGCAAGAGTGGTATAAGTCCTCATACGCCCTCTTGTCATGAAATTTATAATGGAAAGGCTTTATTTTGAAGACATGTTTAATTTATTTTAAAGAACTGAGTAGTATATATCGTGAGCATTTGCGTCTAGTCCCAAGGGTCTCGGGTTCAAATCTGGCTAGGGCAATTGGATAGGCTACTTACGGTGGGAAAATCCAAAGGGAGAAGTTCTCCGGGAGGGACGTTAAGCTGTGGGAACTGTGTCTGATGATTTTCAGTCTCGTAGAAGTATCGTAACCCTGTATTAAAATATATCTGTGCAAAATTTAAATTATATGTTATTATTATAGGTTACTGGTTAATACCCGGCGTGCGTTGCTACACCTAAAGCATGAAATGTGTTTTTGTGTTTAGTTGAAAAAGTGAAAAGGAAAATAATTATAAATTTATATCGTAATTATTTTTAGATACACCGTGCTGATTACCCGGTGTTGCCCGGGAATCTAATTTCCCGATTTGTTGGCGTAAGTGAGCTGAAAGATAAAAATGGTTATTGAGAGTTATCCGTAAAAGAACACCCGCTGTGCGCTGCTACGCTTGCCCAAGGATCTAGTCATCCCGATCTTCTTGGTATCAATGAGCTGAAAGATACAAATGGTTATTGTGAGTTATCCGTAAAAGATAGATAAGTTATGTGCTGTTGCGGACTTCTTTGTGGACATTTCTGAGATGTTCAATTCTGTGTACATTAATTTGGTGTATGTTATGGTTTAGACAGCGTAAGCCATTTAACAGTCCAAAAAGTCCCGAAAAACACTTTTTCTCTACAAAGGGTGAAGGGGTTTACAACTCACTTACAGACTATAACCTTCCAGGGAAACTCCTGAACATTTTGCAAAAAGCACCATCGCAATCGGATGAATGATATGGCAGCGCATAAAGGACAGACAGACATTCATTTATATATATATATATATATATATATACATATACACACACACATTAGCTAATACCCGGCGTGCGCTGCTACTCCTAAATAAATGTTTATGTGTTTTTGACACCAGCCGTGCGCTGTTATACTCTACTTTTTTGTAGAGTTTTTTTAGATGTTCAATTCTGTGTACATCAATTTGTGTATTTGTTATGGTTTAGGCAGCGTAAGCCACTTATGCGTCAAATAGGGACTTTATTTAACGTTTTTCACTACAAAGGGTGATTTCTATGGGTGGAGTGGTTGATTATTACAACTCTCTTATAGCCTATGTTCATTCCCGGAATCTCCTGAACATTTTTCAAAAAGCTCCATCTCAATCGGATGAACGGTATGGCAGAGGACGCTTGCCCGGGAATCTACTTATCCCGATCTTCTTGGTATCAGAAAAAAAACTCAAAGCGCGACAGGCGTAGAAGGCTTTTGGCTGACCAGCCGGCTGTTGGCCTCACATTAACATGTGTTAATCACAGAGGTAGACGATCATCTAGTCAGTGTAGGGTGACATGTGGTCAGCATGTCGGATCCTCCAGCCGTTATAGCTGGTATTCTCAACCTGGAGTCGCTACTTATTGTAGCTACCCAAATGACTCACGATGTTGGGTGGGCACCACACAGTGGGCCAGATACGAAATCTAGCTGGAAAAAAAGTATTTTACTAACTCTCACGAATTCATCTTTCATCACTCTAAAATTATTTCCAGATGACTGTTCTTCACTTTTGTGCAAAGGAGGGTAGAATTCTAAAATGTTTTTAGACAATATAAACATCGGAAGTTGCCGATAATTAAGAACTCATCTGGTCCGCATCCCAGTTGTGTACCGAGCTGTAGAAATAAATATGTTTTGCATTATAGTTCAGTGAGTTATTCTTCTTATTATATATGGATACTTTACCTCAAGGTTTGTACTTTTCATTGATATATTTAACATGTTTCTATACAACCAGATACTGTGTTAAATACACGTGGAATCATACCCGAAACACTAAATCATTTACACAATCGTTTCACATTAAATTGAGCTAAAAAAAACAGTTCTGAACAGCTGTACAAATTTTAGTTAGAATATAGAGTGATTTATGGACTTCAATTCCTGCACAATAACACGTATGCAAATTATTGCGTTTTTTGTAATTAGGTTTTTTGTTACAGGAGTCGGCCGGCAGCTGAGGCCTATCTTCGCGCGCAGGGAATTGTTTGATTTAATATATGAAGGAAAGTGATCGAAAAAAGGCAATAAGTGATCCTCTATTAATAAATTACAATTAGGGGATGTTCGGATAATGTTTTAAAAAATTAAAAACAATTATTTAAAAGCGATTTTCTAAAACATAGGAAGTTGTGCGAGAGAAAAAAGTGTTAGTTTCTACTGAAATATTCTGATTGGCTAAAAGTAAATGTAAACGTTCCCATTATTAAGACTTTAGTTCACTGGTAGTCGTTGGAAAATCTTGTTCCATCTGCTTATGGAATTGTAAGACCCAAACTATCTTTCGAAGAGGCTGGAATAAAAACAAAAGAAAGGTCTTATTTCTGCTGAAATGTCTGTCTTGGGAAAGGTAGCATAACAAATTTGCTTCCCTAGAAGCATTATAGGGTGGATAAAATATCACAACCTCTCTTTTTGACACCTAGTCTCATGTTAATATATCGACATATTGATATTTTATTGTCAAAAAAGACAATGCTTCATCCGACATAGAAGATAGGGGAGTTGAGCGGGGTGATTTGTAATGTTTATTATTATTTTGAAGCTATTTTTTGTGGTTTTTTGAGTAATGTCTTTAAAACATCAGCAGTATCCCGTTTACCATATGACCAAAGTGATATTTCTGTTGCAAGAGCAAGTTCATCGCGAGAGAATTCCTGCTTAAGTGAACATTTATTTTATTCCAGCCTCTTCGAAAGTTATTTTGGGTCTTCCAATTCCATAAGCAGATGGAACAGAATTTTCCAACGACTGTCATTGTTCTAAATTAATTCTTAATAACGGGAAAGTTAACATCCACTCCTAGCCAATCAGAATATTTCATTAGAATTTTTTTCTCGCGCACAACTTCGTACGTTTGAGAAAATCGCTTTTCAAAAAAATATTGATTTTTAATATAATTTAAAACATTCAGCTAACATCCTCCTACCCCTAATTTGTTTACTAAATGATAACTTATTGCCTCTATCTAACATTTTCCCCATATTATATCAAACAATTATTCTCTGCGCGCAACGGTTGGCGTCAGTTACTGGGTACCTCCTGTAATGACAAAGCTAAAAAAAGCGCAATAATTTGCACACATGTTATTGTGCGGGAATTAAAGTCCATAAATCACTCTATATTATAACTAAAATTTGTACTACTGTTCAGAACTGTTTTCTTTGTAGCTCAATTTAAAATAAGATGATTGTGTAAATTTTTTAGTGCATGGAAGGTATGATTCCACATGCATTTAACATAATATCTGGTGGTTATATAGAAAAACATTAAATATATCAATAAAATTACAAACCTTAAGGTGAAGTATCCATATAGAATAAGAAGAAAAGCTCACTGAACTTGAACACACAACGCTAATAACACAACTGGGATATAGACCAGATGAGTTCTTAACCATCGGCAACTTCCGATGTTTATATTGTCTTCATAAACATTAGAATTGTACCCTCCTTTGCAGATAAGTTAAGAACCGTCATATAACAATTATATTAGAGTGAAAAAAAAGAAGATAAATTGATGAGGGTGAGTGAAAATAGTCTTTTCCAGCTATATTTCATGTATGGCCCAGTGTGCACCGGTCGCCATACTGGCCGAATTTCCATGAGAAAATTTCTTCCCCCATGGAGACTCGAACCAGCTTAAGACTCGTAGTTCTGCGCCAAGACTTCTTGCCTTAAGCATTCTACTACGGCTTGGACTGTTGGTATCAATGAAAGATAAAATGGTTATTGTAAGTTATCCGTAAGAGATTAACATATGCTGTCGCGGACTTCGTTGTAGAGCCTTTTGAGATATTCAATTCCGTGTACATTAATTTTATGTATTTCTTATGGTTTAGGCAGCTTAAGCCATTTAAGAGTCCAAAGAGCTACTTTTTTCACATTTTCCACTACAAAAGACGATTTTTAAGGGTGTAGGAGTTGAGTGTCACAACTCTTTTATAGCCTATGTTCATTCCGGGAATCTCCTGAACATTTTGCAAAAAAACCCAATTACAATCGGATCAACGGTATGGCCGCGCATAAAGTACGATCAAATAAACTAACATATAAACAAACAAACATACACACAAACAAACAAACATAAATTTTTATATATAAGATGTCCACCACTATGTCTCGAGGTAGCGTGCTACCTTGCCTCGCAGCGGGCCTGGGTTCGATTCTCGGCCTGGACAAGCTTCCTGGGTGAGGTTTTTCGGTTTTTTTCCCCACCTGTAAGACAAATATTAGGAAGCTTTGAGGCCCAAACGATCCCTGAAAATCATCTGGTCATTATTAACATTATCATCATCCAGCGGTGTGGAAAGCAATGATAAGGTACCACATATATAATTCCCTAGTATAGCTGCAAAGCATAGCTTGAAAATGCTATGATTGCAATGAAAGATCTGCCATAGGGCAGAACACTATAGAAAAAAATATATATGTACATATATCCATAGTAATTCTGCCCGAAGGCAGGTCCTTCACTGCAAGCATAGCATTTTCATGCTATCTTGGATATTTACTAGGGAATTGTAGGTGCGGTAGCTTCCCGTTGCTTTCCACACCGATGAAGGATGATGGTGATGGCCATATGATTTCGGGGACCGTTTGGGCCTTAAAGTTTTCCTGACATTTGTCTTACAGGTGAGGAAAAACCCCGATAAAAACCTCACCCAGAAAAACTGCCCCGACCAGGGATCGAAGCCGGGCCCGCTGCGTGACAAGGCAGGACGCTACCTCGAGAGCACAGAGTTGGACAATGTATATATATATATATATATAATGAAACAAATTTATAGGGAAAACAAAATGCTAGAGTAAATTTATAATTATCGTCAGAAATAAAACTGAAATGCGTAGCGCATAAAATACAAACTGGTGAAATATCTGGAACACTAAACATTTATTCAACGTAGACACGACCTCTCGGGCTACATTTAATATAATGGCAACCGTTGTATCGTTGCATTTTACTGCCGTCATAGAATAACAATCTATTATTTATAGGTGATTCCTAGAAACCATTTGGATTCAGGAAAGAGCGATATTTCTTAACAAGGTATCCCAACTCGAATGAGAAAGAAAACAGAACATTTCTATTACGTTTTGTTATTTCTGTTGAACGCCACGTGTTTTTACAAATAGTTAAACAAGCAATATATCATCTAGCTTGTTTGCAAATAAAATAAATAAAATATGAAAGAATAATAATAAAAAAGATCTACAATACATTTATATTAATTGCTTTCCTTCACATTAATTTTATTTGTAGACTTTCACGTTTTGTAGTACAACTACATAGGTACTGTATTGTAATCATTTCATTTTTGTCCTTTATTTGTACATAACGAAATACACTGAAAAAGATTGTTTATAACACCTTTATTTAAAATATTTAGTTTACCGAAAATAATGTTGTTTTCACATAAAATACAAAAAATCCGTTTGTTTGGTGGTAAAACCATAATTGGTTAATTTGAATGTGATATTTACATAATATTAATTAAATGTGTCGCTGTGTTCTCGGGACAACTGCCTCGGACGCCGTACGCCCGGGTTCTGTGTCCTGTCGGGGTTAATTGCTACGTGAGGATTTTTTACGGGGATTTCTCTCAATTGTAAGTCAAATGTCGGAAACCTTTAAGACCCAAGAAATCTCCTAACAGTATGTGGCTATCATAATCCAACGCATTATATTTTCCTTAATCAGTATGAATGTATGACTGAATGGTGTCTCGTCTTAAACGTTGGTGTTGTCTCGTAGGTGACCCTGGCATTTAGCTGAGCACTTGTACGGAAAGGGCCTTATGTCCCTGTGTGTTCAAAATATTATGAATGTGTTCCAGTGCTTCAATTCATGTATTGTCCCTGTAAAGCCAAGTTGGAGTACGGAACTTAAAAGTAGGGCAGAAGAAGTGGATCAAAGGGAGGGACAAGGTACGAGAGATGAAATACAACCAAACACGCCCACAAATAAAAGATCAGTCATGTCAGTCTATTGAGGAATGTGTTTCAGACTTGGTACTAGAACGTCCACTGAGAGACTGAAAGGTTCAGATGGTACAATCTATCATGACCTAATATGCTGTATATGACATTCTTCGCGGTTGCTTTCTTCCGAACTGTGGACTGTACTAAGAGAAGGATTAAACGAATGAAAATAAAGAACCCTATAAATAAATAATTAAGAGTCTTGCAATTGAATCTATAAATAAATAATAGTTTTAAAAGACTACAACACGCTTTATTAGTAAACCGAACTAAAAAAAATGAAAAATAATTTTAATTTCCAACACGCTTGGGATAAAATTAAAGTGGCCAACAAAAAAAAATCATCTCCAACACATGTAGAATAAAACTAGAGTTATCAACAAAAAGAAAATAATTTTACCATCAAAAGCGTGGGGTGCTCTATATTTGATAATAAACGGATATGGGTTAAAGTAAAGTCTCTAAGAAGAAAATGTAAAATTCATAAAACGCACCCCACGCTTTTGATGGCAAAATTGTTTTCTTTTTGTTGAAAACTCTAGTTTTATTCCGTTTGTGTTCGAGATGATTTTTTTTTTGTCGACCATTTTAATTTTATCCCAAGCGTGTTGGAAATTAAAATTATTTTGCATTTTTTTAGTTCGGTTTTCCAATAAAGCGTGTTGCTTTAGTTTTTTAAGACTATTAGTTATATTTATTTTTTAGTTTTACTATTTTACGGAATAAGATAAAAATCCTCCCAGCCGGATTTGAACCAGCGACCTATGGATTACTGATATTATATACCACTAGAGTTTACCGCTCTACCAACTGAGCTCTTACAACGATTGACTAAAAAGTCGACAAGTCCGCATCCTATTATACCAGTTTTCATTTTTTTTATTTTCTGATGATTCTGACCAGGATTTTAGAAACATAATGAAATTGTTGTAATTTCGCGGGTCCTTTACAAGTATACAAAGTTTCAAGTCGATCCAATGATTTTAAGTGGGTGAAAATCGCGTTGAAAGATTCCGTTACATAGACAGATAGGCAGATAGATAGATAGATAGATACAGGTCACGCTAATATAAAGCGAGTAAAACCATTTGTATTTTCATGGAACGAGATCACTTAGATTGTATTAAACGGATAAAGCGATATAGTGTGTTCTTGTACATGTTAAAGTGTGAAAATGCAATAGTCACTGCAGAGGTGTACTTCTATGGAAAACATTTCTTCGGTTCTATTTAATGTGCCACAATTATATGACAGATCTACTTGTAAGGAAGCGATGTCTTTGGATTTAACCAACTACAAAAATTAAATCGACCTTGATCTAATTCGAATACAGCATAGCGTTACGTCACCAATTCCATTTTGGATATGGGTTCCTTCTGAAGGAAATTGAAAGAATGATACCGTGTAAAAGAATGCAAAGCCTAAAAATAGTCATCTGAGCTAAATTGTGGATGTTTTCACGCTTAGATTTAAATTGTAACGTTAATGACCTTAGCCGTTAAATAACTTTTTTAAATAAAATATTTATAATGACAAGAATAAGCTAATTTAAACAATAGGAATTTGTTCTATAGATACATTTTAGAACATAATATTTCATTGACCTTCGTTCCTGTTCGCGGGTCACGTTTAAGTGACTATTGATAATAAAACTGATCCACTGGTACTTATGAAACCCGAAAATACATGGGCTCGCGGACATAAGCTCTCCAACAACCCTAGCTTGAGATAATATTTTCTAATCTTTGCCTGTGTAATTCAACTCCTTCACATCATTGTTCACTGATCGCGTTCACTGACTTCCCTACAACAAGTTTCCGACAATTCATTTGTTGGTAAATGAATATTTTGTTTTTGCGCGATAGTGCGTTTTGTGGTACTTACAGCAATGGCGACCATGTTTGAAAGTTCAGCTTCCTAAATTTGGGGGTTGTCAACCTAAATAACTATACTCTAATACAAATAACTACTGTAATGATGATCTTGAAGATTTCCGGGCTGTAGGTCGTGGTGTCGAGGCTTGAAGTTCCCCGACGTTTCGCCAGAGACTGCGTCTGGCATCCTCAAGGGTTGTCTCAAGATACGAGACCACGACCTATAGCCCGGAAATCTTCTTCAAGATCATCATAGCAACTCCGGTCGTGAAAGTCTAAGTCAATAAACTAATGTAATATTACATATTAGAAACACGCGTGTGGGAAGTAAAACCACTGCCCTCTACGTATACTACATACAATGTATATACAAAAAATATTCAAAAGGTAGTGTTAATATACATTATACGAAACAAATCATTGCATTTTAAATTAACTGAACTGTATTTGAAACAGTATAAAACAATAAATACGTTCTTGTCGCCATCTTATCACTAAATTGGTCTCACACCCTTCTGTTTCAACTAATAAACATTGCCCACACTGTTAACGTTAGTCAATTGTTTATAATGAACGCAAATATTTCCAACAAATATATTATTTTACTATTATTTATTATTTTGAAAACACCATCGCGGAAAATATAATGTGCAACGCACGTTTGTGAAGTGTTTTACAGAATCTTTGATATTAAAAACCTCGTTATCGCTCGTTTTTAAATATTTTCCTCGGTTCTGTAAAAAACACTTCCCAACCTCGCATCGTAATGTACTATTGTATGTAAGATGAATATATGTTTAATAATGGCGATTACGTCATACTTATTAATGTATTATGCAATAAGAATGTCTAATTTTAGCTGTATTTCAATGACTTTATGCCGTGCGTCCCACTCGCAGCAAGGCCAGGAGGACGCGCGGAACATAATGGTTCAATCCACTCTCTTCAATACAACACATTGTGACATTAGCAATCGATTAGTGCTCAATTACTCCATTTTGTCTGTCGTGTGAAGACGTGATTGATGAGATTTCGTTCTAGTTTCAATAGAGATACAGATGTCTTGTAAATAAATTAATTCATGTGAAAATGTGAGTCTGTTTCAAGAAGACGTGTGTGATGAAATTAATTATATTGAAACGCCGTGAAATTCACGCTTAAAGAATGTATGTATGACACTTTTAGTATATAATGATCGTCCGGATTCAGAGTGTCAGTGAGTTAATTAGTTATTCGTACGTTAAGCTCTAGCGTAGTTATTTAAGGCATCACGCTACAAACCGGAAGTCACGATTTATGTCCCGATGGGTTCAGTTCTTTAAACTAATCTTAACATTCTATAGGCCCTCAATACACTCAGCCTCTACCTGAAGTGGGTACCAATCTGTGTGCTGGGGTAAAGGCGCCGACTGCCTAGAATTATGGAGGCTTCATTATTCCACTATCCGAATGTCTCCTTAAGGCCTGTACTAGGAACACTTTTGCTTTATCTTCCATTCTAGATTATTTTATTTGCCTCTTACACTCCGACACCAGGCTTTACAATGACACGAGTAAGAGTATTTTAGCTCTGAATTATGCACATACAGTTGTTTTGATCCTTCAAGGTATAAAGGTCTACCAGAATGAGTAATTATTATTATTATTATTATTATTATTATTATTATTATTATTATTATTATTATGTCCCGCGCCGTAGCCGAGCGGTTAAGGTAGGAAGCCTTGGCACAGAGCTACGGGACTTGCGCTGGTTCGAGTCTCCATGGGGGAAGAAATTTTCTCATGGTATTTCGGCCAGTATGGGACCGGTGCCCACCCAGCATCGTGAGGCAATTGGGTAGCTACAATAAGTAGCGGCTCCAGGTTGAGGAACCAGCTATAACGACTGGGGGACTCGACATGCTAACCACAAGTCACCCCTACACTGGCTGTTGATCATCTACCTCTGTGATTGACACACGTGGATGTGAAGGGCCAGCAGCCGGCTGGTAAAAGGGCAACCGCTGAAAAGTGGAAAGACCCTCAATCGAATCGAATTATTATTATTATTATTTTGATTTATTCTTTCCTTGTCATATTATATTGTGTAGCATATTCTTATAACGTATTATTAATCAAGTTGTAGATATTTCGTAGGCGGCTCCGTGGCGCAAGCGGTTAGAGGTTCGCCTCTCACCGCTGGGGTCCCGAGATCGGGTCTCGGTCACCCCATGTGGGTTTCGTGGTGGACGAAACGGAGCCTGGGCAGGTTTTTCTCGGGGTTTCTCCTGTTTTCCCCTGCCACAATTTCTTTCCACCGTTTCTCCATGCTCATCCCATCCATTTCGTTTCATTTAATTCATCTGCCTCTGTGATGATGCGCCAAGCGTGGTCGGCCGGCACTCTTGCCTGTCCACCGCTGTGGTTGCTGCCTTGACACGCAGCGGGCCCGGGTTCGATTCCCGGTCGGAACAGGCTCCTGGGTGAGGTCTTTTTTTAGTTTTTCCTCACCTATAAGACAATTGTCAGGAAGCTTAGGGCCCAACGGTCCCCGAAAATCATCCGGCCATCATCATCTTCCTTATTATCATATCATAATCTTTCACCGGTGTGGAAAACAACTGGAAGCAACCACACCTATAATTCCCTAGTAAAGCTGCAAAACGTAGCATGAAAATGCTACGATTGCAGTGAAAGACCTGCCCTCGGGCAGAATTACTATGGATATAGGCCTATACGGGCTCATCTCATCTCATCCCTCGACCCGACCCTGAGTTGGACACGAGTTGAGAATATTTATTTTTTATGTTTAATTGTAGATGTTTCATAATTGTTATTATGTGTATAATTTAACCGCAGTGAAGTCGAAAAGTAGACCTTACGATCATAACTCCAGCAGGTAAAATAAATAAGCCGTTATACAATTAAATCACCCAGTAGGATGGCGAAAAATGAGGTGATAGATAGTGGATAACGTATCACAATATACTAGGAGTCTGAGACAGTCTAGATTTCGAGAATGTTAGCAGGTTTTACGGTAGCAAGCCTTGGAGTGGGAGCTGTCGCTTAGCAGACCATACAAAACTACTCCTACACATTATTTTGTGCTAGACTGGCTTTTTAAGGCCCACGCTTGGTATCAACAAATGTATTATTACAGGGTGTACAAACAACAGATTTTTTACTTTAAACATTTTCCTTATTTGCATCACAAATGCTATAATTTCACTTCGCTTAACCTGAGACTCCTAGTTCCTACCCTGGCGAGAGAACAAGTAACTCCTATTAAAGGGAAATTAATTATGTAGGAAATGAGTGGGGAACATAAGCTCATGACAGGGATATATCGAGAGCTTATCTAAGCGCGGTTATGACTTAAAAATTAGCATAAAAATTATATGACGGATATAGGTGGGCAAGTTAGTTTTCCAAGAATCCTAGAAAACAGACTTGTAATTATACAACGTAGGCCTCCTACTTCATCTGTAAGTCAAACGTTTAAGGTAAACAAACCCGCGTTACTAACTTATTTTTTTTACATTTCTAAAATACAGTTCTTTGAATGGAGAAACTAATGACATTTTAAACTCCATTTAAACATAAAAGTGACATAGGCCTACCTGGTTCTTTACCTATACACTTTATGCAGATTACGGAGTTATAGTACATAGAGATGGAACAATTCCTTCGTAAACACGATATCAGCATATGGTTGATGCGACCATTGTACATGACGTCAGAGGGAAGGGTGTTAGAATAGTTGTCTGTACCGTCTGGTTATAGCAACAATTTAGAGCAGCCATGTCATAGTTCAGAGCTCCAAGTTCTGTGCAAAGCGCGGTACTAACTTTGGAAAATGTATTTGTACCCCTTCCTACTTCACCGGCGGGACCTATACGAAAGCCTACCGTTGTCACGAACGCTTATAACAGGAGGAATCTAAATATAAAACAACGCACAAACAGGAGTAAAGCATTTATTAATGAATATTATTAACTGGTTTACAGTGTTAAATAATACCTGAAAATATTTTAATCTGCAATATATAATATTTGCCTGAATAAAACATTGAGAACTAACAGGCCTATACGTACAAACAAAACAAAAGATGAGAATAAGTTTAACATGTTCATGTATTTATATACCATTTTAACAAACATGAATTAACATTTCTTGGTACAGGAAATAAATAAGTGGGTAAATTATTCCTCCTACTGTAGGAAAATAAATCACCTCTTTTCAGGGTGCTACTTCCCGGGCATTCTTACTTGACACTTGACATTTTTTTATTTTACTAATTTAATATTAAAAATTTGAAATTAGTAGGCCTACCTGATAAATCAGTCGTCCTCAACTAAAATAATGTCCTGTTTGAAAATTTCTTCATGTGGTTAAAAATATGAAGGCCTTTCAAAACCATGTTTCACCTTCTGCATTTCAACTTGGTACTAATGTTGTTGTATAAGTTGTACAACGGGTTCAGGTCTGCGGGCGTGTTCTTGTTGAGCAAGTCTGTATTCTCAGCTTCTTTTAAAATTCCTGTCTTCTAGGATGCTAATCTTATTGTTGTTATTCTCTCTGTGCAATATTGACATAGTATTATCGATTTTAACGAACTGATGACCCGTTTATAGTACATGTTTGGCAAAGATTGATTTTTTCTTCGTTATTAATATATTTTTAACATGTTCAGAATATCTTGTGTTAAAAAATTTCTTGTTCTACCGATGTAAAACGTGTCGTAATTGTCGTACTTTATTTTAGTGTTTATTTGTTACTTCAATTTTGTTTGATGCGATGTTGTTGAGTTTGTTAGTTTTAAAGGCGATTTTTATGTTTTTGTCTTGTTTCTTCATCGAATTAGCTAATATAATCGTTTCAAAATTCGGAGAGGTGTTCTGTGCCAAATAATTACGAATGCTTGATTCTCGCAAGGCATCCATGCTGGACGTAACCATACTAATCACTGCGTTAGATGAGTGAAACTGAACCAAGTCACCAGGTAGCGTTACCTGTCCTGCTCCTGGACATATCGGAGCGCACCGTCTCATGGAGCTCGTGTTTTACATCGCTGGCTTAGAGTAACAACTTCACATTAGTTATATTTTACTTCAAATGTTCCAAACAGTCACTGGGCATTTTTTATATTGCACCATGGTATAATTTGTCTGTACGTTTGTATTCTGCTTTTGTTTACATCTGAGCGTGGTTCAGAGCGACCTCTACTGTGTTGTAGAAGCTTAGCCAACCTCGCGTTATTGAATGGAGAGGTTTCATCTCTAGTTATATATCATCTTAAAAAGTGAAGCTTGTCCCAAAGATCAGAACGTACACTGGTTCGAATACACATGGGAGAAAAAATGTTTAATGAAATTTCAGTATCAGAGGGATTTTTTTTACAATAAGTAGCGACTCCATATTGAAAAGAAAAATATAAAAAACCGCCATGGAATTATATTAAAAAGCCACAATTGTCTAACCTACCAGCTTCGGACAACATAGTTGTATACAAAAAAGTCGATTCCTTTTTAAAATTTCACTTGTGTCATTTAACATATTTAATATGTCACAATCAAAATTATACCGGAGTCACGGTCTTGCAATCAGGGCTTCTGACATAGTTCATAAAGTCTCGTATTCGATTCTTGCTAAGGCTACAGAAATGTTTCCTTGAACGGAATCAATTTATATTTGTATCTGTTTAAAGTCGAGCATACAGTAGGCTATTCAAAGTCAGACCAAGCATGGAGGGCAATTACAAACATGCGAAATGATAATATAACAGAGTTTTAATTTAGTACCAATGAAAACATTTCAGGAATATTTTAATATGCTTTTAACAGAAACTAGGAGAGAATTTATAGACTATACTACACTGGATAATGGAAAGGGTCATTTAACAGAACATATAGCAGAAGAGGAGGTAAGAAACGTGTTGAGAACAGCAAAAAATGGAAAAGCGGCAGGTCCAGGAGAATAATCATGGAACTAATTAAATATGGTGGTTCAGGAATTATAAGAATTTTAACTAGATTTTTTAACCAAGTGATAGAAGGAGAGTGTAAGTTGTATATTAGCGCAATATACAAAAATAAAGGGAATAAAAGAGATCCAGCAAACTATAGAGGGATCAGTGTTATGGCAGCAATTAGTAGAATGTTAAGTACAATTATTAAAATTAGATTGGAGAAACTAATACAACATAAAATATCAGAAGAACAAACAGGTTTCGTAGCAGGTAAATCTTGCCTTGATAATATATTTGTTATTAGGCAGATTACAGAAAAGATGTTGGCTAAAGGAAAAGAAGTTCATATGGCATTTATTGATCTGGAAAAGGCATGACTCTGTACCCATCAACAAGCTTTGAGTGGCAATGGAGAAGTTTGGAATACCTAAATCTCTTATACATTTTATAAACAGAATGTATGATTGTAAAGCAAGTATTAAGGTTGGAAATAGAGTATCCTCAGAATTTGATATAACAAAAGGATTAAAACACGGATGCGGGATGTCACCAACATTGTTCAAGATATATTTAGAAGAATTGGAATAAATCATGTAGGGGAATGGGAATCAACATTAATGGTCATTTACTGCACAATTTATTATTCCCTGATGACCATATTATAATAGGACAAGATAAAGAAGATATAGAATATATGATTAGAAAGTTGGTAGATGCATTTGAGGTGGGTGGACTGAAGATTAATTATATCAAAACAGAATATATGGTAATCGGAGCAAATTCAGAAGACCTACAAATAAATCAGAAGAATTATTAAACGTGGTTTTTGAAGAATTTAAATATCTTTGGATCTATAATATCTCAAATCTGGTTACTTGTGAAAAATATATTATTAACAGAGTAAATTGGGCAAGAACGGCGATTAGATCCCTGAATAGTATATTTAATGGAATAGAAATTTTACCAGAAAAACAAAAAAGAGATTATAGAGACAATAATAGAAAGTATACTTACCTATGGATCAGAAAGCTGGACAATAAATGAACGGATGCAGAAAAGAATCTTGGTTACAGAAATGGATGGATTTACGGAGAAGTATGAGAATATCCAGGCTGCAACATTTTTCAAATACATATCTCAGTCAAGAAATGGTAGCACAAAGAACTGTTATCGATAGGATAACAAAGAGATGCTCCTACAGTGGTATGTACCATTGTATCAACGGATGTCGGAAAGGACCAAGTGGCCTAAACAGATGTTTTGGGGATTGGATGTCACCGTGCCAAGAAGGAAGAGGGGAAGAAATAGAAGAGCCTGGTAAGAGGGAATATATGCTGCCATGATGAAGAGGGGCATGGAAGATGGACTATGGGAAGATGGGAATCTCTGGAAAGCAGGAATCAAGGGCAAACTGCTGTAAAGTGGAAAGCCTGTATTAAGTAAGTATCTGTTTAAAGTAATAACAATAATAGATTATAAAACATATAAACAAGGTGCAATCTTAATATTATAATCTGTTTCCAAAAAAATATTTTAAGGAATTTGAAATAGGCCTATATTCCCTGCTAAAAATAATTTATTTTGTATTCCATATCTAACTGTATATGCCTATTGTTTTTTTATCAGTCAACCTGCTTCGAAAGTTATTTTAATGATAATATGTCTGAATTTGGAAATCCACTAAAAAGCTTTAGAGTTTTTTAATTTGGCTATAATTTAATTCCCAAGCACTGGACGTAAGGATTTTTTATTTTCTTCTCAAAATTTTGCTTAAATGTATATAATATCATATAAATATATATCATACAGTATATCCTCTTGAAACTCCTTTATACGTTGACAACAGTGGATAACATGGTTTTATATTTTGTTAAGACTCCAGCAAAATACGCTTCACGATCTTGCGCAGTATTGATCTTCCTTAGGCCCAAGTTCTAAATTGATACAATACACTTTTGTTTTAATATAACATAAGGTATCATATATTATGTAGAATTAATTTGCAGCTTCACAATAATAACCGGTCACTTACCGTACTGAACACATCTAGTCACTTCTCGCCATTTTCAAATCAGGTCTGTATGTAGTAGGCCTAATATAAATTAAATTAAAACACAAAAATAAAAAAAAAAACATTATAAAAATTAATTCTATTATAATAATAACCCCAACTCGTGTCTATCTCAGGGTAGGGTCGAGGGATGAAATGAAACCCTATGAATGAAAAGGGTGCGGGTTGAGCAAGCCTGACACACCTTCACAGGAGCAGATGAACGAATTGAAATGAAATGGATGAGATGGGTGTGGAAAAAATGGTGGAATGAATTTGTGGCAGGGGAAAACGGGAGGAATCCGGAGAAAATCCTGTCCTAGCTCCGTTTCGTCCACCACGAAACTCACATGGAGTGACTCGATGAGAGGCGAGCGTCTAACGCTTGCTCCACGGAGCCATAAACTCTATATTAAAACATGTAATTACGCTAAATGTATGGACATTCATTCCAACAGTATTTTTATTGTGTTTTAAAAGTTAGATGTAGCGAGGTGATGTAGGCTAATAGGATCTACTTACGGCTAGTAAAATTAAGGTTTTCATTATGTGGTATTTTAAAAGACTCTTTAGTGAATGAAATTTTGAAAAAGAAATTTAATATGTTACGTATTTTATATTATATGGGTGCGAAACATTGACTCTTACTTTAAGAAAGGAAAGGAGATTACAAGTATTTGAGAATAAAGTACTTAGGAAAAATTTTGGACCAAAGAGAGATGAACAGACAGGTGAATGGAGAAGACTACTAAACAATGAACTACATGGTCTTTATAGGAAGCCAGATATAATAACAGTTAAGTCTCGTAGACTGCGATGGGCAGGACATGTTGCACATATGGGGAATGGGAGACTTGCATGGAAGCTTCTTGTAGGAAAGCCAGAGGGAAAACGTCCAGTTGGTAGACCAAGAATGAGGTGGGAGAATAACATTAACTATGATTTAAGGGAAGTAGATTATACAGGGAATGATTGGAAGCATTAGCTCAGGATAGGGATGTATGGAGAGCTTATGTCCGCGCGGCCATGAACCTACGGGTTCGATAGTGCCAGTGAGTAAGTAAGTAAGTACGTATTTTATATAATATAATTTAATTTATTGCATAATAGTGCTTTGGTAGTATGACCGAAATAATATTTTTGTGGTCAGAGCTGATTGCAATTCATAAGGTCCTGGCTTCAATTCCCACCAGGAATTTTCCTTTACAAGATAATTATTATGTGGTCGACTAAAGTCTGGAATTTAGGTCAAGTTTAGGTTTATGGATTCCCCTGGTGCTTAGATATAATTTATCACCCGTCATATCATCGGCGTAATGTAACTCCGGATTCCAAATGCCCCAATCTCAGAACTGGGTTACAATTTCACCGTTACCAGAAGGGAATAACAAAAATGTCGTGAGACAACCTGGTGGAATTAAATATAATGTTACGTTAGAATTGCATTCTGTGTTCTCCAGTTTACAAATCAATAACATTCGCGAACAATTGGGATCAGGTCTGACAATTTAATTTTCATAATATTTCCTTAATAGTCGATCATGTTTGTTTGGTTGAAACTGATGAGGGCTCTAAAGTGGAAAGGTTAATATTCAATGCCTAGTATATTAACAAAACAGTCAGTATTATACCACATCTAGAAATCTAATATATACAAATGTATGTTTGTTTGTTTGTTCGTGCTTTATGCGCGGCCATACTGTTGATTCGATTGTGATGGAGCTTTTTGTAAAATTTTCAGGAGATTCCTGGGATGAACAAAGACTATAAGAGAATTGTGATACTAAACTCCTACACCCTTAAAAATCGCCCTTGTAGTGGAAAACGTGAAAAAAGTAGCTTTTTGGACGCTTAAATGGCTTACGCTGCCTAAACCTTAACAAATACATAAAATTAATGTACACAAAATTGAATATCTCTAAGAGCTCTACAAAACCGTCCGTGACTGCATATGTTTATCACTTACAGATAACTCACAATAATCATTTTTGTCTTTCATTGATGCCAAGATGATCGAGACAAGTACGTAGATTCCTGTGCAAGCATAGCAGCACATGGCAGGTATTCTTTTACGGATAACTCACGATAACGAATTTTGTCTTTTAGCTTATTTATGTCAAGAAGATCGAGGTAAGCAGATTCCCGGGCAAAATTGGATAATCTGCACGGAGATTCTTAAAAGAATTAAGATATATATATATATATATATATATATATATATATATATATTTTACTTTTACTTATTTAACTAAACATTAAACACATTAATTTTCGAATTTCAACTCAATTATGTCAAGAAGGTCGGGATAAGTAGATTCCTGGGCAACGCCGGGTAATCAGCACGGGGTATCTAAAAATACGAATTTATAATTATTTTTCCTTTTACATATTCAACTAAACATAAAAGCACATTAATTTTCATTTATTTAGGCGTAGCAGCTCACGCCGGGAATTAGCTAGTAATATTATAAAAATAATTTACGTACAGATTATAATATGGTGCAAGAGATAAAATAACATTTTACAAGTCCGTGCTGTGCTGTTTTCATTTGATGTAACCTGCAGGCAGAGCGTTAAACTCGGAAACTGAGAAGAAATCCAGTGTTAAATTAGATTCAACCTCTTGGAAAGGAGTTAATTTGGAGCAGTGTAGTCACAGTCATAACTAAGTCCAACTTGTCCTGGGCTCTTGTATTATGAAACTCTCGCGCTCCTGTGGAGTCATGTAATTGCCTACGTCAGGAAAGTGGGAACAATTCAATGATAATCTCGCAACACATAGAAAGGCAATGCATATATTACTGAAGGATTCTTTTAAACTCCACATACATTGTTAGTTATTCCCTGGAATGTGTTATCTCTACTTGATTGCATAATATTGCATTAACCTACCTGTTCAGTCGCAGTTTATTGTTCAGCTGTTAGAATAATGCAGCAAATATTATGTGCACCATAAGAAGACTAATAAATAAATTTCTAAACCCATTCGTGCCATTAATCATTTGTTTATTTTTGTTGTACCTTTTTTCCTTCCTTTCTTTTCTTTCTTATTCTTGATATTTATTTCTATGTTGAAACCAGCGAGATACATTTGTAATGTATCAGTTTTAAGATTTGTTTCTCCATCCAACCAGAGACGTTCAAGTATTCATTAATTCCTGCTCGAATCTCGCATCCTGAACTTCCCACTTTTGTTTCTTCTGCGGAGAAACTTCGAGTAAGTGCGAGGTTCAATGCAAGCCAGAGCTACCGAATTTCCCGTTGGATCAGATATCCCGTGAGCAATGAACAGACTAGTAATATAATAATGATTACGAAAGTTAAATATCTATCTATCTTCGGGTTTTTACAGTTGCTGCCGTCTTCCCGTGCCAAACATCAAGCCTACAATCTTGGTCATCTTCAATGCTTAGCCCTCTTGCTTGCATTACTATATTCATGTTTTCCTTCCATGTTAACTTTGGTCTCCCTCTTTTCTTCTTTCTGGTCGATTGACATTGATATAATTGCTTCGACCATCGCTCATCTTCCATTCTTAAAACATGCCCTAACCACTTTAATTCCTTCTCCTCGATTCTTTCAAATATACTTTCTTCTGTTTCCATTGTGTTTCAAATTTCCTTATTTGTGGTATATTCTAATGTTGACTTTCTGGCATTTCTGCGTAAATAATCAATTTCTAGAGTTATTAGTATATTCTTGTAGTACTTATTGATTGTTCGCACCTCACTTCCATACATTGCAACAGATTCCACCAATGTTTTACCGATATATTTTTTTGTGTCTTTCCAAAAGTTAGATATGTTTTATTAAATAGATAATTATCTGAGGAACCTATATTCTACAAGCCTTACACTTTAAATATAAGACTGTATATTACATATAAATAAATTACCTACTTTATACTTTAAACAAATTGAACACCAATAGCTATAAAGGCGTGTTTTGAATTTACATAAATTTATTCCCAAGGGAAATTCATAAGAACATACTATATCATGAGGTTTCCTTTCATCCATACATAGTAATTCTGTCCGAAGACAGGTCCTTCACTGCAATCATAGCATTTTAATACTATGCTTGATGATGATGGCCATATGATTTCGGGGACCGTTTGGGCTTTAAAGTTTTCATGACATTTGTCTTACAGGTGAGGAAAAACCCCGTTAAAAACGTCACCCAGAAAACTGCCCCGATCGGGGATCGAACCCGGGCCCGCTGCGTGAAAAGGCAGCACGCTGCCTCGAGACCACAGCGGTGGACGTTTCCTTTTATATGCCATTCAATAAAAATATCAGACAATAGTTGTATTAGTACGGAATAACTTACTACCTTAATATATAAAAATTACGTGTCACGTTGTTTGTCCGCGATAGAATCCTAAACTACTGAACCGATTTTAATAAAATTTTGCACATTGTATGCTGTTTGATCCAACTTGAGATCTACGGTTGTTTATAACTAAATGTATGGTCTCATTATGTTTATTGAAAATTATTTGTTTATTATTTAACAAAGATTTATAATTATCTGTGAGTTCCATACGATTCTAACAGATGGCCGTGTAAGGTAATTGGTTTATTATTTAACCAGGTGGCTGTGTTTTGTGTTGCAACCGCGAATTTCAATTGAATTACAAATATTGATTATTTCATAATTTAAGTGTGTTCAGTGTTTATTTTATTTTCAATATTATTAATTTCGTGTGTAAGTATTAGTTTTAAGTAATCTGGCTGAAAGACAGCAACTTAATTCGAATTTTTAACGTATACCTTAACCACAGCAACGCGTGGCCGGGACTTCTAGTTTATTTATATAAAATTGTTAAAATGGTCAGTTGTTCATTAATTAAATTTACGCCCTTTAGGAAAATGTAAACATCTGCTTAATAATTTTCAAGCGATGTTGCATAAAATTATATACAATGTGGCAATCATTTCATGTTCTGAGAGTAGTTAAATTCTACAAGTTTATTTCAAACAAAAGGTTTCTTTTAAAAAGCACGATAAATTGACAGATACAATATTCTTCAATTACAATATATCAAACTAACACCTGAAATTCAGTTTAAATATTCAGTGGACCATAAAATTGTATTATAAAAGAATTTTTTTTTTTTGAAACAAGTGTTTCCTATTTCATATGGAATGACCCTTAAATGATTTATAGATTTATATTTCAATAATAATAATAATAATAATAATAATAATAATAATAATAATAATAAATATAATAATAATTATAATAATATAATTAACAATAATTATAATTATAATAATAATAATTACAATAATTCTAATACAATAATTCTAATTAACAATAATTATAATTACACAATAATTATAATTTTATAATCATTCTAATTATATAATTCTTCATCTTTCTCCATAATCATAATTAATCATCCTCATACTTCTCCTCCTCCTACTTCTCCTCCTTCTCCTCTCTCCTCTTCTCCTCCCTCTCCTCCTCCTTCTCCTCCTTCTCCTCCTCCTCCTTCTCCTCCTTCTCCTCCTCCTCCTTCTCCTCCTTTCTCGTCCTCCTCCTCCCCCTTCTTCTTCTTCTTCTCCTCCTCCTCCTCCTTCTCCTCTCCCTCTCCTCCTTCTCCTCCTCCTTCTTCTCCTCCTCCTACTCCTCTCCTTCTCCTCATCCTCCCTCTCCTCCTACTTCTCCTGCTCCTCCCTCTCCTCCTCCTTCTCCTTCTCCTCCTCCTCCTTCTCCTTCTCCTGCTTCTCCTCCCCCTCCCCTTCCCTCCCCCTTTGTCTGTGGCCCTTTTCCCCCTGGATGACTTCATCCTTTTCATTCTTGGTACTCACTGCGAGTATCCCGAGACCTGTCATTCTCGAGCTCTTGTTACGGGTACACGAGACTCTCGTGGCAACACTCCTTTTCAGCTGCTCTCGCTTATGTGAGAGATCGGAAGTAACGTAGAGTTTGACCCTTTTTAATGCTTACTATATCTTTAGCCATCCCCACTTGTAATCAAATTTGATTTTCTGATATGTATACCGAGAGAAAACATTTTAAATATTCTGATTACTTCAGCTCTCAAGAGAAACCGTACAGTCTCCTAGGAAAATATTTTCACATTATAATCAATTGATGTTAAAATTACTGATCAGCAATTTCTACAAATATCCCGCGCCGTAGTCGAGTATCTACAATAAATAGCGGCTCCAGGTTGAGAGAGTCAGCTATAAATAAGTGGGGACACGACTTGCTGACCACATGGCAAGATTATCGTCCAACTCCGTAAATGTTAAGCAGCCAGATAGTAGAATTTCGCGCCATGGAATTAAGCAATTTTGACAAAATTCCAGTGATTTTTCATTATATTCTATATTTTTAGTTATTTTTAAAAATCTGAGATTAAAAATAGTTCTAGATTCATGTTGATAAACGATAAAACTTGTATCCTTGTATTTTTTATACATATAAACACATTATATATAGCCTACCTTAATTACATAAGTATGCGGCAAGCTACCTGTCTTGAATTAGAGTACGAATTGTGAATGCATTCCAGTATCGGATTGTTCTGTAGCAGTAGTTCCCAACTGTTTGTTCACGGATCACTTTGAACCTAAACACAAATGCATGGTCCCTCAAATTAGTTCTATTAAGATTAACATCCAAATGTGTATTATGTTACTTGGACAAAAGACATCTTTTCTGATGTGTCAAATTTATCCAATGTAGTATGTGAACAGTGCTGTACAGTGAGCGTGGAACTATAGTGTTAATATAATATTTATACATATTATTTACGTATTTAAAAATGACACTTTCGAATCCCCTAATAGTCGACACTTTGGGAATCACTGTTCTACAGAAATAACAACAGGAGCGTTTGACATTACACTACTCAACTAATTCACTGGCACTAAGGAATCCGGAGGTTCATGGCCGCGCGGATATAAATTCCCTTCATCTGAATTAATGTTTTCCAGTCGTATAATTATACCTCCTCAAATTACTTTAATATTATTCTTGCAGCATTTGTTAAATTCTATTACCTAATATCCAAGTTTCTAATCCATGTAATAATACAGGTGTAACATTGATTCTGAATATTTTAACTTTATTATCTTGATATACTTTTATTTTTACATATAGGCTATTTGTCACAGCCATAAAGAGAATGTTGGCTTTATATATTGTTTTGAGCTACATCATTTAAAGTACCTCCGTGTTTGTGAAACAGTGTTTCTCAAATAATCAGTGGAATCTATTTCATCTATAATCTGTCTTACAATTTTATTTTATTATGTGCAAAGGTTCAATTCACATTTTTTTGTATATTTGTCTTCAGTCCAGCTGATTTTGCTTCAATTTGTAAGTCTGATACTTTCTTGTGCACATCTTTATATCGATGAGAAAGAAGATAAATGTCATCTCCATAATCAAGCTCCATTCATAAAAATAATTATGTGACATTTCAAATTAATGTGAAAAAATACCGATGATGAATGAAGTGTATGAAGCATGATTGAATGCAATTTTAATTTAATATTCTGTATTGTAAAATACTAATAATAGTTAAAAATTAAATTTTTGGTGTTTATATACTATAATTAAATGCGTTCTTATTTATTACTTCATTACATTTTTTTCTATGTTACGTGTTTTACACGTAAAATAGTGTAAAATTGGTCGCCTAATACACTCGCCCAACTCTGCGTGGAAGTGATTTCGAGTGCAAAAGCATCGATACTGAGAAATTTGATACCTTTGTCCGTGAAACTGCAAAAAAATGTAAGCCTACTCCGATTTGTATGACAGGCATTCTATGTCACCAATTATTTACAAAGTTTTAATACATGACGCTGAAATCATGTATGTAATGCAATACTAACTATAGTCCAGTTGTCGGAAGACGCAACTGGGGTGTGCAACAAGCACATACGGCAATACAGAATAAATGTCACGTGTGGATTGTAACAGAGATATACTATACAGTGTTACTAAGTTCAGACTCATATTTATGTTGTAGCAGACTGAGGCTTCATAAGAAAAGTGTCCCATTTTCGCAACAGGCAATCGGTTTAATGGTCGCAAAAACACATCGTCTTTACCCCTAGATGAAAATTATTGCGACAAAACTAAAGAGGAAAGCGAAAATGACGACGATGAGGTCGATGACCAAATGCGACACTGAATAAATATACATCGTAAGAATGTTCGTGTCTCGTTTGTATATTTTGTAAATAAACATCAAATTAGGGTCAAAAGTTTTTTTCCTTTGATCGCAATGAGAAAAAAAAAAGAAAACATAAAAGTGACAGTCTCTTCGAAGATGTACAGCCCATTTAATTATATGGAAGACAGACCACACCATGCCGTTACTCGTGGAAGATTGACGACCTTTTATTCGACGATTTTTGGTTTTTCGTTAGACTAGTACCCATAATTATGCCGATTAATTGTGTCATTAAGTTTAAATGTGGCTTCATCAAACCAAACAATTGATCTCGAAATTCTTCCTTTTCGCCACACCTGTGAAGCAACCACTACAAAATTATAGTCGCCTATCCGGGTCGTCCTCATTAAATGCGTGGATAAGTCTCCGAATGTACGACTTACATTTTCGAGTTCGCAAAATTCGATGAACAGAGATTTCTCAGTCTCGAAGACTTCTTTGATGATCGTGCAAAAATCTGCAGCACTAACGTTATCAGTAGAACTTCTCTTTCTTACGCACCGACCTCTTTACACATCGTTCCATCAACTCCAACTTGTCTCGGATTCTTGTTATTGTTACCCTTGTTTGTGGTGGTGGTGTAGCAAATTCGACCCTACAACGCCATTGAACTTCAGCATTCTTCACTTTCCAATAACCATTCAGTAACCGCTTAGTTCATCGAATGATAATTTTCGCTACGCCTGTCTATAAAAACTGATTGTTAAAAAGAACATAAAATCCAGTATCTTATGGATCAAACACAAGACATATATCTGTCTATTTTTTTGTTGACATAACGTTCCAAAGAGTGTAATACATAAGTTTGAGATGCTCTGTGTATTGACATACTTTATCGCTATATATTATTATAATATTTAATATCGTATTATTAGCCTATAATATCTTGGTGCAAGCGATTAGACGCTCACTTCTCACCGCTGGAGTCTCGGTCACTGCATGTGGGTTTCGTGGTGACGAAACGGAACTCGGACAGGGAGTTTCTCCCGTTTCTCCCTGTCAGAAATTTAATTCCTCCATTTCTCCATATTCATCTCATCCATTTCGTTTCATGTCATTTTTCCACCATTTATATGGTCGGCCGCACCCTTGTCGCTCAGAGTTTTATAAATATAGGGGCTTCATCTCATCCCTCGACCCGACTCTTGAGTTGGACACGAGTTGAGGATTTTAATATTAACATAATTAGTAATGTAAACGCGTAATTCATTAGATTATAATTCGCCAGTAACTCGTGATAATAATAATCAAGACTGCAGCGCTCAGTGTAGGTAGAATTATATTGCGGAGAAGTTTTGAATTTAACTTTGGTATTTGGTGCACAATCAAGCGATTTAAAATTATACACCACTACCTCTTCTAGTCTCGAGATCAAATATTTTACAATTAAAATTTTCAACCCGCCGTCATACTAACATCTGAGCTAATGTGATGGAATTATTTGGGAAAAGTTAATTTTGTTAAACACGCTAATTTTTTTATAAACTAAATTCCATGAAGCGAACTTGACCTACTATCCGGCTGCTGGCCTCACATCCATGTGTTATTTACAGATATGGAAGATCATTCAGCCAAAATAGAGTAACAATATGTGGAGTCCTTTGCTGGTTTTATCGTTCTGGAGCCGCAAATTACTGTATCTACTCAAATTCCTGGTCATCCTTTGTAGACACCCATCCCATACAGGCCGAAATTCGATTAAAACAATTTTCCCTCATGGTGACTCAAACCAGTGCATTTCACTAACCTCTGCGTCAAGGAATTATGTCCTTAAACCACTCGGCTAAGACGCGAGACTTAGTTCTTCAGGCAAACATTTTAAAATCTGATACTGTACATTAGAAGTAAATTTAGTAACTAATGCATACCTTTTATTAGAATCCGTCTTATTTCTGAGAATCGATATTGAAGCTGGAATGTTCTACTTTAAGAGCAGGTGGATAGTAGAGTGGATTAAATTTGTATGTTATCAACTCTATTGTAGGCGACGGACGAGCACGGTCTGTCTTATCACACTCTTACAGTGTAAAGCCTTAATTTCAAATTGCATTGTTTCTAAATGTCATTTATCAACATTTCAGAAATCATAATTAATTTTAATGATTGTTTTATTATAAACAAATGTTAAGCTTAAACTGTAGATAAATTAATATTAATGTGAAAATCATCAAATATGCAGTTACATGGGTAGAAGAGTAGGATGATGTGGCACAAGAAGGCCTATCCACAACATAACAAAAACTCGATTCGGGATGGCAACCAACACACTGCGTTCATTTCAACTTGTAGTCAATGAAAAATGACACCATATGTTGAAATTAGTGTTTTGTGCAGAACTATATTACAATTTCATTTCAAAATTTATAGATATAAGTTTAGAGATTGTATGGACTGATGAACTTCTTCTCTTACTGCTGCTTGAACCAATGAAAACAGTAGAATCGTCGATAATCGACGTAAAGAAAAAACATTTTTCCGTACTTTAGCTATAAACAAGGCTAGTGGCTCTTCACACCGAACCTTCAAGTGCAGGGTGACCTGACCATTCAAACCATGTAAATAATACTTGCATGGTCGAAGGACGGGAGCAATAGGAACACAATATCAAGACGGGACCAGGTATACTTGGGTGCTGCAAAAATTGTATAACACAGCAAGCAATTGCAATTGTACAATAAAGTAACTAAAGCAGTATGCTGTATTGTCTATTATGAAACACCGAGAAACAAACATAATCAAAACAGCGCACACTTTACAAGTCCACAAATACCTGTGATACATGTATCAGAACTGAAATGAATCTTACTTCTTGAACGTATTACACAGTTGTATGGTAATTCGAACGTTACTGTACAGGAACGCATACTATTGCCCTCCTCCGACGAGTTTAGCGCTCAAAGGAATGTGGTGTGGGGATGGATCTGGATGACAACACCAGTCAGGAAGGAAGTACAATCATATTTAGGAAAGACAGTTACAGAAAACCGTTAATGAATCATACTTCCCTTTGACTCGGCTGTAGGAACAAAAGAAACTACCTGCAAGAGTAGTAAACCGAATGGCAAGAATACCCTACCTGTCAGCGCTAAACTCGTCGGAGCAGGACAATCCCACCTCTCTTACTACTCTGCTAACCTTTAGTGTTTGTTTTTGTGAAGATTCCGTTAGGTATGGTTATCAAGATATTTCATTTTGTCACTAATTCACAACCGGGGCGTAGCGTCAAAAATTAAATGAAAATTAGCTTGGCATTTAAAGACGACTATTTAGCGAACTAAATTAAAGTAGTTAATGGAATTCTAATAGAGAATATTAACAAAATGTAGATAGATGCCTCCCAATATTTCCCCGCAACCACATATTTTCAACATAGTTGAGGTGGAGGGAAATATGGAATTAATTAATGAGAAATTAAATTACGTGAAAAGGAGGAGAGTATTGATGGGATGAAATTCGGTAAACGGGAGAACCCCGACAAAAAAATCCGGGTATGGACCAACACGGATAAACTTTACAACCTGTGGCGCGACATTTTTAATTCCTTCATAAACTCCTGTCAAATTGTATTCTTAGAGTTTCATTTTTCAAATTATTTCTCAGCATTTACAATTATTTTTATATGTTTTCTAACGATTATTTGAATATATTAATTCATGATAATTTGAACTATATGAATAAGTGGCAGCCATATTGATTTTAACGAATATTCTGTGAATCAGTGCAGCCAACATAGAGTCTGTACTAATTAACTTACACTAAATAAAATCAGCGTGCATAATTTCACAGCTTAGAGAACTTAAATTGCGTTAGGTTAGCTTTTACGTTCGTTGGCAATGCGAGTTTAAATATCGTGTATATGTTGCATGCATTCCAGTGATTCCATAGTGTAAACCGTTTCGCGTCTGTTGGCGTGCGTTTGATGTATGATTGGATGATTGATGAAAAAATGTTTCGCGTAACATGTTGTAAAGTATTTCCAACAACACTAATAACCCTCTGGAACCGACAGGATTCGAACCTGAATCCAGCTCAGGTCAGCCGCGAGCCTACCGAGACGGTTTATTAAATGTAACTATCTACTAATCGGGTGTAAGCAATATTTTCTTACATTTCAAAGACGATGATAGTTTATACGTTCAGCTGTATAAATGTTTGTATTTATTCCGTAGAGTTCGGCAAAAGAATAAAGCAAATGCAAAACGTATAATACATTTTTGCGCAATGTTTCTCCTCGTATGTAAATTATTTAACTTTAGTTACAATTCTGCAGAAACTTTATCTCCCTAATAGATATTCCTCATAAATAATAAATGGTCCACATCTATAGCACAGTGATAAGGATTCGTTGTTGCCTCAGATACAGAGATTTGATCCCCGAACGGGAAATTTTCCTAGATGAGCTTTCTAGGGCGTTTTTCTCGTTTGTAAGACAAATGTCAAGACGGTTTAAGGTCTAGATAGACTACATTATCTGGCCACCACAATTCTTAATACCTTAATAAGTTGCGTCTTTGCATCTTACCTCATAAAATTTCAGTTCTTCCAGGACATGTTTCAAAATTGTAATTGTATAACCTTGATATTTTATTCGCCTTGATTAGAATGAATGTTTGAGTGAATGGTGTATTTTTTCATAAGTATTCGTGTTATTTCGGAGATGACATTGCATTCAACTGATTACTCATCCATGTCTTTGTGTGTGTGTGTGACATCTAGAGTTTAAAATCCTCTCTCGACAAGTAGCATCCCCGTAAGGACCGGTAACGTGGGGAATGTAAAAGTACCTGCAATGGGATAGGTTGAATTAAGACAAATGATTATACAAATTGTAAATATGTTTTATTTCCTCATAGTAAAATTATTAATTTTTCAACTACGTGTGGATGGATTAATTTTTCAACTACGTGTGGATGGAAAGTTTCTGAATCTGGAAAGATCTGAAAGTTTCGTCAATATAACAATAAACCAGAGCACACTTACTTTAAACAATTACAAGTAAAATACAAGGGTAATCTTTTCCATACTTCAACCTCTCCTCTTGTAGACATATTTACATGCCCTATGCCACCAGGGCCTTAAAGGTACTTGGTCTATGAAAAAGGTTTTTAAACTCGTATGACATTTTTCACTCTACCAGATCATGTAGATCATCTCTGGATGAGTGTTCAGCTCATTGCCAAGCCACCACCGATATAACACGAACATTTAAAATGAAAAACGTCATTCACGCTTGCATTCATAACAAACAAAGCGAATATCGCCCAGGAAACTTGTCCCGTCTGCGAATAATATCCGGCCTTTTTGCGTCTGTGACAAAGGCGTTCTCTCCCGACTATAACTGTGATCTCAATTGAAATAAAATCGTATAAACTTAGCTGATTGGCACAATCGTGAGCAATTATAGTCTTAAATTTCAGAGGTCTTTCAAAACAATTCATTTATAAGTTCATACTAGAAAGTATAATGTTATATGGATCGGAAGTTTGGACAATGATACAACAACATGTCAACAGAATAATTGCAGTTGAAATAGATTTTTTTAGAAGAACTGCCAGAAAATCTCGACTGGGAAGAATTAAAAATAAAGAAATTCGAAAATGGGTGAATGCAGAAAGAAGAATAATGAATGAGATTGAATAGAATGTTAAAATGATATGGACACGTAAGAAGAATGCAGGGTGGAAGACTATCGAAGGCCGTATATAGGCCTACATGGGAAATTGAAAGGAGCAGAAAGTGCTAACCAAGAACAACCTGGAAGATTAACATTCAGAATTCAATCAGAAAATTTGGTGTAACGGGTGAAGACACAGAGGACGGAGAACGATGGAGAACTTTACTTAGGGGAAATTTGTGAATGTTTGTTATAAACTGATAGTCTGTAAGTCCGTAGTCATTTATGTATTTTTTAAAACTCATGTTAATTATTAAGATTGGTTGGAGAAAACCCTCAATTATGAGGAAAATTCTAAAAATTAATGAATAAAGGTCTTTCTGATTGTAATCCATCATCAGCGTCTATTCAAATACTCCTTCGAGTTGTGAGGATTTTATTGTGGTAGTTTTTTTCTTAATTTAGCTTAAATATTTTTAAAAAATTCCTCGATCAAAAAGTATTCTTGTGTACTTGATTAAATTGAAATTATATAAACGTGCAGTACGTAAAGGTCTATTAAGTTTGTCCCTAGAGCTCATTCCCTATATGTAGAATTACGTGAGACATTGACCTTCCTTACAAAGAATAAACAAGTATTCGTCTTTTATATTCTCAAAATGTTTTGTTGTATAACTAATGCATTTTGTATTCTTGGAATGACAACTAGTTGAGAAATAATGCAATTCATTAGGTTTGTGATAGGAAGTGGAAGATAATATTTAAAGAAGTCATTCAGCAAGGTTAAGAGAAGAGGACAATAAAAGTAATAATATTTATAAAAAGTGTGTGTGGTCTCTTTGCAAGCGACAACCACAGGTGGAGATGGCTGGCGCCTTGGCTGAGTTACTTTACCTGCCATCAGAGCGGGTTTACTTAAGATAAAGTTGTTTCCTTTAGTCGAGACAACGTGTTAGTCTATGCTAATTATACTGGCCGAGGTTCTCGTTCTAAAGTAAACTGCAATAAAATTAGTTTCTCTAAATAAACATAAGTTTGTCCTCTCGCATACAAATTTGAATAAACCATAACTTTTTACCATTTGTAACAAAATGAAATGCAAACTCTGATAAAATATTGAAAAATGTGATTATTTGATGTAGCCTCTTACGACGAGCCTCGTGGACTAGTGGTCAAAGTTTTTGACTACTGTTCATGAGGTCCTGGGTTCGATTCCCGGTCAAACCATAGGATGTTTTCCTTAATGAGAATCATTCATGTGGTTGCCAATGGTCTGGAATTTAGGTATAATTTAGGTTAAGAACTCTCCTGGCGCTTCTTTATCATTTATCACCGGGGTAACATAACTCTGCCTTCCAGGTGCCCTAACATCAGAAGTGGGTTACAGTTAATGCCAGGAGAGAAGACCACAAATGTCGAAATGACAACCTGGGACATTGGAAAAAAGAACATTTAGTAGAGGACGTCGTAATGTAGTTGATTAAGGCAATAGACTACAAACAGGAAAGTCATGGATTCGATTCCCGATATTGACAGGATTTTTATATTAGCCTGAACGTTCTGGCGGCACGATGGTCCTCCGATCACCTCATAATAAGTACCAGAATGTATTCTGGTATTAAACGTGGCCATCACGCAGGGGTGACAGCCCGCCTACTGTGTGCTGATTGTTTAGAAAGGTGGGATCTTTAACCTCCTAATATCGCAAGGGCTTCCTAAGACCTGTTGTGATAGCAATTTATTTATACCTTGTATTCAAAAATTATCATGCTCCTGGCAATATATTTCGTTCAGTCAATTTTAAGGCTCAAACGTCCCCGAACATAATCTGGTCATCATTATCTTCTTCTTCTTCTTCTTCTTCATTTCACGGGCTACGCAAATTGCCTGTTCCGCCTCACAGTTGTTCTGTCGGCTGATCACTGTGAGATAGATGCGTTTGGAATTTTTTTACGTGGTCGGGTTACTAGCCCAGACGCACAACCACCTTCCTAGTGGATCTGGGATTTATTTCGGAGTTTCCTTCTCCTAGACGGGTTGCTAACCAAAGCTTTGGAGTCCCATCTACCTCTTGGGTCATCATTATTATTATGTTTATTATGAATTTGTGTGTTAACTGTGTGTTTCTTCTTAATGCTGTGCTGTCTCGGAGGAGGCAATGATATTGAGCTGATCACTCATACAGGAAGTCCCTCCATATCCTTGTGTGATGAAAAAAAAAACAAGTGCGATCCATATTTAAAATCCCTTTCCCGACAGGAGGTGCCACCGTAATAACAGGGTGACGTGTGACATGTAAAACGTACTTTTAAGGTGAGAGATTAAACAGAGTTAATGGATTGGAATATATTTAATTAATTGAATAATTAAGTGTTCCATCAACAATCTCTTCGTAACTCAGTGTAATTCCTTCTTTCATTACTTTAGTTTAATCTCTCCTTTTGTAGATAGGCTACTTTTTACATTCACCATACGGACATCACAACCAATCGGGAGAGGATTTTAAACTTTGGGTGAATGTACAGCTCAATACAAGGTCCACCTCGGACAACACGAACATTCAAGACAAAACAGAATTATTAAAATCATATTATTCATGAAATGTCCACCGCTGTAGTCTCGAGGTAGCGTGCTGCCTTATCACGCAGCGGGCCCGGATTCGATCCCCGGTCGGGACAGTTTTTCTGGGTGAGGTTTTTATCGGGATTTTTACTCACCTGTAAGACAAATGTCAGGAAAACTTTAATGCCCCTAAATCATATGGTCATCATCATCATCTTCATCATCATCATCATCATCATCATCATCATCATCATCATCATCCTTCACCGGTATGGAAAGCAACGGGAAGCTACCACACCTACAATTCCCTAGTAAAGCTGCACAGCATAAAATGAACATGCTATGATTGCAGTGAAAGACCTGCCTTCGGGCAGAATTACTATGGATGGATTCGTGTAATGTAAGTAAAGTAAAGTGATCCCACAACAGACCCGGAGGCCCTTGGGGTAGTAGGAGGTTAAGGCTCCCACTTTTTCTAGACAATCGGCACTTTATGTCAGCCGGGTTGTCAGCCCTGCGTGACGGCCGCCTTTACCCCCAGAACAAGCTTCTGGTACTCATTTACGTTAGAGGCTGAGTCGACCCCAGGGCCATAGTGCCGCCAGAGGGTTTGGGTCAGTTTAATGTAGCCTACATTAATTTACACATATTGCCAGGAAAATATGATATGGATGATTTTGATGGGCAGATGGTGTTAAGATACTATTTGGGCCTGATATTTTCCAGGAATTTGTCTTATAGTTTATAAAAAAGCTTCTACGACGAAAATTACGTCTTTCCAAGGCAGCAACGATACCACTAAACGAGGACTAGTAACTGTGATATTAAAATATACATTTTAAATGTTTACACAAATTAGTCACCTCTACGTAAAGTATTTTATATTTCGTGTAGACATGCTTACCTCTTCATAAGTAGCTCAGGTCATTTGGGCACTGAGTAGATTTTCTTGCTGAGAACACTGATTATTTTTTTTATTCAGACTGGGAGGGCAGACTGCCCAAACACGCGACCTAAAATATCTATTGTGCTATTCTAGTATAATGGAGATGAATGGAATGAAAGTATACTCTACATAGTTATGCAAGTTGTAGGTCGTCTTCCAGATCACACTCACCAGACTCTAATCCTGTGACCCATATCGAATCTTTCGGTAGATCCCGTGATCGCGAAAGGGGGGGGATACAACTCTTCCGTCGCTCCTTCTATTGTTCAGGCACTGAGTCATGAGACACCACGCTCACTCCCGCAACCACATATTTTCAACATCTATGAATTGTCTACCAAACTAATTTTTACCTAGCATGAGACAAGATGAAGTGATATGAAATAAGTGAATAAGAAATTAAATAATTTGAAGGAGAGTCAAGGGGAATGCAAAGTGGTGTGCAATAAATTTCCGGAAACAAGACAACGTCGAGAAACCCCGAAAAATCCCGTTATGGCCCTTCACCAATGCTCCTGTGGAACCGCCAGGATTTGAACCTGGGATTCCTATCGAGACGGCGAGAACACTGATTGCCAGTGTTCGGTGCGCACGAGGACATTTTAATTTTTTTGCAACATATTCCAATAGAGTTTTGAATATAAATGTAATTTATACTCTACGAGATTTATTGCTAACATTGATCAAGAGAATAATGTTGTTAATACATTACCGAAACTAATGATAGTCGTGGAAACACTTGCATTTCCTAATGCAGTTACATGGTTAAATCATCATCATCATCATCATCATCACTTCAGGGATTAGGCAATTGCCCGTTCCGACTTCATAATGCATCAGCCCAACGTCTTCTAGGTCTTCCAACATCACGCCTTCCTCTTGCTTGATAATTTCTTGCTAACAATGGATATCTCTCCTTACTCATTCCATCCATATGGTCAATCCATTTCTGTCTGTAATTAGTGACCTTATCCAATAAAGGCTGTACTTTCAATTCTTCTCTTATATCCTCATTTCTTATTCTATCAAGTCTTGTACATCCTTTAACTTGTCTTAGGAACCTCATCTCCGCAGTTAAATTATTTTAAAAATATTATTCTGGTGATCAACGAAAAAAATATTGACTTGTTCACTTAGGCTGTAGTTCGAAATATTTTTTTATAAACCAGTCCTGCTATTGCCGAAAAATAATAATTATATGCAGTAGAGTGCGTGTAAGCACAATAGAACAAACATAATTTGTAATGAAAATGTGGATATGGTTGCAGATTTCAGAGTATATTAAATCGATGGAAAGGTTACTTTAATCAGCTATTAAATGTACATGCAGAACAGGATATTGGAAAGGATGGTCATTTTAAAAATCACCATATCGTTGTGTGGGGCATAAATGTGTGTGAATGGTGTGTTTCGTCTTGAATGTTCGTGATGTCTCGGTATAAGCCCTGGATTGAGATGATCGCTCATTCGGGGGGAGGCCGTCTACAATCCAAATAATAAACAAAATTTCATCTACCAAAATTTAGTATCCAAGCAATAGCCATCAATAAAGGTACAATGTCTATGTGTGGTAAAAAAATGTGTGTTGTCCAAAGAGTGACACTAAGGTATTGGGACTGGAAGTAAACATCAATAATATATATATATATATATATATTAGTTTTATTGATGTTTACTTCCAGTATATATATATATATATATATATATATATTAGTTTTATTGATGTTTACTTCCAGTCCCTATAATACATAGCATGCGTTTCCAGAATTGGATCTATGTTTAATTACTTTGTGGATCTGATTCCTATTTGTAATTATTGTTCCTAGGTATTTGAATTCAGCTCCTCCTTTAAAATTTCCGTCAATTTTCATTAACTGTTCATACCCATTATATATATACATACAGAATTTTAATGTTTACACATCTTTCTGTGCCTAAAGTTTTATTTTTCTTCTGCACTCGTCTCTCTCCATCCAATCCATGTCCTCCAGTCCTCTTGCTCTCATTCCAGTTCTTATTTCCTGCATCCACGAATTTCGAGGTCTTCCTCTCCTCCTCCTTCCAGGTGGACACCATTCTAATGTTTTTCTGGGTAATCTTTCTTCTTGCATTCTTCGTACGTGCCCATACCAATTTAATTGCTTATACCGTATATAATCAACTATTGAATAACCAATAATCATTTTTTCTCTTATGACAGTATTTCTTATTTTGAAATATATACTTAAGAATAATAAATTAGGCCTATATCAATTTTACATTGTCTTTTGGACCGATAGTAGGGTTATAACTGTCCATATCAAATATATATATATATATATATATATATATACCTAAGAACAATAATTACAAATAGGAATCAGATGCACAAAGTAATTAAACATAGACCCAATTCTGGAAACGCATGCTATTATGTATTATAGGGACTCCTGTCGCCCCAACTCCTTAAAAAATGTTAAAGAAAATATATAAAACAGTTATTCTCTCAAGCTATGTTACATGGATGCAAAACATGGACTCTTACTTAAAGGGAGGAGAAAATATTAGGGGTATTTGAGAAAATGTGTCTTAGGATTTTTTTTTGGATCAAGAGAGATGAACAGACAGGTAATGGAAAAGACTACGTAACAGTGAATTACATTGTCTTTATAGGAAGCCAGATATGATTTGAACAGTTACGTCTCGTGAACTCGATGGGCAGGACATGTGGCACGAATGGGGAATGAAAGAGGTTCTTATAGGAAAACCAGATGGAAAACGCCTAGTTGGTAGACCAAGAATGACCTGGGAGAATAACACTTATCATGATTTGAGGGAGGTAGATTATACAGAGAGTGATTGGAAAGCATTGACTCAGAATAGCCTCCATTATGCTTATGAACCTTACTGTTTTCAATCAGATGTAATTATAAACACACGATATGTTTTCATTCATAATTCCGTAGTTACTTTCTTCTGTTTATTTAACAGAATTTAACTAGACTGATTGCTAGAGTTGCCGTGCTAGCAAGAATAATGATTTGAGGGAGGTAGATTATACAGAGAGTGACTGGAAAGCATTGACTCAGAATAGCCTCCATTATGCTTATGAACCTTACTGTTTTCAATCAGATGTAATTATAAACACACGATATGTTTTCATTCATAATTCCGTAGTTACTTTCTTCTGTTTATTTAACAGAATTTAACTAGACTGATTGCTAGAGTTGCCGTGCTAGCAAGAATCATGATTTGAGGGAGGTAGATTATACAGAGAGTGACTGGAAAGCATTGACTCAGAATAGCCTCCATTATGCTTATGAACCTTACTGTTTTCAATCAGATGTAATTATAAACACACGATATTTTTTCATTCATAATTCCGTAGTTACTTTCTTCTGTTTATTTAACAGAATTTAACTAGACTGATTGCTAGAGTTGCCGTGCTAGCAAGAATAATGATTTGAGGGAGGTAGATTATACAGAGAGTGACTGGAAAGCATTGACTCAGAATAGCCTCCATTATGCTTATGAACCTTACTGTTTTCAATCAGATGTAATTATAAACACACGATATGTTTTCATTCATAATTCCGTAGTTACTTTCTTCTGTTTATTTAACAGAATTTAACTAGACTGATTGCTAGAGTTGCCGTGCTAGCAAGAATCATGATTTGAGGGAGGTAGATTATACAGAGAGTGACTGGAAAGCATTGACTCAGAATAGCCTCCATTATGCTTATGAACCTTACTGTTTTCAATCAGATGTAATTATAAACACACGATATGTTTTCATTCATAATTCCGTAGTTACTTTTTTCTGTTTATTTAACAGAATTTAACTAGACTGATTGCTAGAGTTGCCGTTCTGTTTATTCATGATTTGAGGGAGGTAGATTATACAGAGAGTGACTGGAAAGCATTGACTCAGAATAGCCTCCATTATGCTTATGAACCTTACTGTTTTCAATCAGATGTAATTATAAACACACGATATGTTTTCAATCATAATTCCGTAGTTACTTTCTTCTGTTTATTTAACAGAATTTAACTAGACTGATTGCTAGAGTTGCCGTTCTGTTTATTCATGATTTGAGGGAGGTAGATTATACAGAGAGTGACTGGAAAGCATTTACTCAGAATAGCTTCCATTATGCTTATGAACCTTACTGTTTTCAATCAGATGTAATTATTATAAACACACGATATGTTTTCATTCATAATTCCGTAGTTACTTTCTTCTGTTTATTTAACAGAATTTAACTAGACTGATTGCTAGTGTTGCCGTGCTAGCAAGAATCATGATTTGAGGGAGGTAGATTATACAGAGAGTGACTGGAAAGCATTGACTCAGAATAGCCTCCATTATGCTTATGAACCTTACTGTTTTCAATCAGATGTAATTATAAACACACGATATGTTTTCATTCATAATTCCGTAGTTACTTTCTTCTGTTTATTTAACAGAATTTAACTAGACTGATTGCTAGTGTTGCCGTGCTAGCAAGAATCATGATTTGCAATAAGCTTTAACTTCAGTTCTGGTAATGAAATAAAAAGGCTTAATGCATATTAGTGAAGATCGTCTAAACAAACGATTTCAGATAATTCGAGGAGTCGTTTTCATGTGAGATTGTGATATTTGAAGAATTCTCATATATTCAAATCTTATCCCGAGCAAAATTCCCAATCGGCGAAGTTAATTCGCTATCTTCGCGATAACTTCTTATCAAAAATAGAGGTGATATTAAATCTTTAAAACAAAGATACAAAAAGAAACTCTTGTCAGCCAGTAATGATAATTGGTTAGAAATGTACGCTCGCATTTACAGTCTCCAAAAAATAACTTAATACAGAGAGATAGATTTGATAAAAGAATAAAACTAGGCCTGCAAACTTTTATTAAGCTTAATAATTATTATAGGAAGATATGAAGAAAATAGAAGAAGATATGAAAGTATGAGGTTAATGATTTACATTATTAAAAAAAATATTCGTCACGCAGGAGCCGCGAAGTTCTCAACAGGTCGAATTCGTGAAGTTTATTACGTAGCGCTAGGACAGAGGATTTACATATTGAGCTTCAGCAATTTGAAGAAAGTTGTGATTCGAGTATCTATTATCATGAACCTAACATCCTAAAATATATAGTTTCTTAACTAACTAGTACATATCGAGTTTCATTACAATAAAATAAATGGCGACTTTTTAAGTTTCAGATTTGAGATAAGCCCACATTCCTGATTATTTGATTTCGTTTATTTAGTGAAAAATATTAATATGAGGCCGTTAGAACTGTTTAAATTTTCGGTGTTTCCAGAGGGGTTTTGATAGTGGGTGACACCATGATTTTCCGTTTTTTCTCAGGGATCTCCCGTTTCCTGAATTTCATCTAACCATCACTCTCCTCTCCCCTTCCCTTCAACATGTCATTTCATCTTCATTCACTAATTTCACTTCATCTCATGTTAGCTAAAAAGTAGCTCAGTTTAACAAACCGTAGGGGTTTGAAATATGTGGTTGCGGTGACCTAATGTGGGGCACGCGTGTACTTGCTCATAACTCCGTGCCTATGCAAACTTAGAGCAGAATAGGGCCAAAATTAGTGTTGAAGCCCTTGATCGAGGCCTTGGGCCTAGTCCAATGAAATGGTGGGTATGGGTCGTGTGTGTATGCTTGATGTGTAAAAATTTAAAATATAAAATTGGTACCTGAGATGTCGTCTTCTACCATTAAATGCTGTCAGTATTCAGGAGGCCTTTCGAAACATATGTTTCATCTTCTGCTTGTGGAATGGTTGAGGACGACTCAGATCTCAGGTAGCAATTTTAAATTTTTAGTTTTTACACAGTGACCTGCGGTGTTTCATAATGAACTTTAAAAGTATTGATTGATGTGTGTCAAAACAGAAACACCATAACACACTTCATATCAACGTAGAGTACATTTAATTCAATTCATTCCATAAAGTGAAGATGGGCAAATGTTAATCTTAATTAAAATTGCTGTGCTAGGGTCTTAAAAGCCGAATCTATCTTTACTAATCTATTCCAATGTTAATTGCGAAAAAATGTGTGACTTCTCTAGCGTTAAGAGGAACATATATATTGTCCACTTTTGGTGCCTAGTAAATAGGATCGATAAAGATTAATTATAAACAAGTATTTTCATGAGTGCAAACTCAAGGTCTTTTTTTTAATTCAGTAAATGAATATGATTTCAACATGTTTAACTACTTGCTCCACCGAGTCGCTGCTCTAAGTCGTTACTATGGCAACATATTTTTCACGAGATTAATCGTTAAGAAGAATTCATTCGACTTAAAATGTTAACTCGTATACTTAATAGTTTATTTAACTTAAGTTACTATGGCAGTGGCCTATAAAGTTTTTATGGTCTTGGTCAATACATTGATTTTCAATCCTAAAATGAAATTATGGTAAATTATTAACATTGAAATATAAAATGTCGTGTAGATATCTGTAGTATTCTTGTAACGTGGATGTATTTAGAGTTAATTTAACATATTTCTAGTGTACAGGATGTTAAAGAACCATCGAGGCAATCTTTTACGAATGATAAGCCATGCATAAAGAATGGTTGTTTGTTAACGAACATTGCTGTATTTTATTAAAACATATTTCCCCCCTTGTTGAGTGGAGCGAATGCAACGTGAGCTTAACTCTGCCACAGCAAATACATTAAATAAAAATTAAAATATAAAATTAATTAAAATGTACTCTCAAATAGCCTATGCAATTTATGAGATTTGTGTAAAAATGGGACGTAAAGTTCGTACAGTTCAGACGAATTACTTTTTAGCGACAGTTTATAACGCATTCTGAAAAAAAGAACTACATTTAATTATACATTTGATACCTTTGGATCAACGTACGACCAACTGTTTCGAGAGTGTACGATTCCGTTTAACGTGATGGAATGCATAATACATTCTCAAATCACTTGTGCACAGGTGGAAACTTTAGTTTCATAAATAATACTTTCGATATAACCCTAATAGAAAAAAAGAGGGGGCGTTAAACGCTAGGTCCTGTAAACGAGCTGGTCATGCAACAGGTTCTTCTCATTCAATACAATGTTTTCCATAATCGACTGTTAGTAGTGTTCCAGCATCAATGCTGAAGTGTGTTGGAGTTCCAGTAATGCTAGAACCAGATGTTCTGCGCACAGCAAGAGGTATGTTATCCAGCAGGTCCAAAAGTGCGGTCTGCAGAGTTTGTAGGAAATGTGTCCTAGTCAACTGAGCTGTCAGAATTACAATTTCCACAAATGTGTAAGAACAATTCTAACCCAAATAGTTACGGAAAACAGTATTTGGTGATTTCGAACAGCAAGTGCGTGTAGGTTCTCTTAGTTACAGAGGTGTCTACTGCATGCTATTCAAATAATTGTCACACATAATGTATGAATAACATATTTGTGGGGAAGGCAGCATCATTATCACTCAAGAAGGTGCTGTAAAAATTGCCCACGAGGTTTATGATCACATGGTCAAAGGGAAGTTGGCATATGTGAGGTTTCATCCCTGCAATACCCTCCACATGGACTGTAGACTTACACCCATAGCGTGAACTACAGCTCTCTTATCAGTAGAAGGTGCCTGAATAAATCTATCATACTGAAAATCCGGCGTCCTCATATCTGCAACTTCGTCAACATGCTAACCATTTCGCGAAGACGTGGATTAATTGCGACAAAGATAGTCCGGTGCGGATGAATTCCTGTTAGGATACAGTTGATCCTAGATGCGGCCAAGTTTCTTTTCCATTTACACTAGCCTCACTGTAAAAACTGTCATATCCTCAACACTTTTAGAATTTATTTTAAAGCACCGTTGAAGTTATGTAATAAGGCATAAAATACTAAATAGGTACCTGATAAATCAGTCTTCCTCAACTAAATTATTAAACTTCATCAAGTAATTCCAATATGGAGGCCTTTCAAAACCAATGTTTCATTTCATCAAGTAATTCCAATATGGAGGCCTTTCAAAACCAATGTTTCATTTCATCAAGTAATTCCAATATGGAGACCTTTCAAAACCAATGTTTCATTTCATCAAGTAATTCCAATATGGAGGTCTTTCAAAAACAATGTTTCATCTTCATGAAACATTGTTTTTGAAAGGCCTCCATATTGGAACTACTTGATGAAGTTAAATAATTTAGTTGAGGACGACTGATTTACCAGGTTCCAATTTTGTATTTAATATCTTACTACCATATCAGTCAGTGCAGAAATTCATAGTCAATGTTTATTGCTACCTTCACAATAACAAATGAAGTAGTGGTAACACAGGGTGTTGACATACGATGTAGAATAAAAACTTAGCGCACATCGTGACCGATGGACAGAACTCATAAACGACGTGTTAAGAACTAAATGTTCCTTAACAATAAATGCTCCTCTCTGTATATTGCGTCTAAAACTGTATTGTTGCAGATTTTGTAACACTATAGATAAGATGAAAATCAAATATCTTAAATACCAAGAGTTGTTTGCAAGATCTTGTGCTTGATCCTTGAAGTAGATTATTACAAGGAATGAAAACATTTAAGGGTGTCAGAAACGATATCATCCCAAACACAGACTGTGTTAAATGATAATACACCTTTACTATGGTTGACTTACTTACTTACTCACTGGCACTATCGAACCCGAAGGTTCATGGCCACGCGGACATAAGCTCTCCATATATCCCTATCCTGAGCTAATGCTTTCCAATCATTCCCTGTATAATCTACTTCCCTCAAATCATAGTTAATGTTGTTCTCCCACCTCATTCTTGGTCTACCAACTGGGCGTTTTCCCTCTGGCTTTCCTACAAGAAGCTTCCATGCACGTCTTTCATTCCCCATACGCGCAACATTTACTATGGTTAAAGACGACATAATCACAAGACAGATACATGTACTATAAAGTTTTTATCCTAGTTCTTATGTATAGCCACAACCTCCCAGTCACGATATTTCTGCATTATTCTACGCCTACATGCTGCTCTTACAGCTTATGAAGTTGCTAGTTGTTTTTTTGGCGTGAACGTTGCCAGCATGATCACCGAACATTTTCCATGGATATAAATCGCGGTTCTTACTTAACCACCTCAACAATATAATCATTATTTTACGAGAGACTTGTGGAAGACCCACATTCAACTTGGTATACAAGGTAATTAATGTTTAAGTTTATGCTCAGACGCGGGCACGTTGCTGAAATGTAGGCCTATCTGTAGATTCTTCTGTGAAACACACAGAGTTACAGATTAACTTGTCGAATTTTTTATAGAACATGTGCATTCTAATGGGAACGTGGAACAGACCAATATATATATATATAATACCGTGCTGTTGTGGATGATGATGATGATGATGATGATGATATTGATGTTTTGTGTCCCTTAATAAAAATTATTCTCTTTAAATTATATATTTTCCTTGAGAGTATGTCGGTAAGATTATGTAACATCTATTAACTTATATTTTTCAGAGAGCTACAGCACGCCGCAGTGTAGTTGGTTAAGGCAATACGCTACAAACCGGAAGGTCGAGGGTTCTAGTCTCAGTTGGGTCAGGACTTTTAAACCGACCTAAACCTTTTGGTGGCATCATAGCCCTGGGGTCCACTCAACCTCTAGAGGAAATGAGTACAAGTCGCAAGGCTACCAAACAGGCCGACATCAAGTACCGATTGACTAGAAAAATATGAAGCCTTACCTCCTACTGCCTTGAGGGTCTCCTATGGCCTATAGTGGGATAAATTTGTCTTTTATCTTTATTATTTACTTTTATGCGCTTAACAAGCATTCTCCATTACAAAAAAGCAAAACTACATGCTAAATATTTACATAAATTTACATTGATGTCTTTTTTATTCTAAAATATAATATGTGCATATTTATATAAAGCATTCTATGTTCGGTTTCTATACTCTATTTACAGAGTGCCAAAATCTATATGTATATATATCTATATGTATATATAAAATGTCTGGTATATCTGTTAATTATTATCAATATTTCTAAAATTCATTATAGTCACAATTGAGGTTATTTAGTATTTATTTTTAATATTAATATAAGTACCTGAATACCAGTCGTGCTCAATTAAAATTTATTTCTGTTTGGAAAACTTCGTCAATTAGTTAAAACCATGTAGGCCTTTCAGATCATGCTGAAGATGGATCATGTTCTGAAAGGCCTGCATGGTTTTAACTAATTGACCACGTTTTTCAAAGAGAAATAAATTTTAATTGAGAACTACTGATATATGAGTACTTATATTAACATTAAAAATAAATTGTTCATACTGCTGATCGGCCATCGACCACGTGTTTTAGGTATGTAGCTTTTAAGATTTAGACTTTTTCGAGAACAACTGCATATTTTGGCAGGTGATAGTCATTCATATAAATGAAAATCTATATTAATTTATAAGTTCGTCTTGTTTTATCATTTAACTGGTGTATCTCTCTATAAATATTTTGAAGTGACTATTTTTTAATATTTTTTACAGTGACTTTTCATAACGTACATAATTAGTACCTATATATTTTGTTTTCTATTTGATTTAATTTTATTGGTATGAAATATCTATCTGTCTTAGGGTTTTTACAGCTGCTGCCGTCTTCCCGTGCCAAACCTCCAAAGCCTACGATCATGGGCATCTTCAATGCTTAGACCTCTTGATTACATTATAATCCTCATGCTTTCCTTCTATGTACAATTTGGTCTCCCTTTTTTTCTTCTTTCTGGTAAGTTGCCATTGATATAGTTGTTTCGGCCATCACTCAAGTTCAATTTTGAAAACATGTCCTAACCATTTCAATTTCTTCTTCTGAATTCTTTCAATTATGCTTTTCTTCTGTTTCCATTATGTTTCTAATTTCCTTATTTATGACATGTTCCTCTTTTGACTTCCTGGCACATAATCCATTTATAGAGCTATTAGTCTATTCTTGTATTACTTATTGATTGTCCATACCTCACTCCCATACAATGCAACCGATTCCACCAATGTTTTACCAATGTATTTTTTTTTGTGTGTCTTTCCAAATATGCTCCCACCATATGGAATTTAATGATATTATTTTGCTACTCAACTCAATTCAATTCTATGTTTTATGTTCTCTTTGCCCATACCTTCAACGTTATACATATTTATTGCCAAATATTTAGTTTGTTTCACTTGCTTTATTTGAATTCCTTCTTTCAATATTAAAGGTATGGAATATCATAAGAATAAAAATTGTTTTACGTACATGACAGTACGCTGTAGTCGAACGGTTCATGAGTGTAAGACATCTGTGGCAGTAATAATGATCCGTTGTACTTAAATTACATTATAAAATGAATCACTGTGAAATACAAATGATATAGTCAAACTACCAAATTATAAATTAAATATTATAACGCATTACGCCTTATTTTATTAAATATTCTTAGCGTTAACAAATAAAATTCTTAATAATAATGTATTAATAAACGATGAAATATGTTAATGTATGATTTTAAATACACTAAGATTTTAAATACACTAAGAGAAATTAAGAAAATATTAGTTTGTATAACGCTGGGAATCGCAACAAATGACACGTCATTTTGGTGAAATGTTTTGTTTTAACGTAGGCATACTTACCCATAGGGGTTTCATTAGTAATATTTTATTACGTCGTCTTCAGAGAGCAGTCTGTTGTACCGCATTTTTTCCGATATGAAACTTGATTGTGTGGAGTTACTACAACTCTATTGAACGATTTATTTTGCCCATTAAGAATATTGCTTCACGAGAAGAAACTTTCGCACAAGAAAGTTGAAAACCCGTAAGTAGTTCAAATTCAATTTGTAAAATAAGTATACTCTCCGCCTGGGCCTGGGTGCGTCCTTAATCGCGTAAGAATATATAAAAAACAGAAATGTAATCAATGTAAAGAGAGAGAGGAAAGAAAAATAAATTATCATAAGTAATGCCATGAGTAATTTCCAAATTTATCTAGGGAATTTGGAAATCAAGAGTGACATTTGTTAGGACTATTTAACGAATACAATTAAGCTGTTTACTCACAAATCATTATTTAACTATAGATATTTTAAAATATTTATATATTTAATGTAAACGGCTATGTTTGAAAACAAATGAGAAACGATTGTTACGCTTCGTCTGCTTCTTTAGTTTATCAGTGCAACCAGTTCATACTATTTATTGCCAAAGGAACGCAATATTATAAGAATGCTCTCTAGTGGAGAAACAATGAAACACATCAAACTGTATATTAATTCATTTCTGATGTCGTATGATGTAAATATGACAATTATATTTTTCTGCATTATTACCTGGGAAAAAATACATTTAAGAAAGTGCAAACAGTGGTTTCTTTTTTTTTTGCTGGTATAATCAATTGCTACAAATATTTTTATATTATCTCCTGCAAGCGCTGTGTGTTCACATCCATGCACTATATATACAATCTGTTAGCCGTATTTCTTATAGGATCAGTCACTGCAAAATAATGGTCAGACCTGTTCAGAATATTAAAAAGGAGGAGCTTTCTTTAATATGGTAAATTTAATATTGATAAATATTTGGTGAAACACGACTGTGATTGGCTGTAAAACAGAAATCATTAAAACGTGATTGGTCATCGATTCCCATTTGGGGCATGATTTAAATAGTCAGTGTAATTTGTAAGAAAAAAGCTACAGATAAAACAATTTCTATAATTTTATTTTAGTTATGTTTTAATTCTTTCAAAAAGGTTACTTATTATTACGAGTATCCATCCATCCGTAGTAATTCTGCCCGAAGGCAGGTCCTTCACTGCAATCATAGCATTTTCAAGTATAATGAAATAAAACATTAGGAACGCTGAACTGAGTCGGTCAGTCAATAAATAAATTAGTCATCAAGTATAAATTATTATTTAACATTATAGATTTAGAATAGATTTATTTATTTAGCCTGGTCGAGTTAAGGCCATATGGCCTTCTCTTCCACTCACCAGAACAAACAGATGTTACATTTGCAAACATGTGTTACATTTAAATACAAAAAAATACAAAACAAAGTTACAGTATAGACTAGATTGGTCAGATTAGTGGAGATGGGTTTGGGTTTCAAGACCGAAAATAAGGTGGCCATATTGATTGTATTACATATTTTTATGGAATGAATGAGATGAAATTTACTCTACGGTGATATGTAGTCTATTATGGTTCGATACACATCAAGCTTTAACACAGACAACTGGCTCAAACCGCCACTTATTTAGGCTGAGCGCAAGGCTTCGAGGAGGGATTATTACCTTCCCTTTGACACATGGTCTCGGACTCATGAAGACGGACGTGAGAAACCCCATTAGATCACCACAAATACGCATTTTAAACACTGTGATTTGCTAAACTAGGCTATTTTTTTTTTACCTAACCTGAGGTGAGGTGAAATTTGCTATAAAATAAGAAACCCGAGAAGAACCCGAAAAATGCCAGTGTGGCCCACCACCAATATCCCTCTGGAACCACAAGGATTCAAACTGAGATCCCAGTCGGGGTAGCCGCGCGCGCTAGCACGCGTCCGCCAATATAGCTCTACTAGATAGAAGAAGAGAAAAACTAGTTCAGTGCTGTGTCTTTCAAAGTGCATATCTTGTAGTAGAAATGTAATGGTAATGTAAAATGCATTGCACATACTTCATGCCATGTACGTATGTAATTAAGGGATTTAAAACTGTACACAAATAGAGGCGCGCTCATACCTAGTATCGAGATGCCCGGGCCTGATCTATGATCTATGTACAGCCTTTGAAATACTTGATGGCGCACAGATAATTTCCCCTCAAGTCCCAGAATGAAGCAACAGCGCATGATCAGAGGTCAGTTTTTTGGTTCACAAGTATACAACTATTTGAGAAACTATTTCGTTGTTTGTCGTATACCGGAAAATAATTCCTCGTAAATAAGTAGTCCCGTACATGCTGTAAATAAAACAAACCAAAACAAATAAAATAGAATAAAACAAAAGAAAATTAATTGAAATAAGGACGAGAGAGAGAGAGAGAGAGAGAGAGAGAGAGAGAGATAGAGAGAGAGAGAGAAAGCATGATAGCGGGATCGAACACGCCACCTCATGCATGGGAAACAGAATATGTCTCCACTAGACCACAACCGTTCCCTGCTAGAATCTGTCTGTATGAATCGATGCAGTACTCCAGGAATTACTTGTATTAAATTGATCATACACGTTTTGTTTTAGTAGTGTTTTGTAAACAAAGTAACGAGACGTTACAATCTTTATTCATTTTCTACATATATGGAGTTGTTTCCTTTAATTAAATTATGTCCATATATATATATATAACGTAGCCTGGTAACGTGTAGGCAATATGAAAATTAACGACGTTATTGAAACAATCCTGACCAGATTCGAACCTTGGACTGCATCTTATCGACTGCTCTAATGAAGCGACAATACGAATACTGTATGAAGAAAGAGTTACGTCGCCGGATTTGACCTCAATGGAGACAGTACTCGTAACACGTTACTAGTGTGAATCGCTCTTCAAAACGTTAACATTACATACTATCTAGAGTTACGCCATCATTTTTTTTCAAAGGCTTTGGAGAGAATCGAGATGAAAAGTTTCTCCACCTGCTTAGTGATGGTGTCCGCTGCATGATTAAAGCAGGAGAGGTTAATAACACTTCTTCTTCTTCTTCTTCACGGTATAGGCTTATTTACTAGCCTGTTCCAGCTCGAAATTGCTGCTGTTTCCATCTTTTCTTTGGTCTTCCCAGACTTCTTCTTCCTCGTGGTGAATAACTGTATGCTGCTTTTGGTATTCTATTTTCAGTCATCCTTGCCAAGTGTTCTTTACAGTTTGTGTTGATAACAGTGAGCAACAAAAAAGAAACTTTTTTTTTTGTCTCAGAAAGAACAATATGTGATTCTGATAGTATGTTTTCTCCTGAATTCAAATATGATATCGGGTTTTCTCCATCACGCAAGGTTTCCGAGATATAGGAATTTATAATTTCAAACACTTTAATATTTTCTACATTCGTAACTATACAATATTCGAACATTCGGACTCACCTAGAAAGTAAGAAATTACGATTTTCTGCATCCCTCTTGATGGTCCAACAATAATCAGCCAGCATATTAGGATTCCATTTGCCTTGATATCTCTTATCCATAGCTGAAATCTACTGAGTTAGCCCATTTGGTTTCATTTTACAATAGACAAATGGACGAAAAAAAAGGTTTATTAAAAATAATTATTTAAATCCATTAATTGAAATTGAAATAAAACAAACTGTGGGCGATGGAGAAATTCCGAATACATATTTTAAAACACGATAAAAACTGCATTAAGTGCAACTATTGGTACTCATGAGACAAAAATCATGTTGAACAGTGTAATTTGTAGTGAAGTTTCACTCATTGCAAATTATATAACTTCTTTAATTATATATGTATGGTATATTAAACTGATTGAGGTGATGTGCTAGATAGTCATGAATATGTACCATGTAAATGTAAGAACTCTCTCTTATCATTGCATGTTTTGATAGTTATGTAGACGACTAGTTACAAAAGCAGAGATTTAGTAACGAGATGCACAAGTTATGTTCTTGTTATATTCTGCAATTTTGGGTGCTAGCTTCATATGTGAATGTAAAGTAGAAATGAGTGGAGAAGGTGATTTTGACGGTTTATCAAGAACAATTTTAAAAGCAGTCTAAAATACAACTATTAATATACTTCCAAAGTAGCCAAGGAACGTTTATTTATACAGTTATACGAAATTAAAAGACTAGTATGTTTTACGTTTAGTTGAACCTGTATTTTATGTTTTATAGCGTGTTTTTTGTTTTGTTAGAATATAAAGTATAGGTTTTGTTGCCTAGCAACTACGAACCAAAGAGTTACTGATTGTTAAAACAGTAGATAAAAGTCAATTCCATTGTTCACTATATTAATACATTGTTGTCTTTCTTACTTATTCTCTTCTCCATGAATTTATTGTGTATTGCTGTTTTATTTCATGAACTGCAGCTAACAATTTCTGTCTTTGATGGATACTGTGCTTCTCTTGTTAATGGATGTGCTAATTGATTAACGTGAGCACACCAGAGCGTACTTGGTTAAGGCAATATACTACAAACTGGGAGGTCGAGGGTTCAATTTACCGGTGGGTCAGGATTTTTAAACTAACTCATACCATCCGGTGGGATCATTGTCCTAGGTTCGACTCAGCCTCTAACGGAAATGAGTACCAGACACTTGTTATGGGGGTAAAGGAGGCCGTCACAACATCAAGTGCCGATTGTCTAGAAAAAGTGGGAGCCTTAACTTCCTACTATCCGAAGGGTCCCCTGCTGCCTGTAGTGGGATCACTACTAACTTATATAGAACAATACCGATATACATTTATCATATCATTTATATATAAATAAGATATATTATAATTAATTATTTTGCTTTTCAAACAATTACGAATAATGCTAGTCAATCCTGGTGAATTAGAGTTCAGCATGCTTGCCTTCAATTCCGAGGTTCCCGGGTTTAAACCAGGCCTGGGTCGATGAATGTTTTAGTCCGTAAACATTCCTGAACATATGTTTCTTCAGAAGGGAACTAAACCGATGGGTCTCGTGTGATATATCTATGGCACATAAAAGAAGAGTCCTCTGCACCATGTTTATCGGTATTTGAAGCTCAGGTTCAATTGCGACAGCTGTTAAGAGCGTTGTTAAATAAAATCTAACTACAGATAATGATATTTATATGTTGCAAGTATAAGCTTCCTTACATTGTTAGCAATGTTTTCAATAATGAAAATGTTTTTAATTAAATTACAGCGAAGTAGAAATTGTTGTAGGGGCTACAGGTACAGTGACCTGGCCAGACAGGTTCCTATTAAAACTTTAAAAATGGCGCCAGGAAATGCATATTTTTATCATTTGCATGCCTATTGATACGTAATTGGACATGCTAGAGGGAGTGGAGTTTATAGGCGATGGAATGCATGACGCAACTTCCAATGCATTATCATGTTATACCGTACATGCAAAATCTTTTTTCTCAAATTATTACTGATGCGTACCATAATGAAATAAAATAATAAAACATACCAACTTTCAATATAATAATAATAATAATAATAATAATAATAATAATGATAATAATAATAATGATAATAATGATTATAATGATAGTAATGGCTTTGGGGAGTTCGAGTTTTTTTTTAAATTCCTCGTAGCAGGTAACCGGCCTGCTGCCGAGTAGTCCAATGATGGGGCTGCCACCTCAAAGCGTGAGGATATCAGAGATGAACTACAAATCTATAATATAAACGAGAAAATACACACAAATAAACGTAATTGGTTTGAACATGTATAAAGAATACCAAATAATCGTTTATCAAAACAACTGCTTCATTATAGGCCTCTTGGCCGAAGAAATGTAGGAAGATCAAAACGTCGTTGGAAGGACGACCTGCGCCTGCGGCATGTAGTGCGCCGGGGAGCGGAACGGGCCAACGGGCCCATACCTTGAAGATGATGATGATGATAGTAATGATGATAATAATAACAATGATAATAATATAATAATAAATATAATAACAATGATGATAACGATGATGATAATAACAATGATAATAATAATAATGATGATAATAACAATAATAACAATGATAATAATATAATAATGATGATAATAACAATGATGATAATAATAACAATAATAACAATGATAATAATATAATAATGATGATAATAACAATGATGATAATGATGATGATAACGATGATGATAATGATAATAATGATGATGATAATGATGATAACGATGATGATAATGATAATAATAATGATGATAATGATGATGATGATAATGATGATAATGATAATAATAATGATGATAATGATGATGAAGATAATGATGATTATGATTATGATTATGATGATTATGATTATGATTATGAGTATTATGATTATGATGATTACGATTATGATGATTATGATGATGATGATTATTATTATGATTATGATTATGATGATTATGATGATGATTATGATGATTATGATTGTGATGATTATGATGATTGTGATGATTATGACGATTATGACGATTATGACGATTATGACGATTATGACGATTATGACGATTATGACGATTATGACGATTATGACGATTATGACGATTATGACGATTATGACGATTATGACGATTATGACGATTATGACGATTATGACGATGATTATTATGATTATTATGATTATTATGATTATTATGATTATTATGATTATTATGATTATTATGATTATTATGATTATTATGATTATTATGATTATTATGATTATTATGACGACGACGATGACGATGACGACGCTGTGGAACAAGTAAGTTACTGTAGTTAAACACTCGATCTCTATTCTGCGACCGATTTCACGTCACTATCACTTCCACTTCATGTGAGTTCGTGTTTGACGAATCGGAGCTAAGGCAGATTTTTTTGTGGTTTTTATCCTCCTTTCCTTGCCATAACTTAATCCCACCACTTCTGTTTCCAATGTCAACCATTTAATTCTTTCTGCCCCTGCGATGATGGAAAGGTCTCATCAGGTAGCAGATGATGGTACGTGTTCTTCCGAAAGACCTTCAAAGTATTTTACATCATAGCATTGTTGTATATCGCAGACATTCAAAAGTAAGAACTTCATCTCATGACCTTGCATTACGCAGACATCAGTGGAGGGATTTATGTACTGGATCATAATACTGTTCACAGATAGAACTGTGTCTATTACATAAGATACAATACTAATTCATAAAATCACAAAAGAAAATACTTTGATGACATAACTATACAATTGTCACTCGCAAATAAATTCAGTTGATGTGATTCGTGTTGCTTAATAGAAACTGGATTGACAACTGAATCAAACATTTCCAGCTCCAATTCCGTCAGATGTAATATTCTACATTGTAATTTATACAAATAATCACATAAGAATTCTGTTTTAGAAGTTTAATATTATCATAATTGTTATATTGTACGGAAAGTTATGAATACGTTTTATACAAAGTGCAACGTACAGTAATGATATCTAAAGATTTGCACACGACTGTTTAATAAGAAGTGATCAGCTGCTACGTCACTCCATTCAGCTGGGTTTCCTCTGAATTTTAAATCGTGATGTGGGTAAACAGAATGTTATAATAAGTGTTATTATATAGGATACCCATGAAGATCATACAGTTTCATGACCGACTTTCAGTGGCACAATAAATGTAATACTTAGGTACAGTAAGTCCTTAAAAAGCTAAAGGCCAACGCCTGATTCTATTGAGCAACACTAAGAAATTGGGGCTGGAAGTAAACATCAACAAAACTAAATACTTGTTCACAAGTTGAACTGAACTATATATTGGGAATTTGCAGTTAATGACAAATGAGGGAAGTTTTGTAGAAGTGGCTGAAACAAGATGCAGAAATAAGATAAACAGTCTCAATTCTGGAAACACGTGCTATTACGCACATCAGGGTCTCTACTTCTATAAAAAACGTTAAACTGAAAATATATAAAACCAATATCCTTCCAGTTATGTTATATGGTTACGAAAGTTGGACTCTTGTTTACAATTTTTTTTTCAAATGCCCCAGGTTTGTCTTTCGACATTCCTGGTTTCTCTCCTGGCATGGCGTACTTGTAACCCACTTCTGAGGTTGGGGCGCTTGGAAGGCGAGGTTACGTTGCCCCGATGATATGATGGGTGATGATGATGATGATGATAGTGGTGCGCCAGGAGAGTCCCTAATCCTAAACTTAACCTAAGATGAATATGAATGATGATGATTGCGATGGCCATATGATTTCGGGGACCGTTTGGGCCTTAAGGTTTTCCTGACATTTGTCTTACAACCCCGATATAAACCTCACCCCAGGAAAACTGTCCCGACAGGGGATCGAACCTGGGCCCGCTGCGTGACAAGGCAGCACGCTACCCCGATACCACAGCGGTGGATGTTTAAAAATATATAAGATTACGGGTATTTGAGAATAATGTTCTAAAGATAATTTTTAATCGAAAGTGTGTACAGACAGATGAATGAAATAGGCTACATAAAACTGTGTTTATATGATCTTGTGGATATCATATGTAAAAATAACGGTTACGTCTCATACGCATAAAGAATTTAAAACGTTTATCGATTATAAAAATATTAGTAAGGGAAAAACATTTATTTTTATTTCGTTACTTCCAATCATTATGTTCAACAATTTTCTAGGACTATTTCCACTGCGATGGGCAGGACATGTGGCACGGATAGGGCTTTTAAGTGGGACATGGAAACTTGTTGTAGGAAAACCAGAGGGAAAGCTTCCAGTAAGTAGGACAAGATTGAGATAAGAGAATAATATTAACCATATTTGAGGGAGGTGAATTATATCGGGAATGATTTGAAAACATTAGTTCAGGACAGGGATGTATAGAGAGTTTATGTCCGATTTCGATAGTTCCAGATGATTTAATTAGGACCTAGGAGTGATTAACGCTTTGGAGTTTCGCATATCCGTCTTCCGTTACAATATGCCGCTTCCATTGCCATAGCACACAATATATCATCACTAGGTCTAGGATTTTTATGTAATAAATGGTAAGGTTGCAATGCAGATAATATACATTATTCAACTGTTTTTGTGTGAAACCAAAATAAAAGAGAGTCAGAAGTCTACCTTCTCATTATATTATTCAACTGTTTGTGTGTGAAACCAAAATAAAAGACAGTCAGAAGTCTAACTTCTCATTATACTACGTGCAATCTTAGCTTTTTAGTACATACAAATCCTAGCCATAATATTATCACCAGCCAAGCCTCATCTTAAAAGCCGTCGTAGCTAATTTATGACACCCAGTCCACACCTTGGAATTTAGAATGTCTTGCTCACTAATTATCCTGATAGTGACTTCTCTTGATGATATCCCTTATCCGCTGCATCGGTTGTTATAGGTCTGTGCGACCTTTAAATTCTTACATGATCTGAGTTCAAACCGGCGCACAGTGGGGTATTTGACCGATTTAGGCGGCCAAAAGCCGATTTTCTGAAATTTATTCTGGACAGGAAAAAAATAGCACAGCCGATAATACGGTACCCAATTTTCATCAGTCAGTGTTACCTTGAGTCTGTACGATCAATCGAAAATTGACTGTCTGTCATACTGCAAGTATTTTTTTCTCAGCGCTCTTTGTACAGGCTTATGTTCCACATAGATAATTGCTAATTAGGGATTGTTTTTATCCTCTTGATATCTATTTTTGATTCAGATAAAGCTTCTTCAAATAGGGTATTTTTTCGTTATTTTCTGAAGCCAATTTTAAGAAACTTCAATATTTTAGTTATACTTCCGGGTATTTCCGGGCACTTTCCTTTTAGTTTCATAGAAAGGTTGAAGTGTTGGCTTAGCGATTTCTTGAAAATTGGTCGCGGATTCGTGCGGTTTTCCATGATAGGCCTATATAGGTTTATTAAGGCATTTGTAAAAATGTTTTTTTTACTAAGTGATTATTTCTGTTTTAAATTTCTCGATTTTTGTATTAGGGCCATCGGACGTCAATATAATGACTCGAAGAAACATTACGCGACAGTAAAATTTGCTGGATATTAATGAAAAATTAGATTTATTGGAAAATTACCTTCTACAGTATAACAGTTACTCAGACGAACAAGTAAAGGAAATAAAACACAAATTTTCACATTTTAAATCTGAATTGAAAAGAAAATGGACAACAGAACATAAGACAGAGGATATATTTCTTAAGAAAAATAGAGTTTGGCTTGAAGGGATATTCACAATTCCTACGATAGTGAGTCGAACAGGACGGCCAACGAAGACATTTCAAGATTTGAGCGAAAGAAGCAAAATAAGGAAAATTGAGAATTTACGCAGTAGTACAGAGGCGGGTGTCCTGGCAAGTGAAATTAGGAACTACGAAAAGAAGATTTGCTTCTAAAGTACTCAAAGAAATAACCAGTTCTCCAAAGTGTGCAGGAAATATAAGAAAGCATACTCTTACAGTCTTCAGGAAGACAGAGCATAATTAGCGGATTCGTTAAAGAATCTACTGACATAACTAATGAAGAAATATAATATGTAAAAAGCTCAAAAAATATTCTACATAACAATAAAGTAAAATTAGGAAATATATTTTCTGTAAAGCACACAATGATGCTCACCATGGCTGACGCTAAGATATGTAATGCTGCTACTCAAACAATTTTCATGTGGTGTAACATGTAAAGATTTTAATAATTTAACAAATTCAAAATAAGTCAAACCAAAAACACTTCATTTCGGTTTATCTATTCTTCATGCCAGAACTCGCATATTTAAAAATGTATTGCATCTGTCCTATAAACTACCTGATAAGAAATGCCAGTTACGATCAGACAGAGACAAAGACATTGTCAAGCAGAGAAAGTCACATATTTAATGGGACATCAGAAATAAAATGGGGTTGATTGTTGATGTACCCAAGCACGGATTTGACAATACCAATGATGGTGATAGTAGTTGAAGATTTTTCTTAGACCCAGAATTAGCTGCCGAAATAACAGGTATTGATTCAAATCCAATATACCATTTCAAAGTAATACTAGAGACCATACCAAGTGGACATACAATTAACGTCCAAAAATGTTCAGAATATACCATGGAAACTGCTGAGTTGTGTGTCCAGTTACATCCATGATATCCGTGGACACTTATGATGCACAAGATACGAATTCACGGTCCCATTGTAATAGAGAACGTCCTGCCACCTGTAGGTCAGCTGTCCGAAGAGGCAGAAGAATCAAGAAATAAATATTTTCATCTGTACCGTCAAAATTACGCAAGGAAATTTTCTAGGGTATCGTGCAATCTATAGACGTGCTTAACTGCTACTGCTAAGTTCAGATCCAGTTCTCACTGGTATGAGGCTACAACCTAGAAAACGCACAAAACTTACAAATCTGGAACCAGATACAGCTGAATCATCAGATGAAATGGAAGTATCTTCTGATGAAGAACAGTATGACTAATAACCACAATCATCATCATCACCAACGTGATAACATGTATAAATATTTATGTTAAGTTTGTGATTGGCCTTAACTTCCAGCAAATAGGAAAGTAGAAATTTGAAGGATATCTTACAGAAGGACAAATTGTGCACAATAATACTGCAGATTCTGGACATAGACTTAAAGTTCAATGCTTATAGTAGTGCCTTATTTAGGTATAATTGATTGTAACATTGCTCTTTTTGAGATATAGTTTCTTATGTCTGTTCATAGTACTTAATAATTGAATTATATAGTTTAAAAACGTGAAATATATTTTTATTCTCTAAAATATGCTACATTTCTCTTAAAATACAGCTAATTTAGTAAGAGGGCAGATTTTTACTCAACTGAATAGGAAAAATAATTTTGGCCGCCTAAATCGGCAAAATACCCCACTGTGCGACGCGGCGTGAGCCAGGGTACTGTCCATAAGTCGTCCACTTTAGGCTATTGTTGATCACGTAAGATCTTGTTTCTCTGAATTTATTCACAATCTGCTCAAAAACAAGATTCGTTAGCGCTTCTTGGTGGTAGTTTCTTTCAAATATCCTCTGAAGTTCAGCATAGCTTTAACTACCTAAAATACACTATACCACAAATGTTTCGTTCAGCAATGGTAAACATTGTATACTCATTATATGTTTAACAGAAATTAATAACATTTACGATTTTTGTGAAATGTATAGGGACTTTATGGACATCCTGTATTTCTGTGTTACACGTATAACGGACGCGTAAGTTCATCGTAAGAACTTACGTATAAAGGGTAAAAATAGCTATACAGTATGTCGTCATGGTATGCAATAAGACAGTACCCGGTAAATTCATAAGTTGCATATTAATAGGTTATTTCTCTATGCATAACGTTTCGGAATTTCTACTGCTTAGCCATCTGTATCAATTGAGATAGACATTTTAATGCCGATAGTGTCTATAAAACACTAGGAACGACATTCCATTTAATTCCTTCCTTAAATATGTCGTTGCATTTTAAAATAATTTCATAGTTAGATCATAATATCTATAGTAGTATAGTTCAAAATATTTTATATTCGTTTGATTACATTTAAGCTATTTTGTCTTAAAAATAATTCTATGCTAAAAGTCATGTGAATTATTAAAATTATTGGCATTATTCTAATATCTCAGTATACAATATACCTTATATTACCAATTTAATTTCTATTTTAGATGCTTCAGTGGCGGCTGGTGGATTGAGAAAGTGTGGGGACTGTCAGTGACCTAGGTTTGCCAACATAATATACAATGCATTTATAGACATTATAATCAAGGCTTCTGGAAGCCAAAGAGTTTAAGTGCACTGTTTGGTCATTGCACTTAATTTTAAACATTATGGGTTAGAGTGCCAGTTGTTTGAAAGACAACGGAGATATCTTATAAAGCGTATGGGTGGTGAGTTCATAATAATAGGACATGAACTTTAAGAAAAAGAAATACAAATGGTGACTGACACAGAATCAACCCGTAAAAGTAATTTTCTCATAATTGATTAAAAATTTAAATGTTTACTTTGTCATCTGGCACTATTTTTCAGCATGAAGGCGTATGCGAAACACAACTGAAATGAAACTCAGTTACTTGTTAAGGAATGCGCGTATCATTTTCATGTTTGTCTTTGGTTTTTTATTTTCATTAATATACTGCAGTTATTGTTATCTAATGTACTGAACATTTTCGAAACTCAATTGCAAATTGAAAAAAAAAATTGTTTATTACTCGCGAACTGGCAATTATTGGGCGAATGTAATCATTATTTATGATAATTAAACATTCAGCCGTTCATAAGTCTCGTTTGAACATTATCAGATTTGCCAACAGAACGATAGTATAGAACAATCTTCACGACAAAAAAATTAATGTATCTGACAGTTACACAGCCCCACGTTTTACGAGCTGGCGGGTACGCGTTTTCATGACGACCGGGCACACGAGTGACGTTCTAGTGAAAGCAGTACGAAGGTACTAGTTCCATCTTAATACAATCACACATCGGTGAGCGCTATATTGGCTGGGTTTAAACCCGAAATAAAGAATTATGATGTAACATTATTAAAAAAGATAGATAGATAGATCCCCGTTATTCATATTTCTAAGAAATGAATAGTGTAGTCAAGGTTAGTTAAAATATAAAAAGGCCATATGTCCAACATTTGTCGCCCTGTTCTGCACATTAGCATTTTTTTTAAATAACTAACGTGTCTGACTTGATGATCGTATTTCTGCACAAACATGGTCCTTGCAATGCGAAAAAAAATATTAACATGAAGACATCTATTTTTGGAAGATTATCGGATCTTCCCTGCATACACCCTTCATCCGACATAGTTGGTTCTAAATATTTGAAGGTAGCAGAAAAATACAAAACAGAAAATAATATATTATGACCCAACATATATGCCCTCTCAAAAAAATGCCCGACCAGTGCATTTGCCATACATGTTTATTTATTTATTTTATTTATTTATTTTACTTGATGGAGTTAAGACCGTAAGTTCTTCTCTTCCACTTCACCAGGGTTAAATTATACATAGTATATAATTATAAACTACACAATATAAAGTTGACAATGGAAAGAAAGAAAAATAATAATAATAATAATAATAATAACAATAATAACAACAAAATAATAATAACATATAATTAGATTAAGTAAATGGCTTTGTAAAAAAAGTTTAAAATATAAAGGAATAATAAAAGTATACATGGAACACGGTTATATGTTATATTGTGTAAGGAAATACGTGAGTTTCTTTTTAAACTGTTTTTGAGTCGGGCAGTTCTTGATATATGAGGGGACGGAACTCCAGAGTCGTGTGGCTGAAACAAGGAAGGATGAGGTATAGTGAGATGTTCGATGTAGAGGAACAGCAAGAGTTAAATTTTCTCTCGATTCTGTGTTCAAGTTATTGTGGGAGGATAGCGAATGAAAGCAAGTAGAAACATAAAGGGGTGATGAGTTGGGCATCATTATCATCAACTTCAAGGATTAGACCTGCTGCTCTGTTTCGATCTCATGTTAGAATTGGTCTATCCATCTTTTACTGGGTCTTTCAACATTTCTTCGTCATAGTGGTTTGTAATGAAGAATCTGTTTCGGAATTCTATTGTTATCCATTCTATTGATGTGGTGCATTCATTCTATCTAATAGTTTGATTATATTCAGTTCTCTTCTTATATCCTCACTTCGTTTTTGATCCATTATTGTATAGCCAGCCACACTCCTCAGAAACCTCATTTCTGACGTTTCTATTCTTCGTTCCTGGTTTTTGGTTAAGGCCTAGTGTTCCGATCCATACAGTAGTGTTGGAACCGCCATTGTTTTATAACATTTTAAAAGTGTCGCCTTTCTAGTTCCTTAGAGATTTAGTGCCACGCATATAATTAAATTTATTATTTATAAAATCCGCTTCTGTTAACTATAGTGGTTTATTCCTTCCGCTTGTATGTAACTGCCAGAAGTCTGCTGTATATTTTATTGTTTGATAATTATAGGCCTATTAAATGATATGTCAGCTGCGTTGACAACCTGCCTTATGGCCGACTTTCCTCCCAGAACATATTCTGGTACCCAGTTCATATTGAGGCTGATTCGACCTCAAGGCCATGTTCCGCCAGATGGTTTATTAGGACAGTTTAAAAATCCTGACCCCATAAGGATTTGAACCCGTTACCTTCCGGCTTGTATAGTATCGCTTAACTAATTACGATACGCCGTTCTCTCAAATATATATACAGTAAAACTTGTTTAATCCGTAACGTGAATAGTGCGGAAATATGTCCAATGTGAACAAATGTATTGGACGCGGCGAAATAATAGTAATATTACGTGTATTGATTTTGTATAAAACGGAATCTATCCAAAGCGGAAACGGAAGGATATTTCTACACAATTCATGAAAAAATGTTTATAAGGTTGAAAGACTGAGAGAGGAATAAATTAGTTTCCACTTCATTGAATTCCCATTAGGCGAAATAACATTAAGGGATGATTTCTGCCGCCGGCTGAAGTAGATTTTCTACCTGTATCTGAAATTTTTTTTCGGCTTCACTGCACACCCGTTTTGCGAAATACAGCTTCGTTTAACAAATATTTGGCGTGTGACATCTATCTTACAAATAACCAGTGCACTGTAAAATCTTAAATTAGTTTAAGATCTGAGACCTATTGCGTATGTATCTTTCACAGGTAGTGTTCTGAATTTACGGAATAAAGATGGCTAAATCGCATGGATCATGTCATTAAACGAAAAAGTGAAAGTTATTGAAGATAAAGAAAAACAAACTCTCAGTACGCGAAATAATGACTACATTTAAATGTGGAAAAACCCACGTTTATGAAATTTTAAAACGCAAAGAAAAAAATTAACGGATGCAAGGAAATGATGTAACAATGAGGAAAGCAAAAAATATATAATGCATAAATAAATAAATAAAATAAATGAAGAAATCAAGGAAGTAGTGTGGGAATGTTTTACAAATGCCGATCAAAAATCTCCAAATTTCCGAATCGATGCTCCAAAGTCAAGCTCTATCTGTTGCTACATTCCTAGAGAATAACGATTTCAAGGCATCTTCAGGTTGGCTGTACAGTTTTAAAAGGCGACACAATGTAGTGTGGAATGAAATTGGATGGAAATTAAAGGATGTGGACGAAAGTATAGTTAGTGAATTGAAACCAAAACTGCATACTTTAATTTGAGGAATTTCAGGATACGCGCCTAAGAGACATTTTTAATGCTGTCAAAATGTGTGTGTGTGTGTGTGTGTGTTTGCGTGTGTGTGCTTGTGTATGTGTGTGGTCTGTGTGTGCGCGCTTCTGTATATACATCATTTTTATTTCTCTCTATAAATGATTAATAGTAAATGGATAGGGATCGAAATAAAGAAGACCCAACTACAACTCCTTGGCTCAACCGGCCTAGAAGGTCCTTGTTCTAACAACCGGTTGCTGACCTCTTGTCTAGATGTGTTGTTTATAGGTAGACAATCATCCAGAATGTAGGAATGCTATCAGGATATTGAGTACCCTAGCCGTTATGGTTGGTTTTATCAACCTGGAGATTGTGGGTATGTGTTCCAATCTGGCTGAAATTCCAAGAGAAAATTACTTCTACCATTGGAACTCTTACGACCCCATGTTCCGTAAAACTACTCCAAGGTAAGATATTTTAGAGCTCTCGACTGTAGTGTGGGGGAAAGAAGACCTAATCTCGATTAATTGTTCCCGTTTTTATCGTTTTTCGGGATTTATCATTGAATTTGGAAGTTATTTCAGAAGCATTATTAAATAAAGAACAACATGGTTTTAGAAGAGGAAGATCATGCTCAGACTGTGTTTTTATTTTGAAACAAGTAGGCCTAATAGAGAAAAATAGAGAGTTCAATTTGCAAACTCATATTTTATTAGTTCATTATATAAAAGCCTTTAAATCGTTGTCAGGCAAGAATTGTGGGAAATAATGCTTGACAATGGGTATCCCAGATATATAATAGAAGTAATAAAATAAATGTACAATGACACAACAATATGCATAACTAATACCAATGTAAGAACTGAACTGATTAATCAATTCCATTTAATATATATATATATATATATATATATATATATATGATATGAAAAGAAAAATGAATGCTTGAGTCGGGATTTGAACTCGAGTCTCTAAAGTCTGTACCTTTAGCGCTCTAACCAACTGAGCTACCCAAGAATTCCAAGACAAACATACAATTTTCTTATGCATGTAGTATTCTCAATTCACACAAGAGGTAGCGGAAAGATCTTCCGACTGCCATCTAGCGGCTAACATAACAGTTAAGCAAATTATTAAAGAGAATATTTGCTTTATAGCAGTAACGCTTGTATATATAGATATTATAAATATATTTTTGACATTTGGCAATGAAGGCAAATATGATATGAAAAGAAAAATGAATGCTTGAGTCGGGATTTGAATTCGAGTCTCTAATGTGAAAAATATATTTATAATATCTATATATACAAGCGTCACTGCTATAAAGTAAATATTCCCTTTAATAATTTGCTTAACTGTTATGTTAGCCGCTAGATGGCAGTCGGAAGATCTTTCCGCTACCTCTTGTGTGAATTGAGAATACTACATGTATAAGAAAATTGTATGTTTGTCTTGGAATTCTTGGGTAGCTCAGTTGGTTAGAGCGCTAAAGGTACAGACTTTAGAGACTCGAGTTCAAATCCCGACTCAAGCATTCATTTTTTTCATATCATATTTGCCTTCATTGCCAAATGTCAAAAAAAAAAAATATATATATATATATATATATCCACACCGCTGTGGTCTCGAGGTAGCGTGCTGCCCCTTGTCACGCAGCGGGCCCGGATTCGATTCCCGGTTGGGACAGATTCCTGGGCGAGGTTTTTTCGGGTTTTTTCCTCGCCTGTAAGACAAATGTCAGGAAGCGTAGAGCCCAATGGTCCCCGAAAATCATCCGCCTATCATCATGATCCTTATCATTATCATTCTTCATTGCATGAAAATGCTATGATTGCAGTAAAAGACCTGCCCTCGGGCAGAATTACTATGGATGGGTGAATGGATATATAGATAGATAGATAGATGATGCAATAAATCAATTACTTTATAAATCTAATTTAAGAAAAATTGTTTTGAATTCTGTTTTAACGCCCAAGTACTCCTCGCAACTTCTGAAGATGAATTACAAAAAAAAATGCAAGAAACGCAATTGCAAGAAATATTGTTACATTATAATCTATATATATCAGCAAACAAATAAAAAATAATGGCATTTGAATGAAAATATTCTATCCGATCAAAAATAGTTATACAAAACAATAGATTAAGTAAGATATTTCAATTTGGGATGCTTATGGTATATAAAAAATATAAATATATAGATAATAAATCATCAAAATTCCTGGATATGTGTGGCACAATTCAAAGAACTTGCATAATAAAACCAGGAAAGAGACAATGATGAGATTTTATAAGGTCTTGGCAGTCCCTCTCCTAACATACGGAAGTGTAAACTGAACTTTAAACAAATTTGGAAAAAAGGAAGGAAAAAATGCGTTTCATAAGAAGGATAGCAGGACACACTTTAAGTGATCATATCCGCAATACCGACATTAGAGAACAATTATAAATATATGAATTAGCAAATAAATTGACAGACAACAAATTAAAATAGTTTCAACATATAAATAAAATGGCAACATCTCGTCTATCAAAACATGCTCTACAATATATTCCAAGATATAAACGTTCCGTTGGACGCCCCATGACCAGATGGAGGGGTATGCACAGGCTCACGGCCTAACCTTGAAGTAGAAGAAGAAAATGATCGTTGAATTTCTAAAATGCTTGAACTAATCACATTTAAATTATGAGAGGGAAAACCGCACTTTATCGTTCCTAGATATATTGTTTTTCCGCATTTAATGGTTAGAAGTTTCAGACCAGATATATATAATTCCCGGATTTATCACTTTTAAGTCCAAAGTAAAAGAATTTTGAGTTAAACACAGATGCACTATGATTGATATTTTCAAAATGTACTCTAGCATGTTGAGTATGAAATCGTTATGATTGTTTGTGTATATGTCTTACATCTCCCTTGCAGGATATTTATATACCTGTCTAGGCAATGGGATCCGGGGATCACTGTCCCATTCCAGTTTTAAGAATGTTTGTTGTGAATTGTTATGGAATGGATCCCAATGGAAAGGAGGAAGAGAGGATGACCGAAGAAAACTTGGATAGAAGGGGTACAAGCTGCTATGAATATCAGAGGATTGGAGGAAGATCAATGGATGGACGGAGAGGAATGGTTTGGTTTCCGGAAGACGGCGGCAATGATACTGGATGATAATGATGATATTGTCAATCTTCCAATCGACACTTTCACAGAATTCTCCGTTTCTCAGTTTAAGCAATCTTTAAGCCATTACAAGTTCTATTCTCGACTCTTCTTTATTCTTTATAGAATTTTGCGAGACATAGCTTGTTACACAAGTTCGTACTTTAGGACTTGGCATCATTGAAGAAGTGGAGAAAAATTCAACTGAGAAAAGGGTTTGTATTGCTAAGCGCCTAGGGTTACCATCGCCAAACATGAATTCGATAATTGAAAGATAGGGGAAAGAAGATAGCATGTTTATAATGATGGTACATTAGTCAGAAGGAGGCAGACGGAGAAAATAAACTAAATTAGGCTCAACAGGCCTAGAAGCCTTCTGATCTAACAGCCAGCTGTCATCTGACTTCTCGTCCACATGTCATTTACAGGAGATCCAGCCAGTGGTCAGAATATTACCACTCCACCCGTTTTAGCTGGTTTTCTAAACCTGGAGTCGCTATTTATTTTAGTTACTCAAATTCCTCCGATTATGGGTAGGTATGTGTCTCAAACTGATTGAAATTCCATGAGAAAATGACTTATCATATGGAAACTACTGCATGTCCTGCAACTCTGCTCTTAGAGCGCTCGGCTAAAGTGCAGAGGAAAGAATACTTAATCACATAAAAACATTTATATCGTTAATAAAAAAGCGATTGTTCCAATGTTCACCCACTGTACTTTTCATGCTTCATGTTCCGTCTTAGAAGATAAATAGCGATGATGTGGTGTACCATATGTTCAATGTTCACGTCACTTTGGCACGTATACGATGTGTATTTGCATTATGTAACGAGACAAATATAGGATGAATGTATTTTTATGTTCGTATGTTGTATTTTTGTTCATGAAAATGAATCTAGAACCCAGTGCCGCACATAACATTTTCTTGTTGAAAATCGCCAAAGAGATGCTAGAGTTTAGGTCGAATGACTACCAGCAATAGCAAAATGCCTTCTCGACATATTTACTGCAGAGGTGTTTGGATTTTAAATCAGACATCTAGTGCACCATTAAATACCATAATAATGATGATGATAATAATCCATCCATAGTAATTCTGCCCGAAGGCAGTTCCTTCACTGCAGTCATAGCATTTTCATGCTACGCTTGCAGCTTAACTAGGGAATTGTAGGTGCGGTAGCTTCCCGTTGCTTTCCACAGCGGTGAAGGATGATGATGATGATGAGAATAATAAGGATAATGATGGCCATATGATTTCGGGGACCGTTTGGGCCTTAAAGTTTTTCTGACATTTGCCTTACAGGCGAGCAAAAACCCTGATGAAAACCTCACCCAGAAAAACTGTCCTGACCGGGGATCGAACCCGGACCCGCTGCGTGACAAGACAGTACGCTTCCTCGAAACCACAGCGGTGGACATGATGATGATGATGATAATAATAATAATAATTTATTCTGGCAGAATTATGCCATAAGGCCTTCTCTTCCACTCAACCAGCACAAATTACAAGTGTATATATATATATATATATATATATATATACACACACAGGGTGTTTCATAAAGGATGGCGCAAACTTAAATGGTTGAAAGTATACGATAATAGAAGCAACAATGACCCAATAAACATGGGTCCGCAAACGAGCCGTTTGCGAGATAATTACGAATGTATGGTTACAAGCCGCCACTGACTTCATTGTAAACATCGTCCTAGTTAGTAGAAATTTATTTGAATTTAGACTTTACTTTTAATTTTTCATCTCATTTAGTTCACATTTCACAGTTCACTTCACTTATGGGTTACATGTTAAAGAAGATGTTAAAGTGTCTTCCTTGCATCTGGATGCAATACTTAACTCGTCTCTACAATGCATGTCGAATTCTTTAGAAAACCCCTGGATTATTTCTGAATTTTTGACAAGCAAGTACAACTCTCTGCTCCAGTTCTTCAATCGTGTTAACGGGTGTGCTGTACACTTCGCTTTTGCGGTGACCCCAGACATAAATATCCAAAGGATTTGGATTAGGTGATCTTGGAGGCCAAGGTATAGATCCGCCTCGACCTATCCATCTTTGGCCGTATCTGCGCGTTAGATGCCGTCTCACAGCAGCAGCAAAATGTGCCGGAGCTCCATCATACATGTACCACAAACTCCGACGTTGCTGAAGGGAAACATCCTCAAGCAATCCTGGAAGATGACGCCACAGAAACCTAAGGTACCTCCGTCCATTAAGTTTTCGTGGAAGAATATGTGGCTCAATGAGATAATCACCTAGTACGATGTCACAAACCATGACGTCAGTGGCGGCTTGTAACCATACATTCGTAATTATCTCGCAAACGGCCCGTTTGCGGACCCATGTTTATTGGGACATTGTTGCTTCTATTATCGTGTACTTTCAACCATTTAAGTTTGCGCCATCCTTTATGAAACACCTGTATATACACTATACTATACTATGCTATACTATACTAACTACAAAGAATTAAAAATACATATTAAATGTTGCAATGGAAATTTCATGTAGAAACAACATTTTATAGGATGATAATAACAACATTAATATGTATACCACCGTCCTTCTTATCCCGAAATTAACAGTTTAACAAATTACGTTTTCAACCCCGCCGAGTATCAAATCCGGACTTGCTTATCAAGAAGCAAGCACGCTCTCACCTGAAGCAGCACCGCAGACTATACTGTATGTATAAGAGTGAACATTCTGATCGGAAATGTTTACATTGTCACCGATCAATAGATTAACTTTTAAAATTGATTTTGGAATGTTAGATACAGTATATCGATAAGTATTTGAATATTAAATATTGGCCCTAAGTAAAGTATGAGAGATACTCTAAAAATAAGATTTTATCAGGAGAAATGCCTATGTGTCATTAAGGTGGTCGGACAAGTGTGATCACTCCTTAGCGCTCGTACACCGAGATACGAATCAATGAATACTGATAACATGTAGCACTTACATTCTGATACAGGGGAACTCAAAACTATTGGGTTAGCGGCACACTATTTGATTGTGTGGAGTTTAGTGACTATTTTATAAGTTAAAAGCTACCGTCCCCAAATTATTTCTAATCTAGGGATTAAATGGTCCAGAAACAATTAAGTGCACGTTTTAATGGAATCGCAACGATAGTGTGATGTCATCATAAGTAATGCCACGAGCGATTTCCAAATTATCGATAAATTCACGACTCACGAAGTGAATTTATCTAGAGAATTTGGAAATCAAGTGTGGCATTTCTTAGGACCACTTAACGAATAAAATTAAGCAGTTTACTCACAAATCATTATTTAAATATAGTTATTTTAAAATATTTATATGTTTAATGTAAACGGAGTTCTTTGAAAACTTATGAGAAACGATTGTTATGCTTCATTTATTCAACAATGTAACCTGATAATATTATTTATTGCCAAAGGATCGCAATATTTTAAGAATGCACCCAAGTGGAGACATGTATAACCAACATTATAGGTTATTAATTAATTTCTGATGTCCTAATAAATAGGGCCTATGTTAATTATATTTTTCTGGAATGTAAATACCTGAGAAATAATAAGTTTAAGAAAGTGCAAACAGTGGTTTATTTTTTTGTGGTATAATGAATTGCTACAAATGTTTTTACATTATATCCCGCAAGCACTATCTGCTAACATCCGTGCACTATTTTTTTATATACAATCTGGTAGCCACATGCAGTCATTGCAAAATAATGGTATGACCTATTTAAAAAGGAGGAGCTTGATATTAAAGTGATAAAATTAAATTGATAAAATCGATGTGAAAAACGACTGTGATTGGTTGTAAATAAAAAATCATTGAAATATGATTGGTCATTAACTCCCGTTTGGGGCATGAGTTAAATAGTCTAAAAATAAAACAAAAAGAAGAAGAAGAAAATATTTAATACGCAGGCTTGTTTTAGCGAATTCCAAAGGAATATAGCTATTGGAGTTGTGGGACTCATCAACGATTTTTGAAAAATAGAAATCTTCATCAATCCCCCCGTGTACACTCGCAAAATTAGCATAATGATATATAATGTGTATGTTTTTGTTAATGCTCTAGTGGCCGCATTTTTTGAACCAAACTCGTCGTACATTAATCAATTAAGAAATATGAGATCGATTTCGTCATCATCATCTGCATTCATGGATTAGGTCTGCTGACCCGTTCCGACTTCAGCCCATCTCTTTCTAGGTCTGCCCACATCTCGGGTGCCTTTAGGTTTGTATTTTGTTATTTGTTTTGGATATCTATCTTCATTCATTCTGTCTCTGTTGCTTCCATTTTTGTCTATATGTATCTATTTTATCTGTTATTGCAAATATTTCAAGTTCCTGTCTTATTTCTGTGTTCTTGATTCTGTCTTCCTTAGTGCACCCTTTAACAGATCTCAAAAATTTCATTTCTGCCGCCGTTATCCTACTTAGATCTTGTTTTTTTATATATCCAGGCTTCTGAACCATAGAGCAGTACCGGTACTGCCAACGTTTTATAAAATTTCGATTTCGTTAATCAGCAAAATCCTAATGTGGGGAGCTTGAAACGAAAATTTAAAAATTGCTTAAACTGCCACGATTTTTTTCAGCATTCACTCGGTATATAGAAAAAAAAGAAGATCTTCTCCAGAATATGATCGACATTGATCGTTATAAGTGGGAATTCACCTGAAATTTTTTACTTAAAAATCGCTCTAGCGCCCGCCATGTTAATTTTTTTCGCAACAAAAAGGCATTTGAATAAGATAAGTAAGATAGAGATCGTTAAACAGCAAAATCGGATCATAAATTCGAATTTCTAAGGAATTCGCTCAGTTCACGCAGTTTTTACCTAACGGACGTTTTCTATCAGTTTGTACTTAGCCACCGAATTTTTATTTTCGCGGCGCAGTTTTTACAGTTTCTCTAAACATTAAAATTCCGCGACGTACTCTTTAAGAACTCCTGTTCTAGTGTCTATCTCACGAAGAGGAGGATTGCTCCGGCAGGTGTTTACAATATTGCACATTATTTTCTTAGGATGATAAAAAAAATTAGATCTCTATAATTTTCTGTCTGGTCAAATGATTTCATGCATATGGGCCAGTTTCACGAATGGGGATTAGATATTAGTAAATCAGGTTTAAAATAATTTAACAAGTTAGTTAATTTTATGTTTTAATCTGCACGTGCTACAATATGTAAAGTGGTAAAGTGATCCCACTACAGGCCTCAGGAGGCCCTTGGGGTAGTAGGAGGTTAAGGCTCCCACTTTTTTCTTGACAATCGGCACTTGATGTCAGCCGGGTTGTCAGCCCTGCGTGACGGCCGCCTTTACCCCAGAACAAGCGTCTGGTACTCATTTCAGTTAGAGGCTGAGTCGACCCCAGGGCCATAGTGCCGCCAGAAGGTTTGGGTCAGTTTAAAAATCCTGACCCCACCGGGACTCAGCCCATTTTATTAATCTCGTTTATTCTTCGTTTTGATTGGCATCCATCAAATTTCTATCTGATACGTAGACCTATTACAGTTAAGTGTGGTTATCTCATTCCATTGGCGAATTTTAACCTCTCGCCTTATAGGTACTTCCAAGTGCCACACGCCATATGGGCCTTAGAGTGGCACGACCTGTCGGGAGAGCAATTTTTAGAATACATTATCCGCTCTTAGAGTGATCCTGACATAAACAAACGCCAATTGTATCTTTACGTCATTCGCGCCACAATTATTGTCATATTGACAGGAAGCACGTATGAAGTTATTAAGACATGTGATCGTTGAATGGGGTATATTATAAGAAAGCTGGTGAGATTCTTCACTGAACTTCTGAAATATATTTAAAATTGCTGTTTTTTACCACTAGTCAAAAATAACCCCGACTTGTGTTTTAAAAATTTAGCTGGCGACCTTCAGCAATTTTGTTGCATCAGAATCGACTGAAGTATGACTCAAAGCATCACCCATATATAATAAACTATTTTAAGTTGTGATTATCGATTAGGTATATTTTAGAATATTTTCTATATTTTGAATATTATTTTCATTCACGAAGAATAAAAAGTATATTCAGAGGACATATTTTTAATTTAATGAAGGGAACCAAGTTTTCGCGTACTTGTCGCTTCTATATAGTACCTCGGTGTCCATAACAAATGAAAAGCGAGCAGGTCACATGGTTTTGTTTTGACGAGGATCACTTTAAGAACGGAGATAGCTTTATGAATCAAACATAGGCAGGCCTATTAACGTATAAATATTCAGCCTATATATATGGTATGATAAGAAAAATAAATGCCTGGACGGGATTCGAACCCGGATCTCTGAGTTATATATATATATATATATATATATATATATATATATATATGTTTACAGACTTGTAGACCGCTTAACCTATCCTCATGAAAATTTGTATATACCGATTTTCTGGGACGGAGATTTATTAGCCGCTATCCATTAGGATCTATTAGCCGCTATCCATTAGGATCTAAAACAATTATTTCTTGGAGTTCACCAGAAGCGAAAATTTAAAAATCGCTCTTGTGGTCACAGTTTTCGACATTTCGCAACCAAACTCAGTATAGGCCTGCGCTATTATAATAAACCGTGGGAGACATAAAAAAATCAGGGAAATCCTGCCATTAGAATTGGGGGTTTATCTGAAATCCGAAATTAAAAATTGACTCTAGTAATAGCCATGTTTGGTTCGTACCAATTTATACCTTTGTACATACAGGTTTTCAGAATATTAAGCCGCTATCTATTATGATCTAAAACTACTAGGTGTAGGAGTTCACAGAAACGAAAATTTAAAAATCGCTCTAGTGGTCGCAATTTTCAATGTATCATAACGGAACTCAGTATATATCATTAAAACAAATCGGGGTAGATATTTTATAAAAATCAACAAACTCCTACCATTAGAAATGAAGGTTTACCTTATATCCGAAATTATAAAGCTAAATCGCCATATTTGGTTCGTCGCAGTGTGTATCATACAGCTTAATAGACCCTTAAATTGGCAATGTATTATATAAGATAAAAATAGTTTAATTCATGTATAAACTCAACTGATCTTTATGACGATTTGTTCATAATTATATGTTTAATTTATTTAGGCATAGCAGCGCACACCGGGTATTAGCTAGCGTGGTTATAAAATAAAAAAATGAATAAATGGAAAGCGCCCTCATTCTCATGTCATAAAATGGAGGAAATATTTTCTCCATGGCCATAACGTAAATATGACAACAATATTTTCCGCAGAAAAGAGTTCAAAAAATCTAAATTTGACTCCAGAAGATAACTGTTTGATAGATTTTGTTACCGAAAAATGTAATATTGTATAAAATTCCAAATGGCTCATAAAGTGCTGTACAATAAAGTTTTTTCTTTGGACATTTTAAATCGTATCTTGAAATATGCACCATTATATCATAAAAATGTTCCTAAGATCCCTTATTCTCCCTAGGCAATGTACAGGAAAATATTAGAAAATATCCCCTTCATCTGGTTGCATTTCATAACTTACTTACTCACTGGCACTATTAAACCCGTAGGTTCATGGCCGCGCGGACATAAGCTATCCATACATCCCTATCCTGAGCTAATGCTTTCCAATCATTCCCTGTATAATCTACTTCCCTCAAATCATAATTAATGTTATTCTCCCACCTCATTATTGGTCTACCAACTGGGCGTTTTCCCTCTAGCTTTCCTACAAGAAGCTTCCATGCAAGTCTTTCATTCCCCATACGTGCAACGTGTCCTGCCCATCGCCATTTTCTATTAACTGTGCTAAATAATCTACCTAGAAGATGAAAGTTGATTTTTATTATAGTTTCGGTAAGTTAATCTAGATTAAGCCAGAACAAAACAATGATATACTGGTTTGAATATGAATTAAACTAGATCAAGTATTTAACCTCAACTGGCGAAACTGGGTCTTCATCTTTGAATTGTCAATCTATCCCATAAGAATACTGAATTCAATGTTTATTGTAGCACAAATTTCTCCATGTATGCTGCAGCGAGTTACACGTTACAAACTACTTCGATTTTAATCGATTAACTTCGATTTTCTTTTTGATTACTTGGGATTACATTTCGTGTTACCACATAAAGAGAGTTGAGTGAATCCACAAGTTAAATATTTCAAAATTGGTGTGAGTTACTTCTATTAGCTTATTAATTTTAATCACTATGAGAAGAATCTGATTCTTGTAAATTTCCACATTTATTTAAAAGTTAATCATAAATAATGCCACGAGTGATTTCAAATTTATCTAGAGGATTTGGAAATCAGAAGTGGCAAAATTAAGCTATTTACTCAAAAGTCATTATTTAAATACAATTACCGGCATTTTAAAATATTTATATATTTCATGTAAACGGCGATGTATGAAAACAAATCAGAAATGCGAGGTTATGTATAATCACTGCAACTTGATCATATTCTTTATTGCTAAATAAGATCGCAATATTGTAAGAGTGCACCCTAGTGGAGAAATAATGAAACACATCAAACTGTATATTATATTCGACATTACAGGATATTAATTTATTTTTATTAGTAAATAACTCAATAAAATCAAGGAATATGTTCATTATTGGTTATATTCAATGTATTCGTTGGAGAAAAATAATTGTCTGAGCTCTTCAGAATATTAAAAAGGAGGAGCTTTCTTTATCACAAAAGTAGGAGATGATAAAGAGAAATCGATAAAGAGAGAGGTGAAGCACGACTGTCATTGGTTATAAAACAAAATTCATTGAAACGTGATTACCATTTGGGGCATGAGTCATAGTAAAACTATACTTGATGGCGATTTTATATTCCCGTATGATTTACAGTAGTATTCTGTATTTTGTTCTATGCAATGTATATTATGCGTCATTCTTTTTATTATTAAGTAATTATGGCACACATTTAATAACACTGTATTGGGAAGCAAGGCAGCTAATAACAATATATAATGTTCCAAATTATTAAAAATAAATTTGTTTAGGTCAGAATAACGTAGTAAAATTAACAACAAAAAATAATTTGATGAGAAGATAAAAATAACATAAAAGATGCGGTATTATCATAAGTAATGCCACGAGTGATTTCCAAATTATCGATAAATTCACGACTCACGAAGTGAGGAGTGAATTTATCTAGAGAATTTGGAAATCAAGAGTGGCATTTGTTAGGACTATTTAACGAATAAAATTAAGCTGTTTACTCACAAATCATTATTTAACTATAGTTATTTTAAAATATTTATATATTTAATGTAAACGGCGATGTTTGAAAACAAATGAGAAACGATAGGTACGCTTCTACTGCTTCTTTTGTTTATCACTGCAACCAGATCATACTATTTATTGCCAAAGGAACGCAATATTGTAAGGAGGAGCTTTCTTTAATATGGTAATTATAACACTGATAAATATTTGGTGAAATACGACTCTGATTGGTTGTAAAACAGAAATCATTGAAACGTGATTGGTCATTGACTCCCATTTGGGGCATGAGTTAAATAGTCATCGTCACACTTTATTAAATAAATAATTTGTTAACATGTCTGAAGAAGGTACAGTGTACCGAAACAGCTGTCACTGAATTATATAATAAATATGAAAATCAAATAAAACTACGTTTTATTTTTATTTAATTAAAAATTATTAAATATTATTCGTTCATAATGGAGCCACCATTTTGACAAAGAAGACACATAGGTCGCCATTTACAATCTAAAACAGCAATTCGTCCGATTTTTGCTGTTTTTAACAAATTCCCAAGAAATGTTGAGAATGTATTCATTAAAGATTTTTTTTTTGAAATTTTGTATAAATCTTCATGAATCCTACTTACTAGGAACCAAAAATAATCATAATATATTTGTGCATGTGTTCGTGTGTGTGTGTGTGTGTGTGTGTCTGTGTGTGTAACGGCAGCAAATCAAACTCGATATATATGATAGCTACCAATTAAAAAATTTGAGTTCATTAACCATTAAAATCGGATGAAAATGAGATGGGATAACTTGAAACGAAAATATAAAAATCGCTCTAGCGGCAGCAAATTAAGTTTTTTATCACAAATCTCGGTATATGGCATTAAAATAAAATGAGAGAGATACATAAAGGATGACATGGATGATCGTCATTTCTACAAAATATCACAAGTGGATGTGTAGACAGTTTCTAGGGATGTCGCGCCATGGAGGAGTTGGAGATATCGAGCTTGATGAAATTCGTCGTGGTAATTGAATTCCAATCTAGGATTTACCTGGGAAAAAAATCGCATTCAGGTTTGTCGCCAATCCTGGATCTCTTAAATAAGAATCTTAATTGCTGTCATCTGAGTCAACTTGTCCTGTATCATCGAGTTTGTCGAGCAAACGAATTTAATTATTTGGATTATAATTGTCCCGCGCCGTAGCCGAGCGGTTAAAGTAAGAAGCCTTGGCGCAGAGCTACGGGACTTGCGCTGGTTCGAGTCTCCATGGGGGAAGAAATTTTCTCATGGTATGTATGGCCAGTATGGGACCGGTGCCCACCCAGCATCGTGAGACAATTGGGTAGCTACAATAAGTAGAGGCTCCAGGTTGAGGAACCAGCTATAACGGCTGGGGGACTCGACATGCTAACCACATGTCACCCCTACACTGGCTGTTGATCATCTACCTCTGTGATTGACACATGTGGATGTGAAGGGCCAGCAGCCGGCTGGTAAAAGGGCAACCGCTGAAAAGTGGAAAGACCCTCAATCGGAATCGGATTATAATTTAACATTTCAAGATGAAGTTGATCTATCAAAGAAAATCACAAATTTTACAAAAACAACGGGAATAATTAACAGTATAATGAAACCATCTTTAGTACAGAAGAACACAAGATTACGGCTTTATAAGGTTCTCGCAAGACCAGTATTAAGATATGATAGTGAAGCATGGACAATACGAAGAAAATATGAAAGCCGAATAACAGCAAATGAGGTGCGATTTATGCGTCGTACAGCATACTACACAAAGTGGGACCATAAAAGAAATGAGGAAATTATGGAAGAGTTGGATGTAGAACCCATTCTTCACCATATACAAAACTACCTGGAAATCCTATCTTCATTGAATGCCGTCTCATAGAATTCCAAAAGCCATACTTCGTTACTGCGTAACAGGCCACACGGCCTAATACTTGCATGGATGATGATGATGATCATCATCATCATCATTTGTTTCAGAGAGATGCAGTAGTCCGCTCGGTAGTCAGTATTTCCACTCTGGCAAGTTATTACTTAGTAAAGTAAAAGTAAATAGAAATGAAGGGCATATTGTCTGTAACATTTGGACAAAATTTAACTTATTTACTAAATTTATATTTGCTCTAAACTCGACTTCATTATTATCTAGTGTAAGATATATATATATATATATATATATTAATTGGTGTTTCCCGTATAACGTATCGTATTTATATTATTATTATTATTATTATTATTATTATTATCGTATCATTATTGTTATTACCCTATAAAATGTTGTTTGTACATGACATTTACATTGCTACATTTATTGTATCTTTAACTGTTTATAATTAGTATAGTGTATATCTATATTTGTCGAATATTTATTTGTATTTGTGCTGGTTGAGTGGAAGAGAGGGCCTTATGGCCTTAACTCTGCCAGAATAAATAAAGTATTATTATTATTATTATTATTATTATTATTATTATTATTATATCCTTATACGATTTGTAGTGATTATGCCTGTGATATCTGGAAAAAGGCGAATAAACAAAAAGTGTTATAGGGAATTTGGTTTTATTTACCTTCAAGGTCATGCAGTAAAAGACAGAGAAAGAGATACATTTATAACAATGTCTGTTTTCATTAAACTGTCAAACCAGCTCTGTTCTAATGTGTTACTGAAACGACTTGTATAATAGAATATCTTTCGCACCGGCAACAGCGATAGAAATCACGTGATCAGTTTCCATAGTGAACAAGTTACCTAGGATACTGAAATAAGCAAACCCATCTAAGTGGTTGTGAGGATGAGAAGTACATAACATTGAGCAGTAAAGTAAGACCAAATTACCTATAGATTTTTTAATGAATAAGGGTATTTTTTGGGTCAACAAACATGACATGAAATTTGGATAATTAACCAAATTAAAATTCTAGTTATAATTAGAACCAAATTATGAATTGAATAAAGTAAATAAAATGATTCTTGGTTTGGTTATGATGAAAGAATTATTAAATATATTTTATGGTGGAAATTTTTAACTAGAGCGCAAAGCAGATCTAAAATTAGAGGGACAATGGTGTCTTACAAGACTTGAAAAAAAAAAGATTAAAAAATTGGCCTAGCTGACTGGAAGCGTTTGAAATAAATTGTTGAGAAGGCCAACGTATTCAACTAAATGAAGCTATAGTATCTAATAAGAAAAATGTATGCGAATGCATAAATCCGTGGCACGACAGTTCCGAAGAGCTAATTCCGACAGAAGTGTTTGCTATGAAACTATCATCTTAGGAGGCGACTTAAACGCCAGAGTTGGTAATCTCCCAATCCCAGGAATCGTAGGTATGTTTGGAGAAGATGTAATAAATAGAAACGGGGAAAAACTTCGACAATTTGCTACCTATAATAAACTAAAAATCACGAATACTTTCTATAGGAAAAAGGACATACACAAGTATACATGGTGCGCTAGAAACCAAAGATCTTTAATAGATTACATAATGATTAATGATAGACTCAGGAATCAAATACAAGATGTAAGAGTATACACAGGATGTGACATATATACAGACCATTATTTATTGGTAGCCACGATACTTATAATAGCCAAATGGAAAAAACCGAAAACTCAAGAAAGAATAAAAGAAGAGGTTTTTAAAGTATATCTTCTAGAAGAAGAAAGTATAAGACAATTATACCAAAAAAGGCTACAAGAACACTTAGAAAGAAAATCAATTAATGATAATCTAAATGAAGAGTGGGAAAATATGAAAACATGTATTATAAATGCTGCAAATGAAGCTATAGGAAAGAAGAAAAAGATTCGCAACAAAAGAGGATTAAAGATATGGAATGACGAAATAGAGGAAGCTGTGCGAGACAAAAATGTAGCTTATTTAGAGTACTTACAAAAGAAAACTGAAGAATCTAGAACTATATATAAACAAAAAAGAAATCGAGCAAAACAAATAACTCGAACAGCTCATAAAGATTCCTGGGAAAGATTTATTTCCAAAATAGAGCACGATGTACATGGCAGACAATCGTTAGCATTTAAAGTAATGAAACGATTAAATACAACAGAAAAATATACTGCAAAACTAAATACCATTGATCTGAAGACATGGGAGAATCACTACAGAGAATTATGGTGTAACGAAGAAGAATTAGTTATAGAACGCCCTTCTGAAAGTGAAAATAAATCAGAAATAGACAGAATTACTCTAAGCGAAATGAGAGAGGCATTGAAAGAAATGCAAAATAGATATAGGTATAGATGGCATAAACAATGAACTGATATAGTATGCAGGTTTATTTTCAGAAATAAGATTATTAAACTTAATAAACGAATGTTGGAAGACATGTAAAATACCTGAAAATTGGAAGATAGGTGAAGTCATATCCCTCTTCAAAAAAGGAAATAGATTAGATAGTAATAATTATAGAGGTATCAGCTTATTGAACTCCTCTTATAAATTATATGCAAAAATAATAAATAATAGATTGAAGAAGATATCTGACACACTCTTAGAGGAAGAACAAGCAGGGTTCAGAAAAGGAAGATCCTGTAGTGATAATGTGTTAATTATAAAGAGACTAATTGAAAAGAGAAGAGAATTTAACCTGCCAACATACTTGTTGTTGATTGATTTTGAAAAGGCCTTCGACAGAGTAAATATATCTATACTATGGGAAATAATGAATGAACGAGGATATCCACACCATCTAATAAAATCAGTCCAAGGCTTATATGAAGAAACTAAAGTTGTGATAAAAACTGATGGAAAAAGGTCAGAAGAAATTTTAATAAATCAAGGAGTTAGACAAGGGTGTAGTCTATCACCCACTCTTTTTAATATATATATCGACGAAATTATGAAACAATGGAAAATTATATTGGACAATGGCCTTAAATTGAACAATAACTCAAGTATTAATAACTTACTTTTCGCCGATGATTTTGTCTTACTACACCATGATGAAGATCTGTTACAATTGGCTGCTTACAAACTAAATGCAATATGTAGCGATTATAATTTAAAAATTTCAATAAGTAAAACAAAAGTAATGGCATTTTGTGGAAGAAATACTCTGAGTGCAAAAATAGTAATTAGAGACGAAATTATTGAACAAGTATCCCACTTTAAATATTTAGGATGTGGCATCAGCTATGGGTATGATAAAGATATTGAACACAAAACACATTAGTTTCAAGCTATTTGTGGTACAATAAATAGAACATTGAATAATAAAGCCCATAAACAACAAAATTAAAATTTTATAAAACAATGGCTGTCCCTGTACTTTTGTATGGGAGTAATCTTGGATTACCACTACCAAACAAGAAAGTAAAATCCAAGCAGCCGAGATGAAATTTTTAAGAAGAGTAAAAGGCTGCACTAGAATGGACCAGATAAGAAACGAGGATATCCGTGAAGAACTGCAGATCTACTCCATAAAAGAAAATATATTTAACAAGAAGATACAGTGGAAAGAACATGTAGAAAGAATGGAAGAAAGAAGATTACCAAATAAAATCTTCCATTATTTTCCAAGAGGAAGAAGAGATGTCGGACATCCTCGGAAGAGATGGTCTTAGACCTATTCGTGAAGACGGAACAGGCAACTCTTGCCTAAACCAGGAAGTGAAGAAGAAGTGTTTGCTATGAATAATAGTTGAAGAGCCATGCAGTTAGCACGACTCTTGTCTCTCAAGCATAAAGTGTTTTCTTATCCGGATTTTTTCTATTTTAAGTAGCTACTCAGCTGTTCTCACATGATTGAATTGCAGCTGTTTTCAAACCCAAAACCGAAAGAAAGCCGAAGAATCGAAACCAGTACCCCTGGAATGCTATGTAGACATGCTAACGTTAATAACAAATTACGCATTTATTCTGCATTCATGATACAAACATAATTAAAAGGTACAGGGAAAATAATCAGGTAAGTCACTTTTTCCTCGACACCTAGAAAACATAGGCCTGCTTTTAATTGTACAACATGTTACCTTACATGTATGTCAAATTTTGGAGGTAAATAAACTCATGACTAAACTGTATCATTTACTGTTTCACACTTCTAAATGATAGTGCTTTCCGTTGAGAATTTGTCACCTCAAACTTCATTTCGACACAAAAGTGACCTACCTAGCTCTTTCCCCCTGTTGCCTTCAATTGTGAAATGTTTTAAATATGAAATTATATTGGTGAAGTGCAGCAGTTTGCTATACCTCATCTCATTCAGTCAGTTTATATTCACTAGCCTTTACGTAGGTGTATGTCATTCATACTTGATTAACATATAATCGCAGCATGGGAGATGAGATTCATTAAGAGCAGCTGCAAGGTACACAACATTAGAGCTCAAATAAATGAAAAGATTATGGATTAACTCAAATTCATGGAATACATTTAGCGGTATCAAAAAAAAATCAACCGCTGATTTACAAAAGTAATTTAACATACGTATCAAGCAACAAAAATGGGAGGGGGAAACATTGGCAAACTGCAAAAGTCTGTGCAGGAACTGCGTAAACTAAGTGAATTCCTCAGCAAATTGAATTTATGTTTTTATTTTGCTGGTTTATGGAATATAGGCATATATTTCTTTTGATAATTACATCGTATAAACCAAGTTTTATTTCGAGAAAACAAAAGTTACAGTCGGTGGAGGGTTGAAAATTATACCACCAAAATTTCAACCTTCAAATTAACTCCCGCCATTAATGGTTTAATTCTACCGATCTCAAAATTACTTTCCTCATTCTAGCGTCATGTGCGAGAAAGCAAACATTACGGCCCCTAGAGAGATTCATAAATTCCTCTTCAACTTGTTCCCTACTCCTATTATCCGGTTTTGGTAGTTAACAAGCTCGACGTTACTTTACTTAATTGATTGCTATAAGTCGAGTTTGGTTCAGAAAAACAATTGTGGCCGTTAGAATGTTAACACGTATACACATATGTATACGACACTCTGTAGCGTAGTGAACTAATGAAATACGCCACAAGTTTGAGAGTCGACGGTTCGAGTCCCTGTGGGGTCACGATCTTCAAACTTGGCGTACCCTTTGGCGTACAATGACCAAAGTGCCGACTCGCATTCTAACAGAAATCAGTAGCTAAAGCATATTCTCCTGTTACGCAGGATTAACAACACATCTGACATCACGTGCCGATTGTTCAAAAAGGTAGGAATCTTATCATCCTAGTACTCAAAGGATGAGATAATTTTACTTATATATAGTACACTCATGACAATTTTCGGTGTGGAGTAAGTAGTATCGATGGTGATTATACAGATTGAAGTTTCGTTCACTAGAGTGCTTGCTTAGTCTGTTTGTTCTGGATTCGCCTGGTAGCGTAAATGGTAGCGCACTGAAATATCAACTCAGAGGTCCGGGTTCAAATCCCGTCCATGCATTTATTTTTCTTATCTTGTCATATATATATATATAAGCGAATGAGTGTCTGTTTACCTTTTATAAACTTCTAAAACATTCTACCGATCTTGGTGAAAAATGGTATTTACAGGTTTTCATATACGGCGAGGGATTAGACGTTATCTATTATGTTCTAAATTCATTAGTTGTAGGAGTTCACCTGAAACAAAAATTATAAAATCGCTCTAGCGTTCGTAATAGGATAATGTGAAGTTTGATACAGATCATAGGTTCAAGATTTAAACGCCACTGTAATAATTACATAGAAATACGATCCTTGCGGAAAAAGAAGCCCAGGACGACCTACGAAAAGATAGTGAGACCAGTTTTGATTGGAGCTGGAACGGATCTTATGGCCCATACCGTAATACAGATGATGATGATGATGATGATGATACATTATGCAATCATTGAAACCTGTTTTTGGTGTCTTCATTTTAAAGATAGTAGAAATATCAAAGAAATATAATTGACCTACGGAAATATCATCAGAAAAATCAAAATTAATGACTCTCAAGAGTGATCAATCAGTTCAGACAAAGATAAGAGTAGAAAATAAACCTATAGAACAAGTGACAAAATATAACTTCCTAGGTTGCGAAATATCATACACAGCGGAAACAGATATAAATAACAAACTAAATAAGTTTAATTATATGACAGGAACACTAAAAATAACTTTGAAAACTAAAGTCAGAAAAGACTCTATAATGAAATTATACAAGACTATATCTTGGAAAACAACGGGAAGCTACCAACCTATAATTCCTTTAGTAAAGCTGCAAAAAATAGCATGGGAATGCTATGATTGCAGTAAAAGACCTTTCCCTCGGGCAGAATTACTATAGATAGATAGATAGATAGATGGCAGTTCTTATTATTACATTGACTGCTTCTCTGTCTAGCATCACCAAACTTTTATACGAGATATGCATGTTCACCTACAAAGTATACGGTTGACTATTGGCATGGTAATTTTCAGCATAGTTAATATTGCTTGGATTTTTTCTTGGAACAAAAGTTATACACCTCTAATTTTTAAAAGAGATTTCTCTAAATTCTTAAATTTATGAACATGAAATATAGGACACCCTCTATCGCTAAATGGAAGTCTATAACGTAATGTAGATAGATAGGGAGGATGTCCTTTGCAGCAGCACATGTAAAGGACAAGATTGATCATTAAGATTTTATGGCGATTTGAAGAACTCAAGTTTTCGTGCCTGTGGATAAAAATTACTATAATATGTATTCATACCGTTGTTACCTGATGACGAAAAAAGGTGTTTTTAATGAGTAATAAAAGGACATTCTTCATTATTATTATATTGAGGATGTTGTTTAAGTGAAAGATACGATCTTGGATCATGTAAAGCTGTTCAACGTCACTGCTTAAGCGTTTATTTTATCTCGGAGATTATTATTGAGTGATCAATTTAAATGATACTTAAAAAGATATCGTAAAAGTGGTTTTTTACATAAGAATATATTTGTAGATCGTCATCTAATGTTTAAATCTTCGAGCATACTTTTTAGAGTTTATCTTCCTTGGCTTGATTTTCAGTGCAGTAACGATAGTCTTACTTCACACATACAATATCATATCTGATGACTGGAACCTCTTTCTTCCCCACATTATGAACGTTTACTTAAGTTATAATACTGTGTTTAAATTGTTTTTAACTGTGTACAACCAGATAATAAGAAGATACAACCTCAGTTTTTGGAGTACCTTATATAATTGGTGACATTACGGATGACACTAAAGCCTGAATTTGTCCCCTAGTAGCCTAACAAACTTAGGGGGATGAGAAATAAAATGATTACTGTCGAATTCATAGCTTTCGGAGTCGTTAAGATGATTGGTGGTAAATAAATACCCGAAGCAACGCCGGGTGATGAATTAGTACAATATAATAGTATATTACGATGCAAGGTTGGGAAGTGGTTTTTACAGAAACGAGAAAGGTGTTTAAAAACCGAGCGATAGCGAGGTTTTTAATTTACGAGATTCTGTAAAACACTTCACTAACGTGCATTGTACATTATTTTTTGTGCGGTGGTGTTTTCAAAATAATAAATAATGGTAAAATAGTAACAACTTTATTGGAAATATTTGCGTTCATTATTAACAACTGACTAACGTTAACCGTGTGGGCAATGTTTATTAGTTGAAACTACAGGAGCCCGAGATATTAATCAGTGATAAAATGGCGGCAGGTACTTATTTATTGTTTTATATCGTTTAAAATAGTTCAATTCATTTAATAAGCAGTGATTTGTTTCGTATAATGTATATTAACACTACCTTTTCGATATATTTTTGTATATACACTGTACGCAGTATACATAGAATAATGGTTTTACTTCCCACACGTGGTTTGTAATATATAATATTACCATATAGTTATTTAGGTTGGCAACCCCGAAATGTAGGTAGTTGAACTTACAATCATAGTCGCCATTGCTGTTAAGTACGACAAAACTCACTATTGCGCAAAAAGTAACTAACTCACTGGCATTATCGAACCCGTAGGTTCATGGCAGCGTAGACATCAGCTCTCCATACATTCATATCCTGAGATAATGTTTTCTAATCATCTCCTCTAAAATCCCCTTCCCTCAAATGATTGTTAATATTATTCTCCCAACTCATTCTTAGTCTATTAATTAGGCGTTTTCCCTCTTGTTTTCCTTTAAGACATTTCGGGCGTTTTCCCTTTGATTTTCATGTAGGTTTCCATGCCCCTCTTTCATTTCCCATTTGTGCCACCTGCCCTGCCTATCTTATTGTATGAGACTTAACTGTTCTCATGATACATGGTTTGCTATAACCATGCAGCTTTCTGTTATTTAATCTTCTCCATTTATCTATCTGTTCATCTCTCTTTGGTCCAAAAATGTTACCGAGATTTTTACTCTCAAATGCTCGTAATCTTTTCTCCTCCTTAGAGTACAATTTCACGTTTCGCATCCATATAATATAACTGAGAGAATAGTTGTTTTGTATATTTTCAGTTTAACGTTTTTTTTAAGAGAAGTTGGGACAAGAGTTCCTTAATGCGTAATAAGATACGGAATATTCTTTTATACATATTCTTTAAAAAATCACTAAATATGTTTTTAAATCGCCTTGTCAGTTTTTTATTTACACTCTGTATAATGCAATTTGTGAGTTAAGTACAGATGCCTATTCTCATACTTATTTTATTCTCTCGGTGAATCTCGGGCGCAAATAGTCCTTTAGTAAGGGCTATTTACTAGTAATTAGGCCTACTTGTGTCTCTTGTAGTATAAACCACAAAGCACTGTTAAGTGTTGCGAGTAATTAGTAATGCAAACAAGTATTTTTTAAAAGACAAAATTCTTTAAACAATTTCCTCATCAAAAGTGTATTTATTTTCAGCTCAATCCTTTCTTCTTAATTTAAGGTTACGACATTTTAAGCATTTCATCAAAATATTAGCAAAGAAAATACAAAAACTTAAAAAAACTTCAACGAAATCAGCGTATCGGATATAATTTCGAGCTCTTTTTACACGCTTTATGATAGCTTGACCTGTATCTATCTATCTAACTGAATCTTTTAACGCGATTTTCACCTACTTAAAATCATTGGAATGATTTGAAACTTTGTATACTTGTAAAAGACCCGTGATAATACAATAATTTCATATTTTGTTCCTAAAGTCATGGCCAGAATCATCAGAAAATCAAAAAGTGTCTTTGTATCTATGTAACGGAATTTTTGAACACGATATTCACCCACTTAAACATTGGATCGACTTGCAGCTTTGTATACTTGTAAAGGACCCGTGACAATAAAATAATTTCATATTTGTTTCTCAAATCCTGGCCAGAAACGTCAGAAAATCAGAAAAAGTGTCTTTGTATCTATGTAACGGAATCTTTGAACACGATTTTCACCCACTTAGAAACATTGGATCGACGTAAAACTTTGTGTACTTGTAAAGGACCCGTGCCAATACAATAATGTCATATTTTGTTTCTACAATCCTGGCCAGAATCATCAGAAAATAAAAGAAAATGATAATTGGTATAATAGGTTGCGGACTTGTCGACGTTTTAGTCAATCGTTGTAAGAGCTGAGTTGGTAGAGCGGTGAACTCTAGTGGTATATAATTTCAGTAATCTGTAGGTCGCTGGTTCAAATCCGGCTGGGAGGTCTTTTTTTTTTAAAAGAGTATTACTTTTAGCTCATACTACATTAGTATCGAATTTAAAGATATTTACATTTTTATCTTATTCTGTAAAATATTAAAACTAAAAATAAAAAAATAAATAATAGTTTTAAAGAACTAAAACAACACGCTTTATTAGAAAACCGAAGTAAAAAAATGAAAAATAATTTTAATTTCCGACACGCTTGGGATAAATAATTTTACCATCAAAAGCGTGGGGTGCTTTGTATGATTTTTACACTTTCTTCTTAGAGACTTTACTTTTTTACCAATATCTGTTTATTATCACATATATTAATTGATAAAGAGCACCCCACGCTTTTGATGGTAAAATTATTTATCCCAAGCGTGTTGGAAATTAAAATTATTTTTCATTTTTTTACTTCGGTTTTCTAATAAAGCGTGTTGTTTTAGTTTTTTAAAACTATTATTTATTACATTTTACCTTAAATGATTGTGTTCTTTTTGTGTATCCCGGAAGTTTTGTGACATATACTTCATTTTTTAATTGCTGTTAGGGTTACTTACCACTTCTTGTCTGCGAAATAAGTAAATTATAATTACTAAATAACAAACACGGTTGCACTATCGAACCAGAAGGTTGATTGAAGCGTGGATACAAGCCTTCGGTACTTCCCTATCCCAATGTAATATTTTCCAATCATTCCCTGTACAATTCACCTCCTTTGAATCATGCTTAATATTATCTAATTTTATGTGCGGCTTAACTTTTCAGTAGTTGTATTGTGATAATTTATACAAGCATGGAGAAGGATGGAACGTATAAAATATACAGACAAAATTAAAAATAAAGATGTGATAGACAGAATGGGTGAAGGAAGAACAATGCTGGAACTCATAAATAAGAGGAAAAGAAATTGGATTGGCCACTGACTAAGAAGAAACTGCCTTCTGACGGATGCCCTAGAAGGAATGGTCAATGGAAAGAACGTTAGAGGCAGAAAAATACATCAGATGATAGACAATATTAAAATAAGTGGTTTGTATGCAGATACAAAAAGGAAGGCTGAGTTAAGGAAAGAGTGGAGAATGTTGAGTTTGCAATAAAATACCTGCTCTTTGGCAGAACACTATGAGTGCTATCAGTATATAGGATAATTGTGGTGCACTGTCAAATTTATTTTACTTTTTTTTAAATATAAAACTAAGTATCTAAGCCTTTGAAGTTTAATTTAAGAACAAAACTGAAGTTAATTAACATGACTATTTAACTCGTGTCGCAAATGGTAGTCAATGACCAATCACGTTTCAATGAATTCTGTTTTACACCAATGGCAGTCGTTTTTCATCTCGCTCTTTATCGATTTCTCTTTAACAGCTCCTGCTTTTGTGATAAAGAAAGCTCCTCCTTTTTTAATATTCTGAACAGGTTAGACCATTATTTTTCTCCAACAAATACATTGAATATAGCAAATAATGAATAGATTCAGTGATTTTACTAAGTTCTTTATTCAAAATATAAATGATTAACCCATAATGTTAATTATAATAGTTTGATGTGTTTCATTATTTTTCCACTAGAGTGCATTCTTACAATATTGCGATCCTATTTGACAATAAATAATATGATCGAGTTCCAGTGAATATACATAACCTCACATTTCTAATTTGTTTTCAAACATCGCCGTTTACATTAACTATATAAATATTTTAAAACACCAGTAACTATATTCAAATAATTATTTTTTAGTAAAGAACTTAATTTTATTCGTTAAATAGTCCTAACAAATGCCACTCTTGATTTCCAAATTCTCTAGATAAATTCACGACTCACGAAGTGAGTCGTGAATTTATCTAGAGAATTTGGAAATCACTCGTGGCATTACTTATGATAATTATTAAAGAATTCTGCACTTAATGGGAAACTTCTACTCCATCCTAGTTTAACTTCTCACCTTAGGTACACCTACATTTATATTCTCCTCGCTGAGCGAGCCTTATACCGCAGTGACACGATCTGTCAGGAGAGGGATATTTAACTTTGGAACACACACATACTATCTTAACCACACAAGGACACGAATAGCCTCCAGAATTAGTTATCATAAGTAATGCCACGAGTGATTTCCAAATTATCGATAAATTCACGACTCACGAAGTGAGGAGTGAATTTATCTAGAGAATTTGGAAATCAAGAGTGGCATTTGTTAGGACCATTTAACGAATAAAATTAAGCTCTTTACTAAAAAAATAATTATTTGAATATAGTTTTTTAAAATATTTATATATTTAATGTAAACGGCGATGTTTGAAAACAAATGAGAAACGATAGGTACGCTTCATCTGCTTCTTTTGTTTATCACTGCAACCAGATCATACTATGTATTGCAAAGGAACGCAATATTGTAAGAATGCTCTCTAGTGGAGAAAAAATGAAACACATCAAACTGTATATTAATTCATTTCTGATGTCGTATGATGTAAATATGACAATTATATTTTTCTGGATTGTTACCTCTGAAAAAATACATTTAAGAAAGTGCAAACAGTGGTTTCTTTTTTTGGTGGTATAATCAATTGCTACAAATGTTTTTATATTAACTCCCGCATGCGGCATATGTTGACATTCATGCACTATACAATATGTAGCCGTATTTCTCGCAGGCTCAGTCACTGCAAAATAATGGTCAGGTCTGTTCAGAATATTAAAAAGGAGGAGCTTTCTTCCGATTGAGGGTCTTTCCACTTTTCAGCGGTTGCCCTTTTACCAGCCGGCGGCTGGCCCTTCACATCCACATGTGTCAATCACAGAGGTAGATGATCAACAGCCAGTGTAGGGGTGACATGTGGTTAGCATGTCGAGTCCCCCAGCCGTTATAGCTGGTTCCTCAACCTGGAGCCGCTACTTATTGTAGCTACCCAATTGCCTCACGATGCTGGGTGGGCACCGGTCCCATACTGGCCGAAATACCATGAGAAAATTTCTTCCCCCATGGAGACTCGAACCAGCGCAAGTCCCGTAGCTCTGCGCCAAGGCTTCCTACCTTAACCGCTCGGCTACGGCGCGGGGCAGGAGCTTTCTTTAATATGGTAATTATAACACTGATAAATATTTCGTGAAACACGGCTCTGATTAGTTGTAAAACAGAAATCATTGAAACGTGATTGGTCATTGACTCCCATTTGGGGCATGAGTTAAATAGTCAGCCCAATCAGTCCCCCCCCCCGAGTCATCACAAGCAATTAAGCCGAAACACATAATTCTCACTCATATTCATACTAAACATGGCCAATATGATAATTATGATTGCCAGATATTGTTAGGAGGTCATTTGGGCTTTAAAGTTTCCTGTTATTTGTCTTACAGTGAGGAAAAACCTGAAATATCGTCACCCAAGAAATTTGTCGGGACTGGGGATCAAACACGGGCCCGCTGGTTGCGAAACAGTGACGTTACCCCGAAACCAATGCGATAGACTGGTGATACTATGTACCTGTAATTTAACTAATATCTTATTTGTTTCACTGTAACGTTTGTTAGATTCGTATAGTATAAACGATAATTACTAGTTGTTAGTTAAAATAGTTGTATTGTTAACACTGTTGTTTGTACGGTACATCCTAGTGCATAGGACAGACCACTCTGCCTGTTTAATGTCCATATTTACTTTGTTTTTCTCGTTTGATTGGAACATAAGTTAATTAACGTGATTCACATTATTGTTTTTGTCGAATAAAATTATTGGAAATTCGCCCGAATTAATCCGATGTAATATTGAGTGAGTTTGTTCACATTGTAGTATTGTAATTGATTTACGGGCGATAAGCAGTCCCAAATCTTTAGGCCACCAAACAAACTTTCTTCTCAGTCGTAAACTAAATCTGATTTCTATCTACTATTGTCTGATTAATCAGACAATAGTAAGCATAATTCACTATTCATCACAATATAAGACCAGTGAACTTAAAAACATCCATCAATAAAAATATGCAATATTAAAGTCTACATCCAAATACCTTAAGTATCATATTAAAGAGGTTAAGTCTATCAACATCACTAAGATAAAAACCACTATTTATAATTTGTTTGTGTTCTCGTCTTTATTATTTATACCCTAACATAGTACTTACAATCATACATAAATGGCAGTACAACCCATTTGAAGCTTAACCGCTGACAAGATTTTCCTCCATTCATCTCTGTTCTACCCCTTCTTTCTCTATCCTGTGCCGACGGGCTTCTCAGGATGTTCTTCTATTCCACCTAACCACCTAAAAGTCTGTCTGTCTGTCCATTCTCCTACTTCTTTCGGATTTAAGTATTTGAGCTTTTTAATAGGATTTTCTTCTGCCATCCTGATAATGTGACTTAACAATGCAGAATCTGTGACTAAGGAATACAATTCAGGATTCACCACCTTCTAATTTCATTCAGTGGTCAAAACAGCTTCATGAGGACTTTCCTCTATATAGGCTAACCCAGATTTTTCTTCAATACTTTTCGAGTTTGCTCATCACTCACTACGATATGTAAGGGTAGACCTCAATAGATATTTTTACAAGCTCAATTTTTTAATCTATAAAATTATATTTTAAAATGTTCTTGAAAACTGTTACGCAAGAATAACACTATTATTTTATATATTTTTCTATATAATTTTCGTTAGTTATAATTGTAATTCCTCAACGATTTCAATGTTATAGTTTCCAATTACTATAGGTTTAGTGACTACAGATATTCTTGTGAATTGTATGAATTTTGTTTTATCTACTTTCACATTCAAACCTAATTTTCTGCTGCTTGCGAGAGAGGTTCCTTAACAGAATTTACCATTTGACAAACTATGTCAGAGTCGTCGGTAAAGTCCAAAATCTACACTGAATATAATTAACGTAGTAATTAGACATCATCATCAACAATCACGGATTAAGCCCATGTGGCTTGTTCCGGTCTCATAGATTCTCATTCAAAAGTTGGATCCATCTCTTCTTCGGTCTACCAACATTCCTGCGTCCTTTTGGTTTGTATTTAAGTATAATTTTGGGAATGCGATCATCTTCCATTCTTTGAACATGTTCTTTCCATTTTTCTAGATTATTTTATTCTATCTAAGAGTTTAAAGATATTTAGCTCATTTCTAATATCTTCTTCTCTTATATAGAAGTTTGCAACCAGCCACACTTCTCAGAAATCTCATTTCAGCTAGTCTTCTTCTTCTTCTACTACAAAGTTTAGGGTATGCAGCCGGTTCCGGCGAAGTTAAAAGTGGAGTGCAGCTAGTAATTAGTCTAATAATAAATTTGGTTTTACACACTCTCTTACTTTAAACCGCTCACGTGCCCAATGCATGCAGGGTCTTACTAAGACATGAACTGCCGATAGACCATTTCCAACCTGAGTAACGTAAACTCATTTAAGTGGTCGGTCTCGGTGGACTAATGGTTAACGTTCTTGCGTCCGTTCCGAAGTTCGCGAATTCGTACCAGAACAGGGTCGATTTATATTTTTATGACGTAAAAATCCTGATTAGGGGCTTTATTTGGAACAAAAGTAATTTAGTGTATTTGTTGTCGTTGATTTACGGCCTCAAAGCCGAATTAAGATGCGTCTGATTAACATTTGTCTCCTTTTTTACGGCGAGATTTGAATTGCAACGCTAAAAAACTATGTTGTTTAATAAAATACCACAGACCAGTTACCGGTACCGTAACATGTGGAGTTTACACCTATTTATGTAAACTTACGGAAGCACCCCAGTACCCCAGCACTGATTGGAAATTTACAAATTACCATTATTCGAAAATTGTCAGCTATGTGTTTTATTTATCATGTTTTTTTCTATATTAAAAGTGATCTTTCTGCATTGTATGTTTAGTCGACAAACACGTTTTCAATATTTTACAACTGTCATCTAGAAAGGCAGACTCACTCTTATGTGTTTAATTGACGAAAGGATTAAGGTTCAGAAATTCAAACAGTTTTCGGATACTTGTACAATTTACAATGCTTTAAAGTAAGGAGATGCACTGTCTCCTCTGCTATTATATTTTGTACTTGAGCATGCAATCAAATATTTAGGGGCAAAATAGGTCATACAACTCAGTGGTATTAGTCAGCTGCTGGTATATGCTGATGATGTGGTATTATTAGGCTATAGCGAAGAAATACTAAAAGCCAACACACATTTTATTAAATAACACTAAACAACTGAGCCTCAAATAATATTAATATATCTAAATATATCGTCACACTATATATATATATATATATATATATATATATATATATATATAAATTACATAATTGAAAGGATAGTTAGCGACAAATGAAATAAATTTCGAATATGTGACAAAATTAAAATTTCTTAAGGCTCAACTTTGGAAACGCATGCTATTATGTGCATCAGGGACTCTTGTCGTCCCAACCTCTCTCATAAAAAGGTCAAATTAAAATAACATAAAACTGATATTCTTCCACTTATAAGGATGCCAAACGTTGTCTCTTATTTAAAGAGAAGAGATTGCAGGTATTTGGGTATAAAATTGTTAGACAATATTTTTTTTTACTGAAGAGAGACTATGAATCAGGTGAGTGGAAAAAAAAACTACGTAACACTTAAATAGATTTTTTTTCTGAGAATCTGGATGTATTAAGAATAGTTAAATATGGTAGACTACGATGTGCAAGACATGCGCCACGAATAGGGAATGAAAGCGGGACACAGAAACTTCTTGTGGGAAAATCAGGGGAAAAGCGTCTGGTAAGTAGACAATGAATGATATAATGATATTAAAATGATTAGGGGAAGGTGAATTAAGCAGCGAATTAGTAGAACGCATTGCCTCAGGAGAGAGCTGTATGACCCTATAAACAGCTTCCATTAATCTCATGTTAAATAGCATTAAAATGTTGTTATACTCGTATGTAGTCTGAATTTTCTACCAAACCGATATTTGAAGTCTAGATATCAGAGTTAGGATCATGCGAATGTATGGAGATAAGCCTACTAATATTTTTTTCTAAATAATGAAATACGCATCCTTATGCTAGTACCTGCCTATGCATATTAAGATTAACTATACAGAAATATATGTTTGCATTTTATCGCTTTAAATGTTTATGCTTTAGAATGAGCAGTTTCACGCGTGGGCATCGACAAGCATGAAATATTTCTATGTTCTAGGAAGTTCTACGATTAAGAATGGCCTTGTTTGGCAAGATTAATTAAATGCGTTTACCTAGAAGGTTTAAATCAGGTTTATTTACTTGTAACGTGGGATGGATGACATACAAATTAAATGTCTTATCAAGATGTGGACCATGAATCTCAGTCACATTGGATGCCTGTTTAGTGAGGCTGTAAACAGACAATCCAAGTTGTTAGACATGTCACATTAATATAATAATCACTTAAGATACAGTGATTTATTTATGAAGTTAGCCATTCATTTAATTACTTCATAGGTATTTGATTGTGAGTTATATTAAAAATGAGTATCAGAATAATCAAGTAAAGGTGGGTAGGCATTTTAAATCTCATAGCGACCTTAGATTTTTAGATTCATTTTAGTTTTAAAATAGAATAAATCTTGAACCCAGATTCACTAAAAGCATTTCAGTTAATTTGTCTTAATAATGAACAATTTTTGTCAACCATGGAATAAAATTAATATTATATAAAAAATGTAATGGACACATAAGAATAATGCAGGATGGAAAGACTACCAAAGACCGTCTATGCATGAAAAATTGAAAGAAGAAAAAAAAAGGAAGACCAAAAACAAGCTGGAAGAACAACATTCAAAATTCAATGAGGAAATTTGGTGTAACAGATGAAGACACAGAAGACAGAGAACAATGGAGAACTTTAATTAAGGGGCATTTCTGAATGTTTGTTGCAAACGGATAGTCTGTAAATCCGTAGTCATTTATATTTATTAATTTATTTTTTATTCATGTTAATTACTAAGATTGATTGAAGAAAACCCTCAATGACGAGGAAAATTCTAGAAATTAATGAATGAAAATTGTAATACAATATAATTATAAACATATTATTGTGTAACTATAAGGCACATAACATAATTAATTTAAAATATGTATTTATTTATTTATACAAATGCAGGACTCTTGACAGAAGTCATTGTCTATAATTATGAGTAAACAAATAACATAACAATAAATTAATACAATAAAACATCATAACAAAACAGAAAGTTTGGCTCTTGCTTCCCAGTATCTATCCTTCAGCGTAGCACAGTGAAGTGCTTGACATTGTAGCAGGTTGTTTCTGTCCATGTAAGTGTTTGTGGAGCACAGAGGGCAATGTGAATTCCAATTCGATGAAGATGAGCTGCAAGACATTCATGTCCTGTGTTCAGTCGAAAATATGCTGCAACTTCCCTTCGAAGTGCATTTGGTATAGTATGGATAGTGTTTTTCCATTGTTTTTCCTTAAATTCGGATCCGAAGATTGTCTGAGAATGTGTTTTTTAGCATTAAACATAGGCTCAATTCTGGAAATGCAGACTATTATACATTACAGGGACTCTTGATGTCACAACTCCTTTCTAAAAACTTTAAACTGAAAATATATAAAATTATTCTCCCAATTATATTTTATGGATGAGAAACATTGACTCTTACTTTAAGTGAGGAAAGAAGATTACGAGTATTTGAGAATAAAGTTATTAGGGAAATTTTTGGACCAAAGAGAGATTAACAGACAGGTGAATGGAGTAAACTACATAACAGTGAGCTACAAGATCTTTTTGGGATGCCAGATATAATAAGAACAGTTAAATCTCGTAGACTGCGATAGGCAGGATATGTGGCACGAATGGGAAATGAAAGAGGTGCGTGGAAGCTTCTTTTAGGAAATCCAGAGGGGAAACGCCCAGTAGGTAGACCAAAAATGAGGTGGGAGAATAATATTAACAATGATTTGAGGGACGTAGATTACACAGAGGATGGTTGGAACGCATTGGCTCAGAATAGGAATGTCTGGAGAGTTTATGTCCACACGGCCATGAACCTACGGGTTCGATAGAGCCAGTAAGTTAGTTAATTAAAGTTTCTTGACTTTGTTTTGGAGGTAAGGAAAAATCCAGAATAAATTTCATCTAGGAATGTTATTCCAACCAGGGATCGAAACCGGTCCCGCTGCGTCTGATCCATCTACGTTACCACTAGACCACAGCTGTGGACATTTTTATTTATTTCTCTAAATAATAAAATCACATCACCTTATGGTGACAATTTTGGTTCATTTCAATTAATTCAAATAGTTAAAATGCTTCTTTAAGAAAGTTTCAAATCAAGATTCCGTAGGAAAATTAGCAGTTAAGAGTAATATTATCGCGATGTACCGTAATAACTATAATAAATGTATTTATTTAAGGTCCCAAAACTTAAATCAGGTTTATTTTTCGCAAAATCAGATACGCATACGCTCTATTTTTTCTGGTTGACCTTAATAACTCATAACACATATTATTTTGAGAGGATCATGACAACCCGTGCCGACTTCACGCCAAACATGACATTGAACATGTGTACTGGTTTAGTATGGAAGGATTCTAGAACTGAAAGTTTATTTAGTAAATAAAACATTCATATGCCCAAAACGTACACCGTAACTATTTACAATTTACAATAAAAATCATTATTGTTCAAATTTCGTTCGCTTTAATTAGCAAGTACTGACATGTTTGGAAGCAAGTCGGGCCGGGTGCCGTGGTGGACCTACGTACACCAAATTGTACTTACAATTGTTTTAACATTATAGAAATAAATTAAGAGGGTATGCGTTAAAAATGAAATACTTCGATTTTTTTGGGATACTCTAGTATACATTCTTTATTAACTGATTTCGATTTAAAATATCATGCGAAATGTTTTGCGTATTGTACACACAAATCACAATATATCTATGCAATTTATTGTAAAAAGTCAATTGTTTACATATCCTTTCATAGTTGAATAAGTATAATACAAAAAGTGTAAATCTGATTTAATGGTGAGCTTACCGCACATATTTTCCGCTTATTCTGTTTACATTTCTGTTAAAATAACAAAACATATATGTTCTGTACACTGTGTGTGTTTGCATACGTATGCCTGTATATAAAATAAATATAACCTAATTTTCATGGTGTGGATAATTTACGGATGTCTGTGTACAGTTAATATCGTAACATGTATTTTCATCCCAATAAATATAATTTCAATCAAGTATTGCCTACATTCTTCTTAGTAATAATGTAACAAAAGTACACTTCCGGCACTGTAAACTGGCGGTTATTTGTCATCTTATAGTCTAAGGGTTATCTCTTACTCTACATTCCAACACCAAGGGTCGTATCTATGAACGCATTAGACCGTAAAAGTCGTTCTCTGCTGAAAAAGTTGCAACCAAAGACGTTTTTGCGTACTCAAAAATCTGTTCATGCGATAATAATTGTCGAAATTCCTAAGCTACCTGGCGAAGTGACTTTGCAGAGAACGAATCGTGAGCAACCCGATGGGAACCGATGATAAACTATGTAGTTTGATACCTTGCCGCGTATTTTGCTGCTTTATCCAAGATGTCGGACCTTGAAGACTTCGATCATGTTTTCGGTATACGCGGAGAAGAGGAATTTGATATTCTACCAAAGAATTCAACTGGAAGAACATGAGAATCGGCGTAATATCGCGCGAGCAGACGTTGCGGGACGCAAGCGTAAATGCGTTCCTCTAGCAGACGAAAATAAGGGAAGTGGTTTTATCGCTGAGAATTCTGGGTAATTTCTTGCCAATATTATGAAAATGACGACTTTCATGCATGACCAGTTAGTGGGTTGCTAATTCGATCTTTGAACTTGCTCACGGAAAGTCAGCTCATCAGTGATTGGAAGTAATTTGAGTAGACACTAATGTATTTGCATGCGGCCCCTAGTATACACCTGACAGAAAACTATGACTGTTGTTTGTACCAGTGTTGATATACGTAGTTTCCGTTGTTTGCTAAATGCGACAATTTTGGAGTCTGTTCTAAGTTTAGCTTAACTTAGAATCACTTCTAAATACAATTTCACACCAGAAATACCTCTTCAATAATAATAATAATAATAATAATAATAATAATAATAATAGTAATAATAGTAATAATAGTAATAATGGTAATAATGGTAATAATAGTAATAATAGTAATAATAGTAATAATGGCAATAATGGTAATAATGGTAATAATGGTAATAATGGTAATAATGGTAATAATGGTAATAATGGTAATAATAGTAATATACGAGTCGATATTTATAAGTCAGTTAGTAGTAACAAATTCCGTTTGTTTGCCCAAGTACAACAATTACGTCACGGATCTGTTTAAAGTACACTAGATATACTCACGGAGACAAATTGAACGGGGGAAAAAATAATAATGCAACATGTTAGATATTATTACTGTTGTCAACTTACAATTCCATCTTCTTTCTCAAGCAGAATCTCTTTAATTTGTTGCACGCCTTAAAATACATAAACCACGCTCCGTGATCGAGGGGTTAAATTCCTTGTCTCTGGTCCCATGATTCGAGGCTTCAAACCTGTCTGAATTTAATGGCTTTTAGGACGGACAAATACAAGGATAAGTCCTCCGGGAAGACTTTAAACCAATCTTAAGATGTCAGGATCATAATATGTTCTCATGCCTAAATAAATTAAACTAATTGTTAGAGCCTCTGAGAAAAAATAATCTGCCTTTCTTATCCAAGCAATACCTTCGGTGCCTCTTTCAGGTAATTACTGTCACTCGCTGACATCTGTAGGGAAATAAAGTCTCGCTAAATTATTTTGACGAAGTAACATGCGGATGCATGGGTACAGACGCAGTCACATTTAATTCCGTAACTTGAGCTGAACAATCGTCCGTTTAATGTTTAAGAACTGAAAAACATTGAAAAGCCATATAAAAAAGGTTGTCACCCTCTTCTCCTAGAAGTTGAGTTTTACGTGGATAAAGTTTGTTCAAGATATTATTTATCCCATACAATGGGATCCTTTCTATGTAAAAATTGATTTTGGAAATAAGTTAAATTTACGACCTCGTTTTGGGCGGTTGTTCAATTAAAAATTCTTAGGTTGTAGAATGTAAGTATACTTCACTGGAATCATACTATTTTTTTCCATCATATATACGTAATTATTGACAGTACAAACATTGCGATGGAGACATTACGTCGCTACTCAGAGGCACATTGTGCGATAAATGCGCATTCTCGATTAATACTATCACACATCATCCACCTAGAAAAACGCGGGCAACATTAGAAGAGAGATATAAATATGGAATATCTAGAAGCAAAGTTTCTTTTCCTTTATTTTCTTAATTCTTTTAGGCTTCCCCCCCCCTTAAAGTTTCACATCCATACAATACATCATTTGATATATTTTAATATTTAGATTCTTAGACTAAGCCAAGAAAACAACAAACCTTGTTATCAATAGTAACGATATTTTTCTGAGTTCTTCAAGTGTTTAATTTTAATCTGTTAATAACGCTCATTTGATTAGCATGTAATATTTGTAAAATTTATTTACAATTGTTACTGTAGATTATCCTGCTTTTAACTTTTTTTCTCAAAATACATACTTATATCTGCTTTCGTATATATATGTGTGTGTGTGTGTGTGTGTGTGTGTGTGTGTGCAATTCTCGGAAAATGGCACAAATCAAATATTTTAATTTTATGAGGGAAAAAAACTCTCCTAAAGATATATAAGGGCTTCTTTTTAAATCACTGCACTGCTATTTTGATGATCAGTGTATACACGAGTGCACTCAATGATCTGAATTAAAAGAAATAAAACCTTCATAGTAGACTTATTTTTAGCACAGTTCTTCCTTCTCCTGTGAATGAATTTTCTTTTTTACTTGTGCCAATTTTTTTTCTGAGCATTTCTGATATATGGAAGATTTTATCGATTGACATTTCGAAAGCTATATTTACATTTGTGTAAATGAATTAATGCAAATGGATATCCATCGACCTGAAATATAAACAAGAATGTAACTCAAGAACAATCGTAAAACATTTTAATATTGTTGATTTGGTAAAGTGCTCACCAACGTACTCGAGGGAGATAGTAATTACACGCTTTATATTAGCTTGACCTGTATCTATCTATGTAACGGAATCTTTCAAGGCGATTTTCACCCACTTAAAATCATTGGATCGACTTGAAACTTTGTATACTTGTAATGGACCCATGACAATACAATATTTTCATATTTGCTTCTAAATACCTGGACAGAGTCGTCAGAATATCAAATAAATGTGTGTTTGTTGTATTATGTAACGGAATCTTTGAACATAATTATCTGCCATTTAGAAACATTGCATCAACTTGAAGTGTTGTATACTTGTAAAGGACCTGTGGCAATACAGTAATTGCATATTTTGTTTCTAAAATCCTGGCCAGAGTCATCAGAAAATCAAAAAAATGAAAACTCCTATAATCGTTTGCGGACTTGTCGACTTTTCAGTCAATCGTTGTTAGAGCTCAGTTGGTAGAGCGGTGAACTCTAGTTGTGTATAATTTCAGTAATTCATAGATCGCTGGTTCAAATCCGGTTGGGAATATTTTTTTAGAAGAGTATTACTTTTAGCTCATACTACAATAGTATCGAATTTAAAGATACTTACGTTTTTATATTATTCTGTAAAATATTAAAACTAAAAAATAAAAAATAAATAATAGTTTTAAAAAACGAAAACATCACGCTTTATTAGAAAACCGAACTAAAAAAATAAAAATAAATTTGACTTCCAACACGCTTGGGATAATATTAAAGTGGTCAACATAAACATCATCTCCTACACATATACAGTATATCAATTTGGTATTTATACACAGACATTTTTATTAATAAAAATCCAATTTTCAGAAAGTTTTTAAAAGTAAAGAAAAAATATTTATTGTGGTTTGAAGAAAACACTAAGTTATATCTAAATATGTAGTTCAAAACTTAATTATAAAATAAATATAATTTCATAAAAATAAATCATCTTTATTACACCCAAATACAAGCCAATTTGCTATTCATACACTAAATAAAACACTGCAGTGTATTTGCTTGTCTAACTTGCTGAAACATAAATGCAACATGAATACTCTAAGTTGTGCATTTGTTTACATCTGTCTACTGTGCTGGTTGTGTACACTTGCAGTTAGTCGCCTCCAAAATGGGTAAATGTAAATAACTCAGTTCTGATCTCAAGGATACAATTGTAAATATAGCACTTAAGGGATATTCTTTGAGAAAAATCGGGTGACTGATAGGCAAATGTCATGCAACAGTACAGTATATACTAAATAAATTCAAGTATACAGGTTCAGTGGTGAATGTTTCGGAGAAAAAAACCTAAACAAAAGAAGTTAAGTGAAAAGGAGGAGAGAACCATTGTGAGACAAGTGAAATTCAACCCCAGAATTAGTGCTCCAAAATTGCGGTGTACCCTAGAAGTTTCTATTGGTAAAAAGGTATGTACTGAGAATGTTCGGAAGGTGTTACGCAGAAATGGCTATCATGGAAGAATGACTACAAAAAGGCCGTAATGTAAGTAAGAAGAACCGTGTTGTAAGACTACAGTTAAAAAAAATACATGTAAATAAGGGGCAGGCATTTTTGAATAATGTTCTCTGGTCTGATGAGTCTAAAATCAACCTGTTCGGTTCAGATGGCGTTCATACAGTCTGGAGAAAAGCCAATGCGGATAATGATGTGACCAATACAACACCTACAGTATACATGGGGGTGGGTCTATAATGTTGTGGGGATGTATGTCGGCAAAAGGGGTTGGCAATATACAGTTCTTTGACAATGTTATGGACAAATTTGTGTATAACGACATTTTCTTCGTAAGAATGTAATACAAAGTGCAGCAAAATTGGATATGTTCCCTACGTACATGTTCCAACAAGATAACGACCCCAAACATACGGCGGACTTAAATAAGACTTGGTTGATATGGAACGTGCCAAAGCAATTGAAAACACCTCCTCAATCTGCTGACTTAAACCCTATAAAACATTTATGGGCGTTTTTGAAACCTAGGGTCCACAGCGGAAATCCTTCTTCCAAAGAAGAATTGAAGAAGGTGGTTACTGAACAATGGTGCAAAATCAGTCCTCAGATATGTGATAGGCTTGTTAGATCCATGCAGCCTAGATGTCAAGCTGTTATTAAAGCTAAAGATTACCCTACAAAGTATTAAGAACAGTTCAATTATTTCTTTACTTTTTTTATTTTTCCCCCCATTCTGACTGCATGAATAGAAAAGTGACTATAAAATTTACAACTTTTAAAGTTTTTTAATATATTATACGTTACATGTTTATAGAATTTGTTGATTTGTATATATTATGTAAAGAAGTGTAACTGAAAATGTTTAGTTAGTGGCAAAAATATAATTGCAATATTCTGAGAATTACAATTGTGCTATTTCTATTATAAAATCTAAGCGTATGAATAACAAATTGACATACTGTATAGAATAAAAACTAGAGTTATCAACAAAAAGAAAACAATTTTACCATCAAAAGCGTGGGGTGTTTGTTTTATGATTTTTACATTTTCTTCTTAGAGACTTTACTTTTACCAATATCTGTTTATTATCAAATATATTCATTTATATAGAGCACCCCACGCTTTTGATGATATAATTATTCTCTTTTTGTTGATAACTCTAGGTTTATCCTATATGTGTAGGAAATGATTTTTTTGTTGACCACTTTAATTTTCTCCCAAGGGTGTTGGAAATTAAAATTATTTTTCATTTTTAGTTCGGTTTTCTAATAAAGCGTGTTGTTTTAGTTTTTTAAAACTATTATTTATTTTTATATTCAGTCTAGAGTCTTACATGTTTAGTAAAAAGTTATTCAAGACTGTATGAAGTATACTATTTAAGTAAAGTTTCTGTCAATGGTACTTACTCAACGTAAATATCATAGCCTTCCAACTTGATTATTTTTTCGACTTCTTTAGATTAATTAACGCTTATTAACTCCAGATATAATCTCTAAACATTCCTAGGGATTGGAGATGGTAATATCTGCAACAATAATATTCCTGATTATTTGTTCCTTGAAATTATTAAATATTTACAAAATGAATTATGTAAATACATTAATATCTGGCATGGACTTCACATCTGGAATTAAAGTGCATGTTTCTATTTTGAAATACAATTATACCATTAGCGTTTTCAGAGTTTTCCCAACTTAATCTTGTTCTATAAGACCGTTTTCTATTTTATCGCCTAAATAAGCGATATTCCAAAATATGTTGATTGATTTTTCTCAATAATCATGTAAATCACCGCGTTTGTTCGTTTTAACGTTAATGTGTTGGTAACGTTTAATGCTCTGTTTAATAAAATTCACGAACTGTGTTGTAAAGATTAGCGTATCTGCTTAGCTTCCATGGGGCCTGTGATCAATTCTAGGTGTATCATAATTTTTAGAGTATTATCTGGAACGTTTTCACGCAGTTTTGTTCTTGTTATGAGAAATAACGAATCCTGTTAAGTCAACTGAAACACGGGCCACATTAAACATGTGATTCCTTGTAGTGTTGTACGTTTGGTAGCCAGTACTGCAAACACTGCACAATTTGGTGCTATTACCATGAATTTATTATTTCTAAAAAAGTAAAGGTAATCTCATGAACATTTGAAAGATGCGACGTTATTTGTGCATCTAATTATGTGTTTCAAATATTAAACAAATAATAATAATAATTTTTTTGTATTGTAAGCCTATATTTTCCCTTTACAGATATTTAGGCGCTCTCCCCCTACAGGGAAGAATTTGAACCATACTAATTTAGTTACACTTGTTTTCGTGTAGATGTCATTTTGAGGAGTCCGTGGTCAGCGTTCCACCTCATACTGACATCTAGGAAACCAAGGTAGTACTAGGACGGGAAAATTCGGTAAATTTTGCTTAGAGGCCTTTTCATTCAGGCTTAAGGATTTTTACGAGCCTGAAAATCTTCAGACTCCGGACCCACAGCTTAAAGTCCCTCCCGGAGGACTTGCTCCTTGGATTTTTCCGTCCTAAAAAATCTATCGACCCCTGCCGGGTTTGAACCCTCGACCCTCGGGACCAGAGGCAAGGAGCATAACCACTAGTCCACCGCGGCCGACATAATAATAATAGTAACAATAATAATAATACAGAAATCGCCAGTGCTAACTGCAGAGTACAGTATACATTCACACCCTGTATACACAAGAATGCGATATAATAAGAATAATTACTATTACTTACATACCTACGCTGGCAGAGTTAAAGCCTTCTGTTCCACTCAACCAGGGAATAATGAAATTATACAAAAATTACATACATATTATAAATTTAAATAAAACTAAAATATAGGATAAATAAAAGTTAATGCAGATGTACTCTAAATTAGTTAACGCTAACAAAACATGGAATAAAATAAGTAAAATTTCCTAGATGAATATTTATAGGTATATACAAAATATTGAATACAGTTGTTATGCAGTTAATAGTTTCATTGTGTGGAACTTAAAATATCAGTTAAATTGGATTTAAATAATTTTATTACCAAAGATAAAAAAATACACAAAACGTGTGTTTTCGGACTTTACTGAGAGGACTGCATGAATTTTCAGGCTTCGATGTAAGGTAACCGCCTAGGGATGAAAAAATAAAGCATCTGCATACCGTTATAGCCCTAAAACACTTATTTATCTAAATACAGCGTTTTAAAAATATACATAAATCGTTGCTTGCTTTTATATGGGATATACAGGCTTTTTCGGTTCTTAATAACGTATATAGGAGTATTGCTATTTTTCTATACAAGTTAGAGATGTGGCCACGTTTTTCTAAGTCCATTTGATGAAGGAAAAACGCATTTCCTTATGAAGTTGTAATTGTGATAAAGTGCGTTGAAGCCTGACTGTTGATTCACAATGTTCCTTCCTGTTGTCGGGACAGGGAGAGATTAATTCCTACACACACCGGCTTTCTGGACGTTTTAACAACAAGGCTTTACTGTTGTGCGCTTCACGCACCAAACAATTCATGTGTGCAACACGATATATACATCACCTGCACAACACCAGATTTACTCTCTCTCACAAAATTTATTCCATTTCACCTAGCAGCACATATCTCAGATCTGTAACAAAAAAACGTGTTTTGTTTATAGAAATTAGGGTTGTAATATTGGCAAGACATTATAAATATCTTAGTATTGAATTTATTATTTAATAAACTTAAATTTATTGAAAATTCTCTTCGGGGATTTAATGCAAAAGTGAGACGGGAAGATATATTGAGGCCAATTATGGGCAAATTCAGTCTTCATGAAGATATAACGACAATGTGGTTAGATTAGTCACTTTTACCACGTCAAAGAATCTTAATGTTAATAACACAACGTTCCCGTATAAGGACATTCATAAATACACCTGAACGTCTCCAGATGGTGGAACGCATAACCAGATAGATAATTTATTAGTAGATAAACGTGAATTGAGAAAATATTACCATATCAAAATTGTTAGTCGATTTAAAATACTGGAATGTTCAGATGAAAATCTGGCAATCGATGAAAAAACTGATATAAAGAATAGGTGGCTATAATAGATACATACTATTAAATTGCCAGAATTTAACGTAGGTTATTTTAAAAAGAGGCAATATAAAAACGGTGGTTTGATAAGGAATATGCCGACATTGTAAAGAAAAGAAATTTAGCAAAAATATATCAGATACACGAACCAATTGAAATAAATTTAGTAAAATTGGTTAACTCAAACGGGAACACCACTAGGTTTTTTATTAGTAAAAAAAGGAGACATGTTTTGAGAGAGTAGTTTATTGATCTCGAATTGAATGTAAAAAAAAATACGAACATCAGATAATTCTCTGAAGGAATGAGGATAGAAAAGAACACGTTTCAGGCTAGAATAAATATACATTAGGAACAAATATAATAATAATAATAATAATAATAATAATAATAATAATAATAATAATAATACTTTATTTATTCTGGCAGAGTTAAGGCCATAAGGCCCTCTCTTCCACTCAACCAGCACAAATACAAATAAATATTTGACAAATATAGATATACACTGTACTAATTATGAACAGTTGAAGATACAATAAATGTAGCAATGTAAATTTCATGTACAAACAACATTTTATAGGGTAATAACAATAATGATAAGATAATAATAATAATAATATAAATATGATAAATATGATAAATTATACGAGAAACACCAATTAATATATATGCCTTACACTGGGTAATACTGAAGTCGAGGATAGAGCAAATATAAATTTAGATTTCTTTTAAAAGATGCCAATGTCCGGCAGCCCCTTATTTCTTGTGGTAGGGAATTCCAGTTGCGAGAAGTGAAGATGGTATATGACATGGAGTGATGTGATGTCCTATGTTGCGGTATATTAAGCAAGAGACTATGTTGTGATCTTGTGTTTAAGTTATGGTTTGAGGATGGATACTGGAAACGGGATGATAAATAATTGGGAATCGAGGTATGTAGGATCTTAAATAAGAGAATTAGACAGTGCGATTTTCTTCTCTCTTTTAGATGTAGCCATGACAATTCGTGGAATAATGGAGAAATGTGATCGTATTTTCGAACATTAAATATGAATCTGATACACATATTATGGACACGCTGCAGTTTTTACGACAATCCGTCACTTATGTAAGTTAGTAGAACGTCACAGTAGTCAAAATGCGGCGTTGCTAAGGTTTGGATTAAAATTATTTTAAGAGCTGTAGGAAGAAAATGTTTAAGTCGCTTTAGGGAATGCATTATGGAGAAGATGCTTTTAGATGTTTGTTTTACTTGCACATGCCAATTTAAATTAGAATCTAAGTAAAGTCCAAAGTTTTTAACGACGTCGGTATAAGGAATTTGTTCATTATCTAATATGACAGCCGGCATATTGTCATTGTTTATGGAGTGTAATAGTCTTGGATGTCCGGTTATTATTGCTTGCGTTTTGTTTACATTTAGTTTCAGCCCATATTGTCTGGACCATAAAGATATATGCCTGAGGTCAGTGTTTACTTTGTCAATATATCCATTAATTTCGTCAGGCCTAAAGTGTGTGTAAATCTGTATGGGATATGATTGCAGATTCCAGGAGTATTAATCAGATGGAGAAAAATTACTTTAATCAGTTATTAAATTTAAGTGCACAACAGAATAACGAAAATGATGATTTCTAGACAGCAGAAATATTAGTCACAGAGTCAAGCGCATTAAAGGAATGACAATAGAAAAACGTAAGACATATAAAGCCTCAGGTTCAGGTAGGGAAAAAATAATGGACGAGATTCATCGGTGCTAGGTATAATTTGGAAAAAAAGAGATTTTTCCGAACTAATGGAAAGAATCGACTATCTTACTTCATGTCATGATAAGTATAGGGTTGGGATTTAATTACAACAGTCCGTTTAATAATGATTAATGAAGTTAAATAACGGTTGTAGTAGAACAAGGCACATGCATATGCAGAATGTTATAATCGGCAATAACTTCACGGTTTAGATCATTTTCTGTGTTCATATTTCTAACCAGTTGAATGTGCTCTCTCCATCACCTTCTAGGTCGACCTTCATCTCTTCTTTCCATTGAATTGCACACCATAAGCCGACAGACATGTCTACAATGAAACATTGTTACTCGTAAATGAATTAAATTGAATAAATATGTTCATCAATAGGGGCCAGTGATGAAGATCTAAGTGAATAGTTACTGATTTAAATCCTGTATGAAGACAATGAGCTTCGAACTGGAGTTTACTCTTGGTCTGAATAGAGTTTTTCTATGGATTGCTCTCCCCTTAAAATATCACCACTGGCTGCCACTGTTGGTTATAAAGGAGTAGCAGAAAAGCAATTTAGGTAAGAGCTCAGCCTCTGAGACGAATAACATTTCAGTTATCTTATGTTAAAGATTGTTAAAATTTAATTCTAATAATCCAACATTATAATGATACAGGAATAAGGAATGATGTGGGGCGACTTCGGAACTTATTTACCAATTGGAAGGAGCCGAACTATTAAGAAACGACTCAAACGTATATATTTACACAATTTAGCTTTCACAGTGTCCTTAAAATTGCTCATTTTTATAGTATCTTCAACGATTATTTTAAGCTAAATTCTCTAAATATGCTTGAATAATTCTAAAAGGTTGGATTTCATCTAACTTCCAATCAGGTAAGAATACACCCCATCTCAACTCATTGATACTAGTAAACCCACAGGTTCATCCCTCTTCTAAGATAATATTTTCCAATAATTCTCTGTATAATTAACCTCTCTCTGAAATCATGGCTAATATCATTTTTGCCTGCTTACTGTTTTTTTACCATCTGGTTTTCCTACAGTTTCCACATGTCTCTCTTTCATTCCCTATTCGTATCATATTTCCTTCACATCGTATTTTACGAGACTTAACAGTTCACATTACACCTGATTTTTTTTTATCAAAAATCATGTAATTCACTATTATATATATATTTCTTTTTTATCCACACCCATTTTATTTTATGCGTTTAAGAAATTTGACCTACTTCAACAACTCATATCTCGGAGAATTGAGACCCTGGTTTCCCCAGAAATGTCTTCCGCTTATATAATTGGCCCTATTTATATAGGAACTACAAACAAAGATTCTAAGGCCGTTATGACAAAAGGGTTCGTGATTCAAATCAATTTGAAAAACAAGAATTAATCGTGTATGAGGCTTGAGCTCTATTTTAGTTCGTTACATTTGCAAAATGAGAAATGTATGTGATCTATTGATCTGATCTCTGGTCATCACTAGTTCAGGTGTAAATCCACCGATGTCGGGATGTTGACATTGTGAGCTCACATCCAGTGAAATGTAGTAAATTTTTAAACACACAATGAAGTATACATTGCACTTTGTGTTTGGTAGAGAACAGTCCACCTTCTTTCCTACTTGTTTTAATATTTAGATGTTCTAATTTAAACAGCTGATGGTCGAGAACACGTTATGTAATCCAAATTCAAAGAGCGCACAATTGCAAGATTCACAAGCTCCAGTAATTATAACTAATGACAGAAATATTCACTATTAATATTTGATTCAGATTTTCTCTTATAAATTCATAATGAGCTGACTTACGTAATGAAGAAAGTTTGTAGAATTAAAATTGTAATTGCAAAAAAAACTTTCATTATGAAATAAATTGAAATTATTTTTACTATAAACTAAGTTAGTGGAGAAAACGGATGTTTCTTGAATACAAAAAGTAGACATTCCATTACAGGCAGTTATGACAGCCTAAGTCTCTCAAACTGTTTTATACTTAGAAGTAGAACGACGATTCTTCTAGTTATATTATACAGGATGTTTGGAAATTCGTATTACAAACTTTTCGTTCTTAGTAGAGTAGACTGAATAGACAGTTTTTTTGAATAGGAACCGATGTCCGGAAATGTACCGTTTCCGTGCTACAGCCATTACAATATGTCAGAATTTCCGGTTTTGTTTCTCAAGTGGATAAGCAGTACACGACGTCAGAAGAACACCATATCAAATGAGATGTGACGTAAAATACATAATTATATGAGGTTCGACTCATTACGGTAGAAAGTCAAACTTATTTGGTAACAATGCCAAAGTAACGAAAACACTTTCATTGATCACAATAACAGAGTGGAAAAAAACAAATTTGTTTCTGTCTTCTGCACTGGATGTATCCCATACTAAACTGCTCACTACAACAGAGGCTCGATGTGATGGCTACCAATGTAATTGGGCACATTGTATCGAAGAATAATGTTCCGGTATACCTGTTCTATCACACTTGGTGTCCCGTTAATCTCTTGTGCAGTGGCCATAACTCGTGCCAACAGTTCTTCCTCGGTCTCTACAGGAGTCTCGTACACCATGAAGAGCACTTCATACGATCCCACAAGAAATAATCAAATGGCGTTAAATCCGGCGATCGTGGGGGTCATGCAATAGGACCACCCCGGTCTATCCATCTTTGCATGAATATTCATTTGAAATGTCCCCGAACATCACGTGTAAAGTGCGGCGGAGCACCATCGTGCTGAAACCACAGTTCCTGACGAACATTCAATGGCAAGGTAAACGTCACGAGCAATTAGGCATTGTTCAGGCGTCATGTACTGTCAAGCCGGTTTCAAAACAACACCGGCAAATCCGACACTTTGTAATGGCTGTAACGCGGAAACGGTACGTTTCCAGTCATGGCTTCCTATTCAAAATATTGTCTACTCGGTCCCCTTTACTATCCCTAGAAGCTTGTAATACGAATTTCCGGACAACCTGTATGTGGGAGCGGAACATGATCTCTTACTTACAAAGTATTGCTTACATTTGAGAATAAAGTGCTTACGAATATTATAGGACCAAGCAGAGGCGATCAGAAACGTGAATGGAGAAAATTACATAGCCATAGTTTCGTAGCCGCGCGAACATAATCTCTCCTCACATCCATATCGTGAGCTAATGCTTTCTAATCATCTTCTGTATAATTTACTTCCCTCAAATTATGGTTAATGTTATTCTCCTACCTCATACTTGGTCTACCAATTGGGCCGTTTCCCTCTGGTTTTCCTACAAGAAACTTCTATGCCCCTCTTTCATTCCCCATTCGTGCCACGTGTCCTGCATATCGCAGTCTACGAGACTTAATTGTTATTATATCTGATTTCTTACAAAGATCATGTAGCGCGCCGTTATGCAGTCTTTTCCATTCGCCTGTCTGTTCATATAAGAATTAGCTTTACGGTCTTTTTAATGGAAACCGGATGTAATAAGTATCATAGATTACAATAATTTAATCTACGAGACTTCCTACATCCGGAAAAGGCCGTGAAGCTCATTCTTATGTGAACAGACAGGCGAATGGAAAATACTGCAGTATTGATAGTATTATGGAAATAACGTGGGATAGAATTTGAGCATGGAAATCTGTTACAAGAAAATCCGGTTGAAAACAGTCACTAGATTAGCCATAAAATGAGATGGATGAATAAAATTAACCATGACTTGAGGGAGGTCAAGTATATAGTGAATGATTTGGTGGAGTTGTAAAGTAGAGCTTATGTCCGCGCGACTATGCACCTCCGGATTCGATAGTGTCTGGGAGAAAAAAATATGGATATTCTCCATTTAAAACAAATGTTAGGTATTCTGTTGAAAAAAAAGACATAACTTTGGATAATTCCCACAAGTCATACATATTTTTTTATGCGTTATTTTGAAATGATTGTAACTATTCTTTATTACTTATTCCTCTTACATTCTAAGTGCAGATTTTTATCCTCTCCGCTATTCCTAATCGTTTGTCCTTATTTCTTGCTGTGGTCATATCCTAAAATCCAATCCGGCCTTTGCTTTGAGTAGAATCAGTAGTAATAAATGTCCCCTGACAGGGCTGTAATAGAGAATTAGAGCTACAAAAAGAACTTAAAGAGAGAGATATAGATATTGCAGTCATTCCAGAAACTAAAAAGAAACTTAAAGGCTCTACACATTTATCAGATTATGTACTTATTTATGTACAGTGGTGTACGTAAAAACAAAAGAGCTTCAGCGGGAGTTGCTATTTTATTAAAATAAACATGGATGAAAAGGATTCTTAGTTATAATTGAGTTAATGAAAGAATTATTAACTTAATAGTAAAGATATACAGAGGTTTTTTGATAATAATTGGGAAATGGAAGAAAAGAAGATGCAAAACAGTTTTATGATACATTACAAGAACATCTAAATAGCATAAATAAAAACGACCATATTGTTGTAGCAGGCGATTTCAATGGAAGAGTAGGAAACAACCCAATAAAAGACGTACTAGGATCAAATGGAGAACAAGTATTAAATGAAAATGGAAAATCCTTATTAAAATTTTCAACGTTTAATGAACTTAAAATTACAAACACATTCTTCAGATACCTTGACATCCACAAATATACGTGAACACGGAGAAATGAAAAAAGTATCAGTGACTATATTCCTATAAACAAAAAACTTTCTTCATGTATACAAGACACGAGAGTGTATAGAGGTAGCGATGTAGGATCAGACCATTACTTACTTATGTCTAAATTTAACTTATTAAAAAGATGGAAGAAGTTAAAACCTAGAGAGTTCATTTCTAAAGAAACATACAAGGTACATCTGTTAAGAGAAAATAGTGTTACGTACCTATATCAAACAAGAATGAATAAATATATAGAGGAAATGAATGATCAAATATATGGAAACAATATAAATTTAATGTGGGAAATATTGAAACATACTTTACATAACGTAGCATCAGAAACTCTAGGGAAAAGAAGGAAGTAATATACGAAAAGGGGAATAGATATTTGGAATGAAAACATAGCGGAAAAAATAAAGGAGAAGAAACAACCATATCTTAAATTTCTACAGAGCAGATCTACAGACGATAATATTGAATATAAACGAAAATCAACAATTGTTAAAAGAGAAATTAGAAGAATAAAGAAAGGGCATTGGGACAGATATGTGTCGACTTTAGAACATGATGTACACGGACACCAAGCTACAGCATATAAAGTAATTAAACAATTAAATAAAAATGAAGAGGACACAATACGGTTAAATCCTATACCTCTTACACAATGGGAACAAACAATAGCCTTAAGAGAAAATGACCCAAATGTGGATAGTATTAGGTTTGAAGAGCTAATGTTAATAATGCAAAATTTTAAAAACAAAAAAATCGCCTGGAGCAGATAATTAAACATAGAATTATTCAAATGTGCATCGATTACATTTATTGTCAAGTTTCTTGAATTTATAAACCTTTGCTCGAAAACGGGTTCTGTTTCGGATGAATGCAAGGACGCAATAACTGTTCCGATATTTAAAAAAGGAAACAGAAGAGAATGTTCAAATTATAGAGGAATAAGTTTATTAAATTCAGCTTATAAGATATATGCAAACATTTTATCATATGGAATGAATAAAATAGCTGAAACAAAATTACGTGAGGAACGAAATGGATTTAGAAAGGGCAGGTCAACTATAGATTGCTTTTTTACGATAGCCCAATTGATAGAAAAAAGAAAAGAATTTAATTTACCCATGTATATAGCTTTTGTTGATTATACTAAAGCATTTGATAGTGTAAGTAGAAATAAATTGTGGAACATATTAGAAATGAAAGGAATTCCTCAACACCTTATAAGAGCCATTCAGAATTTATATATAGAAACAAATTTTAAAATTGACTGCGGAGATAAAATTAGTAAACAAAAAATAGAAATAAACCAGGGAGTAAGACAAGAGTGTCCATTGTCACCAGTATTATTTAATTTACACTTGGACCATGTCATAAATGAATGGCGAGAACAAATTAATATAAAGAGTGTATTTAACAACAAGATACAGTGGAAAGAACATGTAGAAAGAATGGAAGAAAGTAGATTACCAAATAAAATCTTCCATTATTTTCCAAGAGGAAGAAGAGATGGTCTTAGATCTATTAGTGAAGACGGAACAGGCAACTCTTGCCTAAACCAGGAAGTGAAGAAGAAGAAGAGTGTATTGACAACTCTGCTTTTTGCAGACGATGAAGTAATAATGACAGCATCAGAAAATGCTTTACAACAATTCCTTTATACTTTGTATAATAAGCCTATCTCTCTAAAATACAATTTAAGAATATCTACATCTAAAACATAAATATTAGCTCTGAAAGGAAAATGTGCAATAAGAACAAAAATAGTGATAAACAATGTAATTATAGACCAAGTTCAGAATTTTAATTATTTGGGATGTCATTTAGGTAATGACAGAAATGTAGATAAAAACACTAAAATACAACGATTAAATTATCTATGTGGCAAAATTAAAAGTACTTTATTGAATAAACTAGAAAATAAACCATTTTAAAATTTTAGAAAATATTGGCAGTTCCATCTCTTATCTATGGATGTGAAACCTGGACATTAACAAAGGCAGATAGTAAACAAATAGAGGCTGCAGAAATAAAGATGTTGAGAGCAATAGCAGGATACCAAAGGACCGAAAAAAAGAAAAACGAAGATATAAGAACAGAACTTAATATATTTAATCTCTGTGAAAGAATAAAATACTATCAAAATGCTTACCTTCAGCACGTATTACGAATGAATGAACAGCGCATACCAAGAAGAATGTATAATTATAAACCAAAAGGGAGAAGATTGTTGGGAAGACCATTGACGAGATGGAAGGACCAATTCGATCTATCGGAACAGGTCATTGGGCTTAATCCTTGTTCTTGATGATGATTGAAAATGTTAGTTCATATCATATCTATCGAGTTTGGCAGCGAACAAAATGCAGTCATAGTTGCGCAAGCTATGAAGTAATTTTCCTTTACCAGTAAACGTCGGGTGGGGATTCCCGTAATCGACTGATTTAGTAGTAACTTTGGGAGACGTTCAAGTTCATATCATATCTATCGAGTTTGGCAGCGAACAAAATGCAGTCATAGCTGCGCAAGCTATGAAGTAATGTTCCCTTACCAGTAAACGTCTGGTGGGGATTCCCGTAATCGAGTGATTTAGTAGTAACTTTGGGAGACGTTCAAGTTCATATCATATCTATCGAGTTTGGCAGCGAACAAAAATGCAGTCATAGTTGCGCAAGCTATGAAGTAATGTTCCCTTACCAGTAAACGTCTGGTGGGGATTCCCGTAATCGAGTGATTTAGTAGTAACTTTGGGAGACGTTCAAGTTCATATCATATCTATCGAGTTTGGCAGCGAACAAAATGCAGTCATAGTTGCGCAAGCTATGAAGTAATGTTCCCTTACCAGTAAACGTCTGGTGGGGATTCCCGTAATCGAGTGATTTAGTAGTAACTTTGGGAGACGTTCAAGTTCATATCATATCTATCGAGTTTGGCAGCGAACAAAATGCAGTCATATTTGCGCAAGCTATGAAGTAATTTTCCCTTACCAGTAAACGTCGGGTGGGGATTCCCGTAATCGAGTGATTTAGTAGTAACTTTGGGAGACGTTCAAGTTCATATCATATCTATCGAGTTTGGCAGCGAACAAAATACAGTCATGGTTGCGCAAGCTATGAAGTAATTTTCCCTTACCAGTAAACGTCGGGTGGGGATTCCCGTAATCGAGTGATTTAGTAGTAACTTTGGGAGACGTTCAAGTTCATATCATATCTATCGAGTTTGGCAGCGAACAAAATGCAGTCATGGTTGCGCAAGCTATGAAGTAATTTTCCCTTACCAGTAAACGTCGGGTGGGGATTCCCGTAATCGAGTGATTTAGTAGTGACTTTGGGAGACGTTCAATTACATGAGCATAATTTGTATTGGTTATTACATTACCATTGTTTTGATGGTGATATTCAAGCAATATTTAGCCTTAAAAATAACAGCTTTGCTGTTGAAACATGTTGACTCTTAATTTTTAATTGATGAATAGGGTATATTGACTACATGTTTACGATTTAATCACCAAGAAGTTAATTAGTTTATTAAATACCTAGAATGTATGTGAGTGTTGCCTATATAAGTAAGTTGCACTTTCTTTTCTCTTTACTTAGTAATGGAGTCAGAATAAATTTTAAAATTAATTACTGGCGATTGATTATATTAATCTAGTCAAACCATAAAACAGACGAGTCTAACTCACTTTTCAAAACAATTTCTGTCTACTTTTTCAACATATTTTTTTCTGTTATATCGAAACTTAACTGTGTCCAATCACAAGCGTTTCAGCCTTTTTTTTATACAATATATTAAGTATACACAAATTTTATGAATTAAAAAGTATATTCTAATTTTAATTTTATATAGTATTCCGTCGGCCGCGGTGGACTAGTGGTTATGCTCCTTGCCTCTGGTCTTGATGGTCGCGGGTTCAAACCCGGCCGGGTTCGATGGTTTTTTTAGGATGGAAAAATCCAAGGAGCAAGTCCTCCGGGAGGGACTTTAAGCCGTGGGTCCCGAGTCCGAAGATTTTCAGGCTCGTAAAAGATCCTTAAGCCTAAATGAAAAGGCCTCTAAACAAAATTTACCGAATTTTCCCATCCTAGTACTACCTTGGTTTCCTAGATGTCAGTATGAGGCGGAACGCTGACCACGGACCACTCAAATGACATCTATACGAAAACAAGTGTAACTAAATTAGTATGGTTCAAATTCTTCGCTCTAGGGGGAGTACGCCTAAATTTCTGTTAAGGGAAACGTGGGCTTACAAGAAAGAAAGAAAGAAGAAATATAGCATTCCTTTAAATCCGGCTTGCTTTTTGCACACCTAATATACAAATGTCCACCGCTGTGGTCTCAAGGTAGCGTACTGCCTTGTCACGCAGCGGGCCTGGGTTCGATCCCCGGTCGGGGCAGTTTTTCTGGGTGAGGTTTTTATCGGGGTTTTTCGTCACCTGTAACGAAAACGTTAAGGCCTAAACGGTCCCCGAAATCATATGACAATCATCACCATCCTTATTATCATCCTTCACCGATGTGGAAAGCAACGGGAAGCTACCACACCTATAAATCCCTAGTAAATTTGCAAGCATAGCATGAAAGTGCTATGATTGCCGTGAAGGACCTGCCCTTGGGCAGAATTACTATGGATGGATGGAGTATACAAATCGATATAAAATCATATTTAAGTTCATTATGTAAATAAATGAAATAGAATATTACATTACTTTTAAAATTCATTACGAAACGCCACTGAGGTCAACTATGTAAAGTTAAAAAATAAAATTGATACCTGAGACGTCAGTCGTCCTCAACTGGATAAAACGTTGTAAAATACTTTGATGAGTTAAGAGATTAGTAACAAGAGAATTATATTATATATCCTCAACTCGTGTCCAACTCAGTGTCGAGTCGAGGGATGATATGAGATGAAGCCCCTATATTTATAGAGGTCTGTGAACGGCAAAGGTGTCGGTCGACCACGCCTGACGCACCGTCACAGGGGCAGATGAATGAAATGAAACGAAATGGTTGAAATGGATATGGAGAAATGATGGATTGAAATTATGACAGGGGAAAACTCAGATAAAAACCTGCACAAGCTCCGTTTTGTCCACCATGAAACCCACATATAGCGACCGAGACTCGATCTCGGAACCCCAGCGGTGAGAGGCGAGCATCTAACCGCTTGCTCCACGGAGTCACCACAACTCGAGAATTAATATCCTCAAATAAATTAAAATAATAATAGAAACCAGGAACATAAATTTACTCAATGAGAACACACCCAGTAATCTGAACCCCCCATATTATTTTAAAAACACCGACAGTTAGTGTCATTGTACAAGCTGAAGACGGAACATATGATCTTTCGAAAGACCTTCAAAGTATTTTATAACATTTTACCTAGCTGAGGACAACTTAGATCTCAGTTACTTTATATATTTATTTAATTAAGTATTAATGGCAAAATATAATACTTTTATTTATTTAGTGTAATACATTTTATTCACCTGTGTGGTCTAGTTCCTTAGACATAGCGGCCCGGTCGGGACACGTTTTCTGGATCAGGTTCCAAGACCATTGTTTTATTATTAAAACATTAAAACCTATTTTTTTCGGGAATTTTTTTCACTTGTAAGACAAATTTCGGGTTGTTTTCAACCACAAATCGTGCCCGAACATGAAGTAGCAACACAATCATTCGCATCATATTCTTCTTATTTAGTATGAAAGTATGAGTGAATGTTATGTCTTGATTTTAATTTTCGTGTTGTCTCGGAGGTGCCTTGGTATTCAGCTCATCATTCATCGAAAGAAATCGTTCATGTTCCTATGTTAAAGGAAAACATGTACGTGATCTAGAGTTTAAAATCCTCTCACGACAGGTAGTGCTCCTGTAACCCCGGGTGGTGTAGGGCATATAACAGTACATAAAAGGGAGAGGTTAAACTAAGGTAAAGAGAGAGAGAGAGAGAGAGAGAGAGAGAGATAGAGAGAGAGAGAGAGAGAGAGAGAGAGAGAGAGAGAGAGAGAGAGAGAGAGAGGAATTAGCATTGATTTACGGATTCAAGATAAAATGGATTGGGATAATATAATTTCAACTCAGATTAGCGTTAATAAATAAGAAAAACATGGAGTAAAAATGCAGTCAGGTTGGTCATCTCCAGGAATTTATAATTTCATTACCAAGTCCTATTTCATCATTATCGTTAAACTTAAATTAGTGAACTGCACAAAAATAGAATTCTACAATATAATGGAAACTAGCCTCAATGTCCAGTGGTCAGGGTTTCTGACTACAGTTCATGTGATCCCGGTTTCGATTCCCCGTCAGACCATAGGAATTATTCCTTAAAAGGGAATTATTATTTTGGTTACTCATAGTCTGGAATATAGATTTAAATTAGTTCAAGAACTCTCCTGACGCTTCAATATAATTTATCACCCATCATATCATTTCCGTAACATAGCTCCGCCTTCCAAATGCCCCAACCTAAGACATTGATTACAAAGCCAGGGGACAAAGTAAGAAATTTCATAATAGAAAACTTGTGGTATTGGACAAAAAAAAACATTCTAATGAATACAGCCAACGATTGTAGACACGATGCTGTGTCGGATATTAAAACGATTATAAATAATAATAACAAAAATAATAAATTTGGTTCTTCGTGAAACGTTTATTATGGTGTTTTCTCCTCTTGATTCTTATTTCTGTATTTTTGGTGCCAAGTTAAAATATTCCAAACAGCGGAAGTTATCACATTTCGCTTTATGGCTCTCTGGAGTGTCATGTCGAGCTTGTGCTATTCCTCGCCTCTTCCGTCTTCCTGAATCTGGGACACCAATGCGATAAGCAGCAATTTGCTCGGAGGACAATAATAATTATCCAGTCTCCGCTGTTATTACAGACCGATGAAACATAATGATTAATACTAGATGACGTCAGCATGCAATCCATCTTGAGATTCGAATCCGCGATCTGTTGGTTACGTGATATTGCCGTTGGGTAGGAGGAATGATGGACTGAGTAGCAGGCAGACTGACATCAGGCGCCAACCTAACCTTGGATTGCAACAAGCAGTGAAGTCTCCAAACTAAACTTCATGGCTCTCCCTTCTACTATGTAATTCCATAATAACAATAAACTGTGTTTATCTTCATTGTTTTAACAAGTTGTCCTTATGTCGTCCAGAAACATTCATAAAACGTCCGTCACGCAAGAACTGCGTGAAGTTAGCCAATTCCACAGTAAGTCGAATTTATGTTCCGATTTTGCTGGTTTTCGGAACATATTCAGTAATTTCTTTTGTTAACCCATTCACTTCAGGTTTAAATGTTTAAAGCATTTCCCCAGAAACCGCATTTAAGTCACCGTATATTATATTGTTTATTTTCAGACATTCAAAGCGAACAAAAAGTAACGGTACTTCAGATCTCAATAAGGCTGAGAGCCAAATCAGACTGCTCTACCATTCATAAATGTTAATAAAACATTGCCCTGCTAAGGGGTGTACAAAAATAGCAAAATATATAAGAGAGAGTTAAGCGAGTGTAACTCGTCTTCTGAGGCGAATGGGTTAAACTAGAGAAAATCAATTTCTAATGATAGCTTATTTAAGTGTCGGACTGTAGTGAAAACTGCGCATAACTATAAGTCATCACTTATTAAATATTGTTGTATAATAATTTGGCACAGTTTTAAATAATATATAATGATTATTTTTTCCATTACTTTATTAAAATATTGAATAAATTAAATAAGTAGCGAGATACATTGACAATTTAAGGGTTACTTTAATAGTAGGGTATATATTGTGGCGAAGTAAACATGACGGTTGTTAGAGCGATTTTTTATTTCGGGTTTTAGATTAAACACCTACTTATAATGGTCAGAGTTTGCTGATTTTTGGAGAATATCGTCCTTGTTTCGTTTTAATAGTTATTCTGAGTTTCGTTGCGAAACGTCGAAAATTGAAGTTTTTAATATTTTTGTTTCAGACGAATTCCTATACCTAATGGTCCGATTTTGCTGGTTAACGAACTTAACCTTGCTCTGTAATTAATTGTTATATGCTAAGTTTGGTTTCGATGAAACAAAAATTGCGGTTACTAGACGTTAACGGATATATATATATATATATATATATATATATATATATATAGTATGATAAGAAAAATAAATGCCTGGACGGGAATCGAACCCGGAACTCTGAGTATGTACCTCAGCGTATTATCCATTACACCACCAGGCGAATCCAATTCAAACACTTATTTTTCTTATATATGTATTATATTCTCCATTATTAGTAGATGTTGCGAGAACTCGGTCTTCACTGCCATCTAGTAGCTGACTATAACAAGTAAGCAAATTAAAGAGAATATTTTTACTTTATAGCAGTGACGCTTTATCGATGTTATAATTAAATGTTTAACATTGAGCAATGCAAGCTTAATATGGTATGATAAGAAAAATAAATGCCTGGAAGGGATTCGAACCCGGAACTCTGAGTCTGTACCTCAGCGTGTTATCCATTACACCACCAGGCGAATCCAATTGGATAACACGCTGAGGTACAGACTCCGAGATCCGGGTTGGAATCCCGTCCAGGCATTTATTTTTCTTATCATACCATATTAAGCTTGCATTGCTCAATGTTAAACATTTAATTATAACATATATATATATATATATATATATATATATATATATAAATTTCGGTCATGAAAAGAGTATTTTATGTAATTGACCACGTGTAATACAATAGAGTAGGCCTTGTAAAAAATTACTATGTATTGATTACTACTAACAAAGGTTTGATAATTTCCGAAGAAACTTTTCTGTCAGGAAAAAAAAAAAACCAACAATGTATGTCTTAACTCTCTCGAAAGTATTTTCTTCAGTAGTACAATACTCTATTGTTTGAATATATTAATGTCATCAAATATAATTGGTGGTAATCAGTAGATATATATAGTATTTTTTCTTGTTCAATGCCACCTGTTTGTCATTCGACATTTAACGTATTCTCTCCTGACATTGGCGTATTGTAACCCACTTCTGAGGTTGGGGCGCCTGGAAGGTGGGGTTACGCTGCCCCAATGATATGATGGATGATGACGATGGGTAATGATGCGCCAGGAGAGGTGTTAAACCTAAACTTAATCTAATGACGTGAATATGATATTGATGATAATGATGGCCAGATGATGTTCGGGGACCGTTTAGGCCTTAAAGTATCCTGACATTTGTCTTACAGGTGAGGAAAAACCGCAAAAGAAACCTCACCCAGGAAAATTGTCCCGAGCGGGAATCGAACCCGGGGCCGCTGCGTGACAAGGCAGCACGCTACCTCGAGACCGCAGCGGTGGACAAGATTTAGAAATAGCTGTAAGAAAATCAGGAATTGAAACCTGGAAGATACATCAATTAGTAAGTGCAGCCAGTTTATCGCATATGCAGATACCTACTTTAGTGATCTTGGGGAGGAGAATAACAAATGTTATTAACACAATGATAATTCAGACATTTAATTCGGATTGGGGGTGGATAAAATAAGATAAAATTTGTATAACATATAAAATGTAGGAGAATTTACAAGCCGGGTCATGAAATTTTAATGGGGTATTATATATGACATTTGTTATGAATTTGTTTATGAACATTCTCTTTTAACCCATAGAAATAATTTAATATTTCAAATCAGTGGAACAATTGGAATTGGGAGCCATGTAGGTTATAATTTTCTTCCCAAATGAAATATTCATAAGTAATGCCGCCAGTGATTTCCAATTTATCTAGAAAATTTGGAAATCAAGAGTGGCATTTGTTAGGACTATTTAACGAATAAAATTAAGCTGTTTACTCACAAATCATTATTTAACTATAGTTAACTATAGTTAAAATATTTATATATTTAATGTAAACGGCGATGTTTGAAAACAAATGAGAAGCGATAGGTACGCTTCATCTGCTTCTTTTGTTTATCACTGCAACCAGATCATAGTATTTATTGCCAAAGGAACGCAATATTATAAGAATGCTCTCTAGTGGAGAAAAAATGAAACACATCAAACTGTATATTAATTCATTTCCGATGTCGTATGATGTAAATATGACAATTATATTGTTCTGGATTGTTACCTGGGAAAAAAATACATTTAATAAAGTGCAAATAGTGGTTTCCTTTTTGGTGGTATAATCAATTGCTACAAATGTTTTTATATTAACTCCCGCATGCGGCATGTGTTGACATTCATGCACTATATATACAATCTGGTAGCCGTATTTTCTCACAGGCTCAGTCACTACAAAATAATGGTCAGACCTGTTCAGAATATTAAAAAGGAGGAGCTTTCTTTAATATTGTAATTATAACACTGATAAATATTTCGTGAAACACGACTCTGATTGGTTGTAAAACAGAAATCATTGAAACGTGATTGGTCATTGACTCCCATTTGGGGCATGAGTTAAATAGTCACTCTATTCTTAGATATACGAAAACCAAAGTATATAGAACATTGATTAAAAAATGTTATTTATGGTTCTGAAACTTGAGTAATTGATTTTTTATCAGTAATCGTTTAAATATTTCTGAAAGGAAGGCACTGAGATGAATATTGGTAGAAATTTGTATAGATAACATATGAAGAAGAATATGTAATAAAGAATGAATAAAATTATAATGGGACCTCGTATCGTTTCGAATTTTAAACTTGGTCATTTGAGATATATGGACATATTAACAGAATCCCAAATAAGAGGAATAATAGACATGAACCAGATTGAGAAGAATAGCAAAGAACAGACGGTTGAATTGTCCATGACTTGAAAAAAAAATCTAAAATAAACAATTGGGAATAGCTTTATATTATGGATGTCTGGAGGAAGCTCGCCGAGGAAGTGGAGGTCCTTTATGGGCTGTACGTAGTTCCACTGAAGAAGAATTAGAGCGAGTTACTGCATGGAGCTTTCATGAGAATTATTTCCTTTGAAGAAATATAAACTCGTGGGTTTCCGTGCCGTTGAATTAAGGTACTAAAAACCTGAAATCTGAGAAAAGAGAACTCTGAGCGAAATTTGTCGCCCCTTTCAAGCCGAGATTTGAATTTCTTCCATTACTGACCTGAGTTATTTATGAACATCGTCTAAAAATGTACAACCTATCTAACTATTGTAAGAAGCTGTTTCTAGTAAGTATTATGTTAATGGGGAAAAGATTCGCATTTGTTGCTGTCAAGGTATTAGAATACCTAGCACTGTTTATAGCGTACTTATGCATGCCTTCCGGGTTGTAAAATATTGTAGCTTTATCTAATGATCGACAGCAGCTTGAAATTTTATACAGTTATTGTAAACATCTAGAGTTCATGGATACTGTGATTAAACTCGTTTGATTACATTAAGGATGGATTGCCCATGGCTACAACGCCTTCGCACTGCCATTATTTTGCAATCGCAATCTTGCTGTTGGTTCAATTCTATCTTATCATTACTTACGATAATACTCGTATATTCATGAAGTGCATTCCGTAGACGCTAATGAAGCGCTCCAGAAAAATTTACACCCACTTTCTCCAATTATGCATTTATTTTCAAGGACCTTATTGTAGAACATCCTGACATTCAGAATGCAAATAATAGGTCTGAAAGATTTCCCTAGGATACAATGTTATTAAAATGCCAGACTTTGTGTGGAAAATGTCATTAAGAACATTGTTTTATAGAGCATTTATTTCTTCATTCCTGAAGAAGAAGTATGGTAATATATTTTTGTTTCTAAAGGGAGTTTTTTTAATGAAATGCAGTTTAAATGTTCAATGCAAAAGTTTTTTTTTGACTGAATATATTTAGGCTAGCTCAATAATGATCCATCGATAGTAATTCTGCCCGAGGGTAGGTCTTTCACTGCAATCATAGGCATTTTCATGCTATGCTTTGCAGTTTTACTAGGGAATTATAGGTGTGGTTGCTTCCCGTTGCTTTCCACACTAGTGAAGGATGATGATGATAATGATAAGGATAATGACGACGGTCGGTTGATTTTCGGGGACCGTTGGGCCCCAAGCTTCCTGACATTTGACTTACAGGCGAGGAAAACCCCAAAAAACCTCACCCAGGAGCTTGTCCCGACCGGGAATCGAACCCGGGTCCGGTGTGTGACAAGGCAGCACGCTACCTCGAGACCACAGAGGTGGACATCTCAATAATGATTTGGAGAGTAATATTTTTGCTATATAAGTTATTAAAAAACAAAAATAAATTGTATGAAGGTAGAATCCTTATAATTTATGATGCAATAGGTTTCAATTATGTGTTACTATTTGTACAGTGCTGATATGCTAACCTTATCAGAAATAAAGAAAAATATTGGCATTAAAAGTTGTGTAGCATCAAGATGAACAACAATCTTGAGTTGTTTATAGAGTGAGAAAAATGAAATAGGATACAAAGGGATGGTAGTGGATAATACACATATTTTTCCATGAAAAATATTATTGAACAGAAATTTGTTCGTCCATAGCTGTATGATGATACGGTACTGTTTACAATAACTTAATGAGTGATCTAGAATGTATCGTGATTGAATATTTTGAGAACGAGCTGTACTTTAGCGAATAAATGAATAATGCTCACGGTCATGAATGTTCATTTTGACATTTTCATTTACAGTCTAACAGATGAATGTCCATATTAAAACGATATTTTTTGAGGATGAAATAATTTTTTTTATTTTTTCAAGATAACTCATTGTAACAAATATAAGACAAGACTTAACCCATTATTGGTCAAATAAACGTTCTGTTATTACAAAAAATCACAAGTTATGAAGTTAATACATTCTGGTGTTAATTGAAGAGTAAAAGTAAAGCAATTCCACTGGAGGCCTCAATAGGTCCCTAGGGTAGTAGGGGATTAGACGATTGGCACGAAATGTCAGCCTGATTGTCAGTACTGCGTGACGGCAACTTTAATCCACAGAATAAGTGTCTGGTACTCATTTCAGTTAGAAGCTGAGTCGGCCCCACGGACATGGTGCCGCCAGAATGTTTGGAATAGTTTATAAACCTTGATTTCACCGGAACTCGAAACTCTGACCTTCCGGCTTGTAGCGTATTGTTTTAATAAAGGGTAATTCCATATGTGACTGGCTGACATTTACAATACATTTTTGCTGCAAAATCCTTGCATAATATTACATTTGGTTGAAATTAGCGGTGTTATATACGTAATAAGATAGAGCAAAATGTCTGATTAAGATTGTACATAAATATAAAACTTCTGAAGAAAAACAATGTTATTTATTATCTATCAAAGTATGTGTGACTGACTGACATAAATTTTAAGTCATCATGCAGTTTAACATGTTCATCTACACCTTCTCTGAAATGCGATTCTTAATTCAATTTTCCAAAATACCGTTTGGAGCGCACATTCCAAGTTATATTTTAAATAAAAAATAAACCTAAATCACAATTAATACCGAAGTTATGACCTAATATGTGATGTGCGACTGACTGACGTTATTTTGTGACTAACTGACATATCTGCATTTAGTTTAGAATTTCAAAATGCAAATATTACACAAATGTAACAAAATAGTATGAAACTAGATAAACAGCTTCGGTAACAGAAATTAATAAAGAACTGCAAATACGTTATCAATTCTACGAAAATTGTTAAATCTAATGTTACTGTAAAATAAATATTAATTTAAATCAATAATGTAATTAAATTAACTCACTTGCCATGTACCATTTTAATTATATATAAATTAACGAATCTACTAAATACTTAATAACAAAGTGCCTTCTCTATACCTACTAAAATTGTATGCATGTGTGTATAATATATATACGTATATAGGCCTGTATAGTAACTGTACCGCTGTGATCTCGAGGTAGCGTGCTGCCTTGTCACGCAGCGGGCCCGGGTTCGATCCCCGGTCGGGACAGTTTTTCTGGGTGAGGTTTTTATCGGGGTTTTTCCTCACCTGTAAGACAAATGTCAGGAAAACTTTTAAGGCCCAAACGGTCCCCGAAATCATATGGCCATCATCATAATAATCATCATCATTCTTCACCGATGTGGTAAACAACGGGAAGCTATCACACGTACAATCCCCCAGTAAAACTGCAAAGCATAACATGAAAATGCTATGATTGCAGTGAAAGACCTACCCTCCGGCAGAATTACTATGGATGGATGGATGGATGGATGGATGGATATAGTAACTGATTACAATTTAGTCCGGCGCCATAGCCGAGTGGTTAAGACAAGAAACCTTGGCGCAGATCTGTGGAATGTGCGCTGGTTCGAGCCCCCATGGGGGAAGACTTTTTCTCATGGAATTTCGGCCAGTATGGGACCTGTGTGATTAACACATGTGGACGTGAGGCCAGCAGCCAGTTGGTAGACCAAGGGGCTTCTAGGTATTTCGCGCTTGGAGTGGAGTTTATTATAGTTTACCTGATGTAAGATTTAATATTTTTGATTTCTAGATTGAACCTCTGAATAAAAAATATAAGCCAAGCAGAATGTATACACATTTTTAATAAGTTACTTATTTATCAAAGTACATGTACTTTCAAAACAAATTATCGTAAATCGCATTAATAAGTACGCTGTAGTTAGTACAATATTGCCGACGCAGAGAATTCTACTTTTAAACAACCATAAAAACATAACTCTAATTAGCCCGAGTTCTGATGACTCACATCATAACATAGATGTATCAGATCACTTATCAAAACATTTCACTAACTTGACTTGACCCATTAATAAAAATAATGTTTTATGTCACGCATGATGTCTCACGCTGTAACTGAATGGTTTGACTCAAGATGTCTCAATAGAGAGCACTGATTCGAGTCCCCATGAGAGAAGAAATTTTCTCATGGAATTTCGGCCACAAAAGGATTGGTGCCCGCCCAGAATCATGAAGAATTTGGGTAGATACAATATTTAGAGGTTGCGGTCAAGAAAACCAGCCAAAACAGCTGGAGTATCCGACATGCTGACCACATGTCACTGTATATGTTGGTTAGATGATTGTCCATCTCTGTGATATATATATACTTGAATGTGAGATTAGCAACAAGGGCTTTCTAGGCCTGTCACGCCATTCAGTTTTTTTTAACACACGAACTTATGAATTTGTTGCGCTGATTGTCTGACAGTTGTGCTTACTCTATAACATACGGGTCCAACGCTTTCACGTTGTATACGCACGATATTCAAATTGTTTTTCTAAAAAATTATTTCCTTCTTCTATATAATTTTGTGACTCCAGTTATTTGGATGGTTTTACAGTTCACATTACATAATTCTGCACCATTTTGTATATTCTTTCCCGATTTTTCATACATCCGTGCCATCCTTTTTACTTGGCCGCCAATCGCATCTATAGCCCCCTTTCCATGGTAAGATTCAAAGAAGTTCCATTTTATGTCAAAATCCATATATGCAAGTAAGCAGTATCACATTGCTAATGTATAGGCCTATTTCTATTCCAGCTGCTCCATCTGAAAATTTTTATCACCTCAAGTTTTTGGAAGAATTCACTATAGTTTAAAAGGAACACTTTTCTATAGCAAATATCTACAGCACACTTGCTATGTGTCACATAACCTTATAATAGAACACACTATTTCTTCTGAACTTCTCTGTCACCTTCCATCTAAACTAGGCAACAGCAATTGAATTTGAGATATACTAATTTTTTCAATCAACTGACTGGATCTTATTTTGTTCTTTGCAGGTATAATTTTCTGAGAAATCAACAAGTATGGCTGCTTCGTTTACTGCAACATTTTTCCTGAATATATTTAAACGCTTACGCTAACTGTCTTTTAGCTCAAATTGACACAGAAAAAGGGTCAGTAAATATTTTATGGAACAGCTAAGCCGAACAGTATACTAGATTTCCTAAACCATGTTTTTATGTTTTAATCCTCAGCGGAGTGCAGCAAGCAACTGGCTACACCATATATATATATATATATATATATATATATATATATATATATATATATGATAGGACGGTCATTCACGGGACACTAGCGGGGAGAATAATGACTTTACAAGAAAATGTCTTCAATACCTTTTTGTTAGCTGTGTACTGATAATGTAGGATCCAAGAGAAAATTTGATTCCATCAATTATTATGTTGTGTACAGTAATTTTTATACGTTTTCCGTGGCTGACTGACCATAGCTTGCAGTTAACAATTATAGGACACATTTAAAGTATATAGAACATTAAAATGCAATCAATATTATTACATTTACGACTAAGGAAGACCAAAGTATGGTTTAACAAAAGAGTTAGTAAAATAAAACGAATTAATACGACCAAATCATTAAACAACAAATTGGTAAAATTTTTGCGTGTTTTTACAGGTATGGAAAATTACAAATTCTACCTCTAATATTAGATTGAAATAATACACTTTTGGAAAATTATCGTACAGAATCAGAAAATTTGATCCTTAAAGATATATATATTACACCAAAAAAATTATTCCTGCGTCAATTTCAAAATTTTCACCTCGGTATGACTTTTTCATGGAATCGCTCTAACTCTACCGTGTTATTTGTAGGAGAAGAAATATTCCCGGAAACTGAGAGATATGGACACGTTGAAAATAGCAATTGAGGACGATTTCCATGCTATTCCTATAGACTTAGATTGTAAAACAATGAAGGGTTGCTAATTTTGCTTTTATGTAAATGGCAAACAATTTGAGGTCATACGTGATACGGTTAGTGTTATTGTAAGTGATTTATTTTGATTTATTTGAAGAATTTCCCATCCAAATGTTTTATTTTCTGTAAAATAATAATAATTATTATTATTATCATTATTAATATTGTCATTATTATTATTATTATTATTATCATCATCATTATTAATATTATTACTATCATTATTATTATCGGCCGCGGTGGACTAGTGGTTATGCTCCTTGCCTCTGGTCTCGAGGGTCGCGGGTTCAAACCCGGTCGGGGCGATGGATTTTTTAGGACGGAAAAATCCAAGGAGCAAGTCCTCCGGGAGGGACTTTAAGCCGTGGGTCCCGAGTCTGAAGATTTTCAGGCTCGTAAAAAATCCTTAAGCCTGAATGAAAAGGCCTCTAAGCAAAATTTACCGAATTTTCCCGTCCTAGTACTGCCTTGGTTTGCTAGATGTCAGTGTGAGGCGGAACGCTGAGCACGGGCCACTCAATATGACATCTATACGAAGGCAGTGTAACTAAATTAATATGGTTTAAATTCTTCCCTGTAGGGGGAGAGCGCCCAAATCTCTGTAAAGGGAAAACATGGGCTTACAATAAAAAAATCACTATTATTATCATTATCATTATTATTATTATTATTATTTATTATTATTATTATTATTATTAATAGTATTATTATCATTATTATTATTATTAATCACACGATGCAATCAAACACACAGTCGTATACAGTGTGACCAAGTTAATCCACGTTAATCGGAAATATTTGAGACCGGGGCCTAATCGGATTATGACATTTTCGAATTAACGGGAAAATTGTCTCGGAGAATGTTGTATTGTGCGAAGATGACCTGAGCACGGAGTACTTGATGATGAATCCTTATTTCTTTTCATCCTCGTCATTACGGTGTACGGATGTTCTAAAATTTTACACCAGGGTCGCAGTGATTTCGTTATCCACTAGGTATATCAAATAATGTCACGAAGGACTCAGTGAAATAATTCCATTCTATTAACGCAAATTTAACTCATCTTATAGGTAATTCTACGTGCCACATAACGTACAGTGGCAGGACCTGTCGGAAGTGATTTTAACGATGGATTACACACATACATTTTTGACCACTCTGGACATGGAGGGTCTCCCCACTGATATCATAAGGACATTTATAATTATTAATATACTTACACACTAGTAAAATCACCGTACTCTAATTGTAGCAAATATATTATTTAATATGTTAGAAGCAGCTGTTTTCGAGTGCAGCTAAATTTCACTCTGGTGGTGATATGATGTTTGTGATGACTGATGACACTGAGCAACAAAAAAAAATAAACATTTATTTTTGTCTAAACATAAATATATATGATTCTGATAGTATTTTTTCTCCTGAGTTCAAATATGATATCGGTTATTCTCCATCACGCAAGGTTTCCAAGAGACAGGAATTTATAATTTCAAACACTTTAATATTTTCTACATTTGTAACTACACAATATTCGAACATTCGGACTCACCTAGAAAGAAAGAAATTACAATTTTCTGCTATATTTCGCCTGTGGAGCATCCCTCTTGATGGTCCAACAATAATCGGCCAGCATATTAGGATTCCATTTGCCTTGGTATTTATTTTCCATACCTGAAAACTCCTGATGAAAGTGCTCCACGTTTTATTTTACAATGGACAAATGGACAAAAAAAAATCATTAAAAAAATGATTATTTAAATCCATTAATTGAAATAAAAGAACTGTGGGTGTTGGAGAAATTCCAAATACATATTTGAAAACACGATAAAAAAACTGCATTAAGTACAACTATTGGTACTCATGAGACAAAAATCATATTGACCTGTGTAATCGTTCATGTTGGGTTAGTGTGTGTATAATATCAAACACGTTTTCATTCTTAAACGAGCTCTTTTATTCCATTAAAAAGTCAGTTTGGATTACTCATACTTTCCGATTACGGACCTATCGACGTTTGGATTATCGAGAATACACTTACCACAATTGTCACTGAATCTTGCCACAAAACTGAACCCGTCTGGGATCTGTTAGAGATGGGTAAAGCGTAAAACAAGTTCAATATTTTCCTTTTATTTCCCTGAACATGAAGAGACCTGAACCTTGTCTCGTGTTACACACACACAGACATCTTTCGATAGGTGCTAAATTTAAATATAAAATTTAAAGATATTTAACTTCTCCAATTATAATTCGTTATTGTCGGCGGAAAGCATTGTAAGTCCAAACATTGCTCTTTAGAGGTGTTATGAGGATCTAAGTCTTATTTGTGATAAAGGATATGCGTTATTTGCCCTTGAGTTTTTCACTGATTTAATCCGTATATTATCTCTAACAGAAGTCAAAAAACGTTGAGGCCCAAAAACATCCCCGAATATCATCTGGCCATCATAATCATATTCGCCATAAATAATATGATTATGTATGTGAATGGTGTGTTTCGTCTGGTGTATCGTCTCGGGGAAGGTCCTGACATTGAGCTGATCACTTATTCGGGAAGGCTCTCTATGTCCTTGTATGGCCAAAAAAATGTGTGTTGATCCATAGTTTAAAATCCCTCTTTCGTCAGGTCGTGCCACTGGAGGACCCGGTTAGCATGTGGCGTATAAAAAGTGCCGATACGATTAGCGGTTAAAATAAGTTAATGGAATGGTATAATATCTATAAAACAAAATTTTTCGTCTTTCTTCAGAAAAAGGAGTATTACACATAGGCGCGAAAAGATCAAAAGCAATGACAAAAACGAAATCATTCTAGCTACAGGCCAATGCGATATATTTAAATCAGATTCGTCGTTCATCTACGAGCCAAGCTACCAATAAAAATATATTTTTCTACAGAGGTTCATTCGCGCATTACATTGCAATGGTGGTGTTAATGACTTCGATTCCTCGGTGCGTGAAGATCTTGAAATTTAATTGCATTTGTTTTGGTTCTTTATGTTTTATGTCAAATCAAATAAAACTATTTGAACATTTATTACTATTTACACAATGAGAATTTGTCACACAGTAGCCACTATTTATCGAAAAACATGAAACGATTTTTCTATTTGACATTCTCGATTTGTACTTCTTGTTCATCGATGGGGCGGCAATATAATCAACGATTCGCATCCACTCTAGCACCATAATCGGTGTACAAATACGTAGTAGTACTAGTAGTAATCACTTCTCTTAAAAAAAAAATAGGCCGTCGTAAAAGGGCGCCACCGTCTTCTGTCCTTTGCTAAATTCTTAGTTCCATTCCAGTTTCTCCCTTGTTCTCAATTTTTGTTATTACTGTTCTGCGCCATTTAATATTTGGCATTCTTCTTTTCTCAGGCATTCCCTTGAAAAATCTATTCCAGAACTCCTTGGCGCATTATTTAGTTCTCTTCTGAGACTTTGTCCAATCCATTTCCATTTACGACATTTAATCTCCTTTCAGATTAAATTTTGTAATGTAATCTTACATAATTATTTGTTTTATATGATTTTCGGTCACCAGATTCTCAAAATAAATATCAGGCATCTGTTTATACCTACCTGCAATATTCTGAACAATGGAGTGATTAATTTCCATATCTCACACACATACAGGAATGCACTTTCACATTGCTATTGAATAGTCTTACAAGGCAACTGTCGCCCATTGCATACCGAAATCTACTTCAAATTTCTTCCAGAGAAAAGGTGTGATGTAGGAAGACCGTGTTCAAAAAATGATCTGTCGTTTTAACTTGAAGGCACTGAAATACAGCGCTAAATCTCTCATTTAAATTATAGGGAAGTAATGCCATAACCGAGTGGTTAAGGCAAGAAGCCTTGGCGCAGAGCTATGGGACTTGCGCTGGTCCAAGTCTCCATGGGGGAAGAAATTTTCTCATGGGATTTCAGCCAGTACGGGAACGGTGTCCACCCAACACTGTTAGGCATTTGGGTAGCTACAATAAGTAGCGACTCCAGGTTGAAAATACCAGCTATAACGGCTGGGGGACTCTACATGCTGACCACATGTCAATCCTACACTAGCTAGATGATCGTCTACCTCTGTGATTAACACATGTGAATGTGAGACCAGCAGCCGGATGGTAGGTCAAGGACCTTGTAGGCCTGTCGCGCCTGGAAAAAGAAATTCGTCACCTGCCTGCCGTCCACGCCGCATCCCGCCTTATTTCACTCAGCTCTTATTCATATATGGAGTCCATGTGCTCCGTATAGTGAGTTGACATTGGTGGATTCTAGCTTCGTTTACTGTGCTTTTTTGGCTGCCACCTTGTTACATCACAACGCTTCTCTGGGAGCAATTTCAAGACAGTTTCCTTGTGAGTTTAGTTCTAGTTGAGATTTGTTTGAATGGATGTGGGTGACAATTATTGTGAGAATACAGCTTTTGTTTTTCTAATTGTGGCCTTAATTTATCTTTTGAGTCTTCTTTGTTTCATACCATTCTTCTTAAATATTGAAATTTGGTTACCTCGGACAAGGTCGTCCTTCTAAAAAAATAATTTGAATAATTGTGAAATATTGGACTTGAAACACATGTGTACATATTTCCCGTGAAAATGTTGTAATTAAGAATACAAAACTGATATGTTTTGTTGAGGGGAGTGAGGGTGAAGCGGGGTAAGAAGTAGCACGTGTTTGATACTAATTACCTGATATTGGTTTTTTTAGTTATGTGTATGTGTGTGTGGGTGTTCTAATGCACTTCACATGCTTCGGGTTCTGCACTGGACGCAAATATCTGTGTGTCTCATTAGTCCTGCGGGGGAGATGGGTACTCCTTATAAAGAGTTTCTTAACTAGGCTAATTTAATTACGTTTATATAGATATAGATGTCAACGGCTGACATGTGGTTAGCACATCGCCTCAATGAGACATCTAGTAGCCAGCTAAAGTATTATTGGATAGATGAAAATCGGTTAAATTTTGCACAGAGGTCTTCTATTCAGGCTTCCTGTTCTTTTACGAGTCCGAAAATCATCATACTCGGGACCACGATTTAAAGTCTTTCCCGGAGGACTTTTCCCTTGGATTTTTCCATCCTAAAAATCCAACGACCCCGGCCAGGTTTGAACCGAAAACCCTCGGGACTAAAAGCAAGGAACATAATTACTAAACCATCGCGGACGCCGCGTTGGACGTACAGCTGGCTTTGATGTGGTATGTTTTTAATTTACGCACCACTTCAGCAAAACACTTTACATAGATAATGTAAAGGATTGTGTACAGAGAGGAGTAGGATGAGTGTATGTTAACACTTTACATAGATGATGTAAAGGATTGTGTACAGAGAGGAGTAGGATGAGTGTATGTTAACACTTTACATAGATGATGTAAAGGATTGTGTACAGAGAGGAGTAGGATGAGTGTATGTTAACACTTTACATAGATGATGTAAAGGATTGTGTACAGAGAGGAGTAGGATGAGTGTATGTTAACACTTTACATAGATGATGTAAAGGATTGTGTACAGAGAGGAGTAGGATGAGTGTATGTTAACACTTTACATAGATGATGTAAAGGATTGTGTACAGAGAGGAGTAGGATGAGTGTATGTTAACACTTTACATAGATGATGTAAAGGATTGTGTACAGAGAGGAGTAGGATGAGTGTATGTTAACACTTTACATAGATGATGTAAAGGATTGTGTACAGAGAGGAGTAGGATGAGTGTATGTTAACACTTTACATAGATGATGTAAAGGATTGTGTACAGAGAGGAGTAGGATGAGTGTATGTTAACACTTTACATAGATGATGTAAAGGATTGTGTACAGAGAGGAGTAGGATGAGTGTATGTTAACACTTTACATAGATGATGTAAAGGATTGTGTACAGAGAGGAGTAGGATGAGTGTATGTTAACACTTTACATAGATGATGTAAATGATTGTGTACAGAGAGGTGTAGGATGAGTGTATGTTAACACTTTACATAAATGATGTAAAGGATTGTGTACAGAGAGGAGTAGGATGAGTGTATGTTAACACTTTACATAGATGATGTAAAGGATTGTGTACAGAGAGGAGTAGGATGAGTGTATGTTAACACTTTACATAGATGATGTAAAGGATTGTGTACAGAGAGGAGTAGGATGAGTGTATGTTAACACTTTACATAGATGATGTAAAGGATTGTGTACAGAGAGGAGTAGGATGAGTGTATGTTAACACTTTACATAGATGATGTAAAGGATTGTGTACAGAGAGGAGTAGGATGAGTGTATGTTAACACTTTACATAGATGATGTAAAGGATTGTGTACAGAGAGGAGTAGGATGAGTGTATGTTAACACTTTACATAGATGATGTAAAGGATTGTGTACAGAGAGGAGTAGGATGAGTGTATGTTAACACTTTACATAGATGATGTAAAGGATTGTGTACAGAGAGGAGTAGGATGAGTGTATGTTAACACTTTACATAAATGATGTAAAGGATTGTGTACAGAGAGGAGTAGGATGAGTGTATGTTAACACTTTACATAAATGATGTAAAGGATTGTGTACAGAGAGGAGTAGGATGAGTGTATGTTAAACACTTTACATAGATGATGTAAAGGATTGTGTACAGAGAGGAGTAGGATGAGTGTATGTTAACACTTTACATAAATGATGTAAAGGATTGTGTACAGAGAGGAGTAGGATGAGTGTATGTTAACACTTTACATAGATGATGTAAAGGATTGTGTACAGAGAGGAGTAGGATGAGTGTATGTTAACACTTTACATAGATGATGTAAAGGATTGTGTACAGAGAGGAGTAGGATGAGTGTATGTTAACACTTTACATAGATGATGTAAAGGATTGTGTACAGAGAGGAGTAGGATGAGTGTATGTTAACACTTTACATAGATGATGTAAAGGATTGTGTACAGAGAGGAGTAGGATGAGTGTATGTTAACACTTTACATAGATGATGTAAAGGATTGTGTACAGAGAGGAGTAGGATGAGTGTATGTTAACACTTTACATAGATGATGTAAAGGATTGTGTACAGAGAGGAGTAGGATGAGTGTATGTTAACACTTTACATAGATGATGTAAAGGATTGTGTACAGAGAGGAGTAGGATGAGTGTATGTTAACACTTTACATAGATGATGTAAAGGATTGTGTACAGAGAGGAGTAGGATGAGTGTATGTTAACACTTTACATAGATGATGTAAAGGATTGTGTACAGAGAGGAGTAGGATGAGTGTATGTTAACACTTTACATAGATGATGTAAAGGATTGTGTACAGAGAGGAGTAGGATGAGTGTATGTTAACACTTTACATAGATGATGTAAAGGATTGTGTACAGAGAGGAGTAGGATGAGTGTATGTTAACACTTTACTTAGATGATGTAAAGGATTGTGTACAGAGAGGAGTAGGATGAGTGTATGTTAACACTTTACATAGATGATGTAAAGGATTGTGTACAGAGAGGAGTAGGATGAGTGTATGTTAACACTTTACATAGATGATGTAAAGGATTGTGTACAGAGAGGAGTAGGATGAGTGTATGTTAACACTTTACATAGATGATGTAAAGGATTGTGTACAGAGAGGAGTAGGATGAGTGTATGTTAACACTTTACATAGATGATGTAAAGGATTGTGTACAGAGAGGAGTAGGATGAGTGTATGTTAATGTGTTTGTATAATGTAAAATATGATTTATCTAGGAAGAGATGAAGAAGGTGAATCGTGGTGCCGGCACGTAATCTACTCCTATCGAAAACACCAAGGAGCGCGCGGTCAGGCTTAACGTCCCCATCCGACTTAAGAATTACTGTCAACAGTATCATGTGACTTAGCAACACATGTACTGCGGAGAGTTAATGCAGGAATCTGAAGCACAATCTGATAACTTTTACATCTGGACCCGTGCCTCCATCCCTTGGGATACCTCGATCAAAGACCATACTTCCAAGTCCCAGAATCTTGTCCTCCCTTATCTATCTGGCCTCCACATTCAAGTTCTCGGCCTTAAAAACAACACCTCAGGGAAATTGCTGAGCTACATAGTACGTCAGGTCGCTCATTCCTGACGACCCCAAAGTTGGTCCACGGGCTCCTCGAGACTAGCCGGGAGGACTGCTGTCGCAGATCCACCGACCGTTCCCCTGTTCTACCTCCAGGGACGCATCCTGCAGCCGTTGTGAGACTGGCTAGGGCTTGAATCCTCAAGCCCCACAATGTGAGACTTTAGTACGTCCAGGTGCTCATCTCCTGGTGACTCCACAGTTTGTCCACGAGCCCGTAGCTTAGCCGGGATCCAGCACAGTTGCTCCCCTCTGGGCTGATCCGAGCCATGCCCTGGTCTGCCCCCAGGGACGTGTCCTGTTGCTGTTGTGGGCCAGCAAGAAACTCGCAAGCTCCAACAGGCAAGCAAATAGTGCGACAGAGTGCTCATCTCCTGCCGACCCCACTAATGGTTCACGAGTCCCTTGGACTTAGCCGGGAGGGCTGTCGAGCAGATCCACCGACGATCACCATCATCCCTCCTGACCCCGAAATTGAAAATTTCAAGTATTAATTAATTCAACTTAATAATCTAAAATTATTTTTTTTTAATTCCGCCACGTTTGGAAACGGGTCCGCTAGTCAGGAAACAAGCATGTTACCATCTGTGCCAGTACGATGGATACTCCAAAAATTATGTATATATTTTTTATAATACATTTTAAACAATTCAGTTGGAATTAATTTATAATCAATAACTTAAGTTTACCAATCGCATACCTGTATTGGGGTACTGTTTTCTCGTATTTTTACATGTTTTATATTAGCTTGACATGTATCTGTCTATCTATGTAACGGAATATTTCAACACGATTTTCACCCACTTAAAACATTGGATCGACTTGAAACTTTGTATACTTCTAAAGGACCAACGACAATACAATAATTTGATGTATTTTTTCTAAGATACTGGCCAGGATCATCAGGACATAAAAAAAAATAATTACCGGTACAATAAGTTGCGGACGTATTGCCGTTTTAGTCCATCGATGTAAGAAATTAATATTATATCTTCTGGTAGCTCAGTTGGTAGAGCGGTGGGCTGTAGTGGTATATAATTTCAATAATCCATAGGTCGCTGGTTCAAATCCGGCCCGGAGGATTTTTTAGAAGAATATTACTTTTAGCTCATACTACAATAATATCGAATTTAAAGATATTTACATTTTTATCTTATTCTGTAAAATATTAATGACAATTTTTTAAACTTACCACATTGTAATTTATCCAAAAAATATGAGAAGGATACGATTAACTGTAACTATTTATCTATATTAAAATATTTTTAAAAATTATAATAATGTTAGATAATAATCATAATTTAATAAAACAATATGTTTATAGTCATGCGTAGACACTAAAAATATCGTAAGCAGTTAAATTGTCATGGCATTCCGGTTTATGACAATCAATTAAACTAAAAAATAAGTAATAGTTTAAAAAAACTAAAACAACACACTTTATCAGAAAACCGAACTAAAATATGAAAAATAATTTTAATTTCCAACGCGCTTGGGATAAAATTAAAGTGATCAACAAAAACTAATATCCTACACATCTAGAATAAAACTGGAGTTATCTACAAAAAAAGTAATTTTACCATCAAAAGCTCAAAAGCGTTTGGTGCTTTTTATGGTTTTTACGTTTTCTTCTTAGAGAATTTAGTTTTACCAATATCTGTTTATTATCAAATATATTAGGGCATCCCACGTTTTTGATGGTAAAATTTTATTTTTCTGTAGATATCTCTAGTTTTATTCTAGATGTGTTGGAGATGATTTTTTTGTTGTCCACTTTAATTTTATCCCACGCGCGTTGGAAATTAAAATTATTTCTCATTTTTTAGTTCGGTTTTCTAATAAAGCGTGTTGTTTTATTTTTTTAAATATTATTTATGTAATAAGTAGAAAGTATAATCTAACTGAAGGTAGCCATTTTTATGAAATAGTATCTAGTGGTGACTTTTACCCCTCTTCACAATATAGTTCCCTTATGGAATTCTTACTCAAAATGTGCTTACTTATAGTACATTTAGGAAAATGTAACGATTTAGAATATTGGAGGCGTCAGTTTTTACCGGAAGGATTTCTAAATTCAAATCGTGAAAGATTGGCATGCTACGAGTTAATGATGAATCCAGATAATTGGAGAAACTTGGGTAAATTTCTGGACAAAACGCGAAAAATAAGAACAACACTCATTCATGAATAAATACATGTTATCAGAATGCAATACCATTACTTCTTAATAATGTATAATGTTATCGTATTATTACGTAATTGTAATATTATTGTGTTTTCTTTATGTAATTGTAATATTATTGATTTCATTTTGTTTTTTCTTTATACTATTACCAAATATTACTTTATTGTAACGGACTGTCAACAACACGGACGGCTTACTGCCCGTGCGAGCCATATTTGTAAATAACGTTGCATATATCTTACTTGTAGTCTAATAAAGTCCTATTACTACTACTTTCACTTTTTATAATGTTTTAATATGTTTACCGATATATTTATATAAGAATAGTAAATAATAATAATAACAGTATTAATAATAATAATAATAATAATAATAATAATAATAATAATAATAATCGTAATACTAATCCTCATATTGATCGTTTAAGATATCAAGGAGTTACAGTAGAAACTTTATATCAATTATTCCCATTTTTAGGCCTTAAACACTAGGATGTTACCGTTACCTTTTCTTATTACCATGGTTGTAAATTCATTCATATTTTCTAAAATTAGTTTTAGTTTTAGTTTTACTATGTAAAAACAATGAAAACTTCTAGGCATGTATAAAGTTATTATACGTCAAAATACCAACTCCACAACACTTTTTTGATGAATCTAGTGGCACGAGTTAGGATAAGTTTTTAGACGAATTTCACTTTTCCTAATGTTTAAGGATTAAAACTCAGTTTAAATATGTTTGCCGTCTGAGTTAATCTGATACACGAAACCCGGAGGTAATTTATTGTTGACTATTGTGGTTCAACTAGATAATTACATCGTTCTTGAGAGGTTGTAAATAGAAGGAATTGTTGTTGGTCCCTGAACTCATCTTGTGCATTCCTCAGGATCTGTCCTTGAGCATTTCAATTGTTCCTGGTCATTTAAATGAAACTAGGGATCGTCATAATTACAATTAGTGGAGCGAGAATAATTTCTCCTTTGCAATCTCGACACGGCTTCCAACCTTATCTCCACTCGATGTAAATCTCCGCACAATGTACTCACTCATGTAGCAAGCAATATACACTCACTTAATATTACTTGGAGTCCTGTAATTTGTATGTGCATACGTTTGAAATATGAGTATAAATATTGAGTATGTATACAATATACAGGGTGTAAATTAATTATACCGCACACAATTAACTGCTTACAGAGCGGTATATATAAGTTATTTGAGATAGGGAACCAATGATCTATGAGGGAAAATGGGCGAGTTATAGGGAATCAAAGTTATCGAAAATTAATACAGATAAATTAACAGGAGAAACAAAGTAGGAGGGAAAATTATACTAGAATAACTTCAGATCTTTGTATTAATTCCGAGTTCCTGATTTCTAATAATTCATCAACAACGTTTATGATATATTGGATTATGAAATTTCTTAAAATGTCGAACTTAGTAGGTGATTGCACGCCTCTGAACTGGTTAAAGCAGAATAGGTACAATGTGAGTCTTAGCTCAGAGTGAAACACGCAGAAACTGTGTAGTTAACGTGTGGCTTAGTGGTAACGCGATGGATTTGTGATTTTGTGATTGGAACATTGATGGTCCAAATCACGGCAGGCACTTTTTTTTCCTGCGTGTGTACTGTGATATGTTGACACTGCAATTTGTTCAGTATAAGTATCCGCAAAATGCTTCTTCCCGTATTGGTTATTACATTAACATCTGATTAAAAGTTACTTCAGTATCAGTCACATTAGATGAAAGCATAATGGAACAGTTATGCTGAACTTGCCGAAATGCATCTGATTTATGGTGCAGGACAAGGTAATGGTGCAAGAGCTGCTGCCATGTATGCGGAGCGGTATCCGAATAGACGCCATCCTCACCGAATAACCTTCGAGTCTCTTGATAGGCGTTTGCGGGAGCATGGGACGTTGAAGGTAAACAGAGTAGACGACGGTGAAAGACATACGCGCAGCAATGCAGAGTTCGAAGGAAATGTTCTTCTTAGGGTGGAAGATGACCCTTCTACTAGCAGTCGTGTTATCGCACGTGTAATGGGCACGAACCATCACACCATATGGAACGTCCTGCACAAAGACCAGTTCTATCCCTTTCACCTGAAAAAAATTACAAGCCTTACAGCCAGTGAACTTCGCTCAACGGGTTCAATTTTGTAATTGGACATTGCTTCAGCTACCACTCTTCTTTTCTTCGGTGTTATTCATTGATAAGGCAATACTAAATACGGATGGGCTGGTTCTGAACTCAAAGAACAGTCATGTGTGGATTATGAAAATCCTCATGTCAACTTTGAGAGGGGTCACCAAGCAGAGATTTTCGGTGAACGTATGGGTAGGCGTAATTTCTGACCACATCATTGGCTCCTACTGGTGTCGTTTATAAAACGTTTTAGAGCACGTCCTACCTAGATTGTTAGAAGAAATTCCTCTTCACATCAGGCTCCTCCCCATTTCCGTTGGAATGTGCGAAATCATTTGGATGAAGTGTATCCTGGCCGCTGGATATAAGAAGAGGTAGTTCAACTGTAGTGTGGCCAGCTCGCTCTCCAGAACTCTGACCACTTGGTTATATTTGTGGAGTATGCGACCCCTGTTGATGCAGATGAACTGTTAGTCACCATCATCATCATGAACAAATTCGTTTTAGGCCATGTGGCCTGTACGGTAAACCTAGCGAAGATGGTCTTGATCTTTCCACCGATGTTTTGGTCTTCCTTGGTCCCTATGTCCAGTTGGGGTATATTGGAATGCCAATTTTGGAAGTCTATTTCTTGCTATTCTTCTCAGATGATTTTTCCATTCTTGTTGGTATCTTTGTATATCTTCATTTAAACTTGTTACTCCAAGTTTTCCTCTGATAGTAGTGTTCCTTTGGTGATCCAGTCTATTAACTCCTAACAATGATCGTAAGAAGCGCATTTGGCTTACTTGAAGTTTATGAGAGTTTCTTTTATTTAAAATCCAAATTTCACTTCCAATTTTAGGGCAGCTTTTGATGTGATATTATGTAATCTTAGTTTTGTCTCTGTCTTCATCTGTTTACCAAAATGTCTTCGTATTACCCCATTCATTTTGTTATATTTTTGTTAGTCGTACGCATAATATCTGATGTGGTGTGATCCGCGAGACACCTAGTATCTTGAACGGGATACGAGAATCCATTAGTCGTCGATGTTGTTTGTGTTGTGAGAATGTGGCCAATTTGAACAATGTCTCTAATGAGTCTGTAGGTGCTTTACATTTTTTCTGGTTTACTCAAATGTATTGTTTATTATTCTCCAATTACATTACGTATGTACCTCTTCATATTATTACTCTTGTGATCGCTGCACTATCATTTATTTAAGTACATAAGTCTGTACAGTACAATTGCACATTTTATTTACGAAACCTATTGTACTCTAAAGTATGCACATTATTATTACAACCTTTCAAACAATTGTCTGTACAATACGTACGTAGACAGTTTTGTAACTCATGTACTGCGCCGACATTCCAATACCGTATTCTGTAAAATAATGAATAAAGAATTAAACCAGAAGTAAATCCACGTACGTAACTAATTTACAGGACATACATAAAAAGGAAAGAAAGGGGGAAAAAAGTAATCACATACTGTACGTAGTTTCGAACGTGATGAACGTGATGCATCAATCTTACATTTGCGTCGGGAGTAAGACTGCTATAACCACTGAGCTAAAGGTGCATGCTTGTTGCAAGTTACATTCTCTGAATCATATAGTATTTCCATTTTAATTTGAAATAATCAGTGGCGTGCCAACCATTTTACAAATTGAATCATAACTTTGACATTTTTATTCGTAGACCATTAGTTCATTATCTCAAATTGCTTATAGTATACCCGCTAATAACGTAGTTAAAATTGTGCGGTATAATTCATTTACACCCTGTATGTAATGTAGCATTATACTATTAAAAGTATTTTTTTAAATTAGTGTTATAAGGTGAATGTCCCATATCAAATTAATGTTATGTTCTCACAAAGCACATGGACATGTGACATTAATCTTGTAACATTAATTATAAAAACAGTTGAGAATAAATGGTATTTACTTCATGGATGTATTTCATTTGAGCATATGAGCACTCATTTAACTGCCAAAAATAAACAATATTTTTAATTCAAAATTGTTGGGATTTCCGCATTCATGAAGCATAAAGAGGAGAAAAATGTAGGTATGTGAAGTGTGATGTTCGTTACAATGGATTGACCTATATTATAGATTTTAATAACTGACATGTTTTTAAGAGAAAAATATTTAATATATGGCTAGCATTTTTAACACTTCTCTAACACTTCATAAAACACAGATATTGTTTTCAAGAAACATTTAATATGTGTTATAGGTAAATCACTGCTCTTCCGAAAATTTAGGCTAGAAACTTTTTTAATCACTAGACCGGTCCATGTTCAAATCAAGTCTATGTCTGTATCCAGATGTCACAAACCTGTAGCCTCGAAATTATACACAGGATAGAAAATTGCATTGAGAATAGGGAACCAGTGACTGAAAGTGTTTGACATCGACATTTTCAGTTAACTTCTAAGTTTAATTAATTAGTTAAACATTGACTGATATCGAACAAAAAATATAAAGTCAAGTTCAGTATTCAATTGGGAGGAAATCACGCCTTCATTAAGAACTAGTAAAGTAAGATTTGTTAGTAGGTATATATATATATATATATATATAAATCTTTGTTCAAAGCATATAAAAAATCTCTAAATAAACAATTAGTTAATAAATAAAAAAATACTTACTGCAAATATTATCTTCACAACATAATCTTTGTGAGCGCCAACAATATTTTAGTTAAATTTGCTGAACATTCGGAAGCAAGACGTATATAATTACGATCCCAAACTCGTTCTATAAATAAAAGTAATGTAAGTAAACCTTTTTATGTTAAATGACTGTCATAATTAAAACAAAAATAGTAATATGTGTTCTTATGGTTACAGAAACCATATATTATAAAATGTATTACTTTTCTTAAGTAGTAATAATTATATGGCAGTAAATTTCAGGGTTACTTCCCAACCCACAAATGGCATTTTTCCTTTAGTTAGCTAATCTAATTGAATTATAATAAGTTAACTTATATCTTTGTAGCCTAATCATTGAAGAATGAACTGTAATTTATAGTTGACATAGGTCGCATTGTTTCCAGGTCGTAAAATTGCCAAATTATATGTTGACCTTTATAATTAAATTAGAAATACTAATATTAAGCTGAAACATTGTCTTCGAAAACTTTGAAACAATAAGACTAATTCAAAAAATATTCTTAAAATAATAGAACACCAATCGTTTCCTCAAAGAACACTTAAGGAGTTACAAATTTAAATATGAGTAGTAGGTGGTCTCATAAGTAGGTGTCAGTTTTTAATGTATTTTTTTGTATCTAGTAGAACTTTGGAGAGTTTGTTCGAAACGGATATTTTATTCTCAACAATTGGAACGAGTTCATGAGATTTTGAGACGGAGACGTCCATCTTAATAGAGTTATCTTACAGGACAATTTGATATCCCATATTTCACGAACAACCATGACAGAAATTCATGAACTGGGAGGAATCAACTAGGTACTTCACCCAGCATATAGCTTTTGCTCTTTCAGATTGTCATCTGTTTCAATCCCAGTCACATTTCTTGCGTTGAAATTCTTAAACGTTGAATACATTGAAGCTGTGGAGGTGGGTCTCAATGAATTTCTCGCATCGAATATCAGAAACTACTACCGTTCATTATCTAATGAACTTCCCTGAAGGATGGCTAAAGACCATCTAAACTGATGGTCTCTACTTCGAAGAGTAGTTTCATTTTTTTTGTCAGAAAACATTCCAAATAAAATGTTGTTTAAAAAATTACTTATGACACTGTATCTGCAATTAGAAACGTTTTCCTCGAATTACTATACTTGAAACATTTCAATGAAATGTGTGAAGACAGTCGGAGAATTCACAAAAATTGTGACTCAAATGTGCAATCATGTCGGAATTAATTAATTTAGTGTGTCGAATTATTTGTCTAGTTAATACTTCTTTATTCAATTAAGTTTGCTAGTATTGTTTTTTATTGTATTCTAGAAATCCTTAAATTTCTTATTTATAAATAAAACAAAATGTTTATCGGGACATTAATATGATTGGCAGTGCTTTAAACTGTTATAATATTCCTATCTGTTTAATTTCACTCTATGGCGTTCTATGAGGGTATAGAAGTGAAAATTATTTATGTTGTTTTTGTTATAGGTTCATGTTGTATTATCTGGATATCTTATCATTATCTATTTGTTGCCTTTATATTTGAAAATTCATCATTTAACTGCAGATTAAAAAAAATACTATAAAGGTATAACGTTTTGCATAAATGTAACAAAGTGTGCATATGATTCTTGTTAATATATATAGAGAGAGAATCTGGTATATTATGGGATACGACTTCTTAACCAGATATAATGGCACATCCGTTTAAATCTTTACAATTTGAACCATGTGTCTAAATTTCATTATAATCATCGTACATTATTACGTAAATATCTAAATCGTGTATTAAATCCAAATTCATTTGAGATTTTAATATCAGTCAAGTGATAATGTATTATTACCTCCAGTTATTTGTTAGTAGAGTAATATTTAGTTCTTTAAGATATCTGGAGAATCTTGAATGGGAAGGTTCTGTTTACTTCTTTTTCATTTTTTTAAAATACATAATGAAACTCAGTTGAGGTCACTCTGTTAAAGTTTTAAGAATTGTAAAACAGTACTTCATATCTCAGTCGTCCTCAATAATTTGCAGTGTTGTGAGGCCTTTCGATAACTTAAGTATCATCTTCTGCTTTCATTTTAATGAACATATCTTCATTTTAATGAATGCAGAAGATGATACTTAAGTTGTCGAAAGGCCTCACAACACTGCAAATTATTGAGGATGACTTAGATATCACGTACTGTTGTTTTTCCTGGGTAATTGTTAAGAAAGTTCTTGGAAATACTTCTGTAGACGGAATATCAACTTGTACCTTCTCAGCGAACATCAAAGTTAATCATTTGATTCCGGTATCTGGTGGCATTTCATTCGCCTCAAATTGAAGACTTAGGAACAAGGCTGGAATTAAAAGCTCCTCTAGCTGTCTTGAATACCGTTGTTTAAGTTCATACTGTGTTAAAAATAAACGAATTGAAAGGGATATGGGATACATGTGTTAATTTTTTATTTAATATATTTGTACAATACATGGAAATATAAACGACACATTGTGAAATATCTGAAGTTTGAAATATCGTGCCGGAATAATTCAGATTTTATATAAGATAGAATAGTCCACCGCTGTGGTCTCGGAGTAGCGTGCTGCCTTGTCACACAGCAGGCCCGGGTTCGATGCCCGGTCGGGACAGTTTTTCTGGGTGAGGTTTTTATCGGGGTTTTTCCTCACCTGTAAGACAAATGTCAGGAAAACTTTAAGGCCCAAACGGTCCCCGAAATTAAATGGCCATCGCAATCATCATCATTCATATTCATCTTAGGTTAAGCTTAGGATTAGGGACTCTCCTGGCGCACCATTATCATCATCATCATCATCATCACCATCATATCATCGGGGCAACGTAACCCCGCCTTCCAGGCCCCCAACCTCAGAAGTGGGTTACAAGTACGCCATGCCAGGAGAGAAACCAGGAATGTCGAAAGACAAACCTGGGGCATTTGAAAAAAAAATATAGGATAGAATAAAAAAAAAGTAAAATAAATAAAGTTTATCCTGAAATTATATTCAGAACTCTTTATAATAGTGATTTGGAGGCGGACAAAAATTTAAGGTCACTGGTCTGAATTACAATAGTTTTATTAATCAGGAACAAGATTTCACTACGTGTTTCATTACACTATTGAGGTATATGTATTACATGTATTTTGAAAACATTACTAGATACAATTGTACTGTACACTTGTAACGTCTAAGTTCGAGACGACTGTAACGCCACTGATGTTACATACAATATAATACAATGTCATGAAGTTGTACGCAAACGTTCAATCAACTTCACTGGCGCCGCATGTTGCAAAAACCAATCCATGAATAAGGCATGAGACTTCTGCTACGTGCACGCGTGCTCTAACAGGGATATCGCACCCAGTAATAAACAAATACCAGCCAGGAGTGGAAATGTCTTCATTAATATTATGCAACTGCCAATATTTTTATATCGTTCCGGGTCTAGGGGTTAAGTTCCTTTTAGCTGGTTCCGAAGGTCGCGGATTGAAACCCGGCCGGGTACGATACATTTTTTTGGATGGAAAAATTCTGGAGATGCGTCCTCAGGAAGAGACTTCAAGCCGTGGTAACGAGACTGAAGATTTTCGGGCTCGTAAAAGAACCTCAAGTCTAAATTTGGCCCTGTGAGCAAATTTAATCTGCTTTTCCATCCAAGTAATATCTTAGTTTACCACTAGGTTTCTTCATGAGATAGTGCTACGTGTTTGTTGATAACATCTTTAGGAAAAAACTGAATTAGTTCGATTAACTAACTCCCGCAAGGGAGCATCATTGTCACAGTAGGATGTACACAGTTTATAAATGTATATGATGAAAAAGTATGATCGTAGTCTTCAGAATATAGACACTTTAAATGTTCGCTCATTGCCTGAAACTTACTGAATAATGAATTAACAAATGCGGTATATCAATATACTATTTAAGACACAAAAATAGGTCATTTCGGTTCAAGTTACGATTCAAAAGACTCTACGGATGTTCGTCGTAATTTCTGACAGCAATACCGTAGCATTTATTGGATTGTCCCCATATGCTACCATTTATTTACATGTTAATACTATGTATATTTTTGTATATAAATATTTTTCTGCTCCGTTGGTTACATATCGAGTTCTTGCAGTCCTACAGTTTGTCGCAGGCACATCATGTCACTAGGTGTCAGCCTGCTGATATCTCCTTGTTTTACAGCGGAAATATAGTTTCCATGGGAGAAAATTGGTAGTGCCACAGTTTTGGATACGTTTATTCTGGAATATTTTTGTACTACATTAGCTTTTGAATTGAAATTTAGCAAACAATATTGCACATAACTTATTCGCATCTTTCCTATTGTTTATGGAACTCAACTTTCTCTTGAATGGTAAATGGAGATAATATGATTATAGCTCAGGTGATAAGACTTTTGAGTTCTGAAAAAAGGGTTCAATTTCGGGATGAAGAAGTACGGTAAATTTAGGCATTTTCATGATTCCTGGTTATTTTGTGATATTTAAAAAAAATAGTTTAAAAAATTAACAAACTTTATAATCGTGTATTTTCTCCTTTATAAACAAGAAATTATTTATTTCATAAGTACACAAAAATGTAAGTTACTGAAATAGCCTATTATTCATTTTATGAAAATTAAATTATTACCAAATAAACACTATTACGACACTACCTAAGTTAACCCTATGCAGATTTTTCTTAAGTCATGTGTCAAGTTTGGTCCTAAAACTCATTTAGTCTCCATTAAAATGAGGCCGGTAAACTTAATATCAATATTGGCCTAGCTACCCATCTCTTTCTCCTAGCTAAGAATAATTTATTCTACTTTTCTATCGTTAATATGGACGATTAAAACATACCAAGTCGTTTCTGGATCCGAGTTTAATATTTGAAAATGGAACGAAAGCATTTCTTTCAGATCGTATATATCTTGCATTTAGCTCACGTTGTACGGATGGGAAAAGCATCCATTCTCCCGTATTGTTGATTATTGGTACATAAAATAGTTTTTAGGAAACAATTGCCAGTTTTTTTCGCATTTTACCTTGATTATTTATCTCATAGACCGATAATTTTGCCTCTTCCTGTTGATAAAATTGCCTCTTCCTGTTCGTAATGAGGTATATCTTCACAAATTAACTTCTTTGACAATGGATATGGATTCAGGAATGTACGATCCATATGGTACAGCAAGAAATGCCAAAAGAAAACAACTTCAAACATTACCAAAAAAAAAAATCATTGCTCTTGCTCTAAAAATGTATTAAATGTTGTATAATGAATCTGCATTATTGTTAATAGTTATTTCTCATACAATAATCTGTTATTGATTTTTCCCAAGTCCAAAGAGATTTAACAGTAACGGTATGCTATTCATAACTATACAGCCGGCTTAGAAGTCACCCGGAAGTAAGATCGGAAAACATAACCTCACATTTGGTAAATATTAAACACTAGCTAATACCCGGCGTGCGCTGCTACGCCTAAATAAATGAAAATTAATGTGATTTTATGTTTAGTTGAATAATTGGAAGGAGCATTTTATATCGTAATTATTTTAGATACCCCGTGCTGTTTACCCGGCGTTGTCCGGGAATTTACTCATCCCGATCTTCATGGCATATATGAGCTGAAAGACAAAACTGAATGTACTTCTTGTGATTAGTTGAAGATGTAAAATGAAAAATTATTATAAATATATATCGTAATTATTTTAAGATTCCCCGTGCTGATTACCCGGTGTTGCCCGGGAATCTTCTTACCTCGATCTTCTTGGCATAAATGAGCTAAAAGGCAAAATTCGTTATTGTGAGTTATCCGTAGACGAATACCCGCATTACTAAGCTTGCACAGGAATCCACGTACTTGTCTCGATCTTCTTGGTATCAATGAAAGACAAAAATGGTTATTGTGAGTTATCCGTAAGAGATAAAGATATGCGGTCGCGGACTTTTTTGTAGAACTTTTTGAGATATTCAATTCTCTGTACATTAATTTCGTGTGTTTGTTATGGTCTAGGCAGCGTAAGCCATTTAAGCGTCCAAAGAGCTACTTTTTTCACGTTTTCCACTACAAAGGGCGATTTTTAAGGATGTAGCAGTTGGGTATCACAACTGTCTAATAGCCTATGTTCATCTCGAGAATCTCCTGAACACTTTGCAAAAACCCCATCACAATCGGATCAACGGTATGGCCGCGCATAAAGTACGAACAAACAAACAAACAAACAAACAAACATTTATTATACATTAGATTATAATTATTTTTAGCTTCTGATGTATTATTTGCTAAATAATCACTCCAAATCCAACGCGAGGTTGAGTTTTTCATTAGACAAAATCACTTGCGACTTTATCAATCGTGATTTTTTTCAGAAAAAACACATCCTCTTGTTAGATTACTGTTGAATATTTACTCTAATAGCATGTGTTGCTTTGTTGACTTCGTGGCGCAAATGGTTATTCATTTGCCTTCCATCTCTGGGTTCCGAGTTCCCATCTCGGTCACGCCATGTGTGATTTGTGGTGGGCAAATCGGAGTCAGTTATTCCTCCCCTTTTACTCTGCCAAAAACTTATTTACATCACTTCTCCTTATTCATATCATCAATTTCGATTCATTTGATGTCTTCTCCTCCTGTGAAGCGCGACAGAACTGATCAATCGCCATATGTGTAATCACAGACCGTTTCATCGCATCTTATTCCTCCGGACACGAGCAGAGAGTTTAATTTTACTATTTGTGATATCAAATAAAATATTTCAAACATTACCGCTAGTGTTTGAAATTGTAGGTATACTTTGTATCCCCCTGATTTTATAACACTTTTAATGCATTTTTTACTAAAGTAATGACCGAAACATCTTAATATAGAACCAACTAATGATACAGGTCCTCTAGTATGTCTATAACATGGCCTTCGGTTTCTTGTGCATGTGCGAAATGACCCCGTGTAATTTCGACTTCCTGTTGTAATGGGATATGTGTCTCAGATGACTGGCAACAAGACATTTGTTCATTCATATATTCGATATTATATATTTTTTGTGAAGGATAAGTTACTTGATAAAGTATATGAGCTAATATAGTGTACACATCAATGAGAGAAATAAAGTAGATAGTAAAATGAGTATCAGGAAGACGTTTTGTAAACTTTTCTTGTGAAGCATTTGAAGAACGAAGTTTGCACAATTCATTATTGTGATTTTTCTCAAGAATTTTAGCACATTTATTTATCCCATTTAAATACTGGAAATGACGCTATATGATATATACCGGTGCCATGAAGCTATATGATATATACCGGTGCCATGAAGCTATATGATATATACCGGTGCCATGAAGCTATATGATATATACCGGTGCCATGAAGCTATATGATATATACCGGTGCCATGAAGCTATATGATATATACCGGTGCCATGAAGCTATATGATATATACCGGTGCCAGCTCTTGGCTTTAAAATTAGATGACTAACTAATATTATTAGATGTAGGTCTGTTCGCCCTTTAATTAGATGTAGAAGCATAAATAATAGGTCTGTTCGCCCTTTAATTAGATGTAGAAGCATAAATAATAGGTCTGTTCGCCCTTTAATTAGATGTAGAAGCATAAATAATAGGTCTGTTCGCCCTTTAATTTTTACATGATTGAGTTCAAACCGGCGTGAGCCAAGTTGGTTTCCATCTATTAAATTGTATGATACTTCAATACGGAAGGACCAAGTATTAAAAAAATACTTTTACTTTTTGTGTATTATTAACTATTGTGGCAGAAAAGTGCATCAGATTTAGAATATGGATATGCAATTAGTTATTTTACAGGTAGTATTTGAATTATTTATAATATTTATTATTAGTTTAATCTTATTAATTTCTGTTTTTTTTTTTTTCGGAGTAGCTTTTTGACCTTATTAGAGCATAAGATTTCAGGGTAATAAAAAATATTTGTACACACGCGTATCTTAATTATTATTAAACTTGTATATATATATATATATATGATACAATCAAAACAAATACTGGATTACGACAAGGATGTAGTTTATCACCCACTTTCTTTAATGTATATATATATATATATATATATATATAGTCGATATTTTAAATAAATGGATAGTTTTAGTGAATCCAAGAATAAGAATGGATAATAAAGTGTGCATAAATAATCTTCTGTTTGCTGACGATGTAATCATAATACAGAAAAATGAAGACGACTTACAGGAATCTATGCATGCATTAAATGAAATATGTAAATTATATGATCTAAAGATTTCTGTAAGGAAAACGAAGACCATGGCTTTTAGAGGAAGAGCTCCAGTGAGATCCAAAATTATTTTAGAAAATCAAAGTCTAGAACAGGTGTCTAGTTTCAAATATTTGGGCTGTGATGTTGGCTACAATGTGGAAAGAGATATTGACTCCAAAATAAATAAATTTCAGACGGTGTGTGGAACAATACAGAGAACATTCAAAAATAAAATTACAAAAGAAACAACAACAACAACAATTGAGTGACGGTGACTTGGCACCGTCCTGGGCTCTGCATACTGTTACCCACTGGGCATTCCTGGCAGTTAATTCCGTAGTGGCTATCGTTTTAGGATTGTGGTTCGTTTAATCCTAGCCATTGTGACAAGATGGTTTCTTTTGGTCTACGGACCTGAATAATAAATTGTGGATATGTCCACACAGTATATAGATATCAAGTCGCACTGGGTAGTGCAACCTGATATCACATTCTATGCGAGCAACTCGCACAATCTATTTAATTTGTGGTTCACTTAGCTTTAACCTATGTTACACAGGTTAAAGATCCTATGCAGGAAAAGGAATCTCTCCATAGGAGAGGGTAGTTCAGCCAATATTGGCTGAAGACCCTGGAGATATTCCTCAACCTGCTGCCCTAGTTGTAATTTAGGCAATTGCTGGCCCTGGCCTTGAACATTGCTGTTCACCTTTTGGTTTATTGAAGAGGTGCCCTTCTTGTAGGGATTGGGAAAAGGAAACATTAGGTTGGACTTTCACCGAAGTGAATGTCCTAGGTTGAGATATAGGTTGTTTGGGTTGAGCTGCCCTATTATAACTCACAAGCGCTGCCTGGAAAACAGGGCAGCCACGATAGGATGCTGGGTGTCCGTTAGCCCCGCAATTTGCGCACTTAAGCAAATTAGCATCTCTCTGTGCAGAGGCCTTAACTGGACAGTCCTTATGTCCATGGGCCTCGGCACAGATTACGCAACGTGGCTTCCGGCAGCATGCGGAGAAGGTATGATTAAATGACTGACACCTGAAACATTGTTTGAGGCCAGCCCTTGGTCTGTAAGATTCCACCGATACGACGCAGTAAACCAGCCGTTCCAGGTCATAAATTTTCAGAGCCTCAGCTGTCCGCTCGAGTTCAAGAATGAAAATGGGGAGAGGTTTCTCTACGTTATCTTTTTTGGCAGATATTTGCCTAATACTTTTCAGAGGAAATCCCAAGGACCTAATTTCCTCTTCTATTTCGTCAATGGGAGTATTGGAAGGCAGCCGTTTTAACACTACCTTCAATGGAAGTTCCTTTTTAGTCAAATGAGTATAGTATTCCTTGTGAATGGAATTAAAATACTGTCTAAGGACTAAAAAGTCCTCCATTGTAGTTGCGTAATAACGCAAACCTTCTCTTATGTTAACAACTTTGAGTGGTCCACTTATGAGTGCCTTTATCTCTTTATTCATACGAAACATATCCCCATGACCAGTGACAGTGATTGGCGGGGGCCTCTGTTTCGCAGAGTCAACATTTTGAGAAGGTGTAGTATTTGTCGTATCGGTCGATGGACCAGCAATAACAGGTGGAACCACTGTAGAGGAAGTTCCAGAAGTTGATGCTTCCATACTTGTAACAGCTAATGCTGCAAATTTGTTAGAAGTCTCAACCCCTGATACTACAGTGGGAGACTTCACTTTGACTTGTTTGGAGAAATCTTGGGTTTTCTTTTCAGAAATATTTTCAGTGGTTTTTGATACTTTAATACCTTTACTTTTACTTTTGTTTTTCCTCTTTTTGGGAGTCGTAGTTTCTCTAGATTCAGATTCAGTTCTCAGAAAAAAATTGTGGTATGGGTATGTCAAATTTGGTCATTCCTTTAGGTTTAATTGGTTGCTCTGAATCTGTTTCCGAACTTGCGTCATGTTCTGGCAGAAAGCTCTGCGCTTGGAGCTCAATCGCAGCTGCTTTCACTTCCTTCAACATGAGCGAGTACAAAGTTACACTTTCCGGTACTTGGCCATACATCTTATCTAATTTCTCCATACAGGTCAAGGTGATGTCGCACACTGCATCAGACCTCTCACTGCTGGGGAAAGTAGCCAGATTATTAGTGATGAGTAAGAATACTCCTCGTATCTCATGAATATATCTTTGATATCGAGCATTTTCCTCGCTTTTCTTTTTTGCAATATATGTCTCGAAAAATTGTGAGGCTGCTTCCCACAACATGAAAGGTCTGATGTCCTCATTATTTTCGTCCAGGTCCATAGACCCTGGAAGATTAAATGCAGCAGCCATGCTTGGTTATACCAAGACTTAGTCTACTACTTCACTTAACTTTATTAGAAAAACCACTTGCCACTAGGATAGAATTACACTGCACATTAGTGAAGAAACCACAACACTATAACTTTAGACACTACACACGTGAATTTATCTAATTTCTAGAACACTAGAACACTTGCACTGGACCGGGCCGGTAAGCCCGGTCTGGAAATAACTGCCCTAACCGCCGATTGGTTGTGTAGCGATCACTATTTATTTGACAACCAATCACAGAGCCCTAGAACTACCAGTAACCGCACTGAATTTGATGTTAAAGAAGCACTACGGCGTATACTGATGGTCACCCATCAATGCTTGATCCAAGCTCGATGTCATTGACGGTCACCCATGCAGTCTCGATGCAGGCTTGTTGCTACCATTAAAGACGTCTTTCTTCTACGAAGTTCTTTATAGTAATGATGATGAGATGATATGATATGATGATGATGATCTGATGAAAAGAAACAAAGATAAAAATGTATAAAGTTATGGCGGTTCCCTCAATATTGTATGGATGTGAAACTTCGGCTCCAATGAAAAAACAGAAGGATAGAATACAGACGGCGGAGATGAGGTTCCTAAGACAAGTTAAAGGATGCACAAGACCTGATAGAATAAGAAATGAGGATATAAGAGAAGAATTGAAAGTACAACCTTTATTGGATAAGGTCACGAATTACAGACAGAAATGGATTGATCATATGGATGGAATGAGTAAGGAGAGATATCCATTGTTAGCAAGACATTATCAAGCAAGAGGAAGACGTGATGTTGGAAGACCTAGAAGACTTTGGGCTGATGCATTATGAAGTCGGAACGGGCAATTGCCTAATCCCTGGAGTGATGATGATGATGTTGATGACGTATATCAAATTTAAACGGCACGGAAAGAATCTCAAGTCTGATAGCAGAGGTCTTGGGACAAAATTTGTCGGTCAAGATTTGATTTGCGATGCTAATGAACCTAACTGTTAAAAAATAGCATCGATAAATAAATATGCTAACATAATAATTACGTTAATCTATTTATTATGAATTAACTTTTACTAAGAAATGCATGCATAGGAATTGAAAATAGAATTTTATGTAATTGACCACGTATAATACAATAGGGTAGGCTTTGTAAAAAAAAAAAAAAAAATTATCTATTGATTACTATTAACAAAGGTTTGATAATTTCCGAAGAAACTTTTCTGTCAGGAAACGACTGAATAATATATTTCTTAACTCTCTCGAAGAATTGTTTGTATAACACAGTTAAATAATAAAGTATTTTCTTCAGTACTATAATACTCCATTATTTTGAATACATTAATGCCATTAAATAGAATAGGTGGTAATCTGTAGTTGCAACACTTTTACAAGATTTTTTTATACACATGGCCAAAAACATGAAATTCAACTTCGAATTGTTATAGCCCTTCATGTATTTCTTACACAGAATGCCATTTTCTATGTAGACCTACTACAGTTTGAAATACTAACTGTATATTGGGAATACAAATTACCGAAGCATCTTAAAATTGTACTAGTATTTACTAACATTATTCTGATATTATTATATATAATCATCCTTTTTCTTTTGGCTTGTATCTACTAACATCCATTCATACTTATTTAATGTCTTCTATAGTGTCTTTGGTCATAATTTTTTTATCTTTCCTTTTGGCATCACAATCGTCATTATCACGTTCGCCGTGTTTAGTATGAATGTGTGAACGGTGTGTTTTGTCTTAATATTGTGTTGTCTCAGAGGAGACCCTGGCATTGAGCTGATCACTCATTCGGGGAGACCATCCATGTCCTTCTGTGAATGGAAAAAAGTATGTATACGATCCATAATTAATGTGTCTCTCGTGTCACTGTAAGGGGTGTGGCACGTAAAAGTAGTTATAAGGCTAGAGTTTACACTGCATTAATGGAATGAGATATCGTTATAATATTTTATTTAATTTCATGCTATGTCTAATTTAAATATTTTATGAAAATGCATTATTACTACGGTATCATGTACCGTAATATTCACTAAAACGGACGAAAATGTCGCAAATAAACAATGGGAAATATAGTTAGTAATTTTACGAGTAAATAAGCAAATGTAATCGAAAGAAATTATCTATGAATATAATTAATATAATACCATCAGTACATACTACATTATAAGTCTAACTAAAATTAAATGATTTAATGTTACATAAATATGCACTTTTTTATCAATTGGCAGTATTTATTGAAACAACTTTTGTCTACACATTCATAACTGAGTTTATACAATGATTATTAACTGAGTTTGTCCAATGATGAGTACATAGTTTTTGTTTACACACACACACACACGCACACACACACACACACACACACACACACATATACACACACACACACATATATTAATATCATTCGTATTTTATCACGAAATATTTGTAATAATATCACCCCATTAAACCAAGTTCATTATAGGCATATATGGAGTGTCCCTTACATCAGTTGTTGAATTGGTTATGCGCACTACATATATGTTAATATTTATTAATTAAAATAATTTAGATTCGGTATAAAATAAGATTGTTCCCGCGCCGTAGCCGAGTGGTTAAGGCAGGAAGCCTTGGCGCAGAGCTACGGGACTTGCGCTGGTTCGAGTCTCCATGGGGGAAGAAATTTTCTCATGGTGTTTCGGCCAGTATGGGACCGGTGCCCACCCAGCATCGTGATGCATTTGGGTAGCTACAATAAGTAGCGGCTCCAGGTTGAGGAAACCAGCTATAACGGCTGGGGGACTCGACATGCTGACCACATGTCACCCCTACACTGGCTGATTATCATCTACCTCTGTGATTGACACATGTGGATGTGAGGCCAGAAGCCGGCTGGTAGGCTAAGGGCTTTGTAGGCCTGTCGCGCCAGGAGTTCTTCATAAAATAAGATTGTATATACATTAGTCCACAGCTGTGGTCTCGAGATAGCGTGCTGCCTTGTCATGCAGCGGGCCCGGCTTCGATTCCCGATCGGGACAGGCTCCTGGGTGAGGTTTTTCGGGTTTTTTCCTCACCTGTAAGAAAAATGTCGGCAAGCGTAGGGCCCAACGGTCCCCGAAAATCATCCGGCCATCATCACCATCCTCATCATCATCCATCACCGGTGTGGAAAGCAACAGGAAGCTACCACGCCTATAATTATTTAGTAAAGCTGCAAAACATAGCATGATTGCAGTGAAAGACTTGCCCTCGGGCAGAATTACTATACAGAATACGGTATATATATATTAAAAGGACAACATTTTTTACGAATTCCTTTCGAAAAATTCTGGTCTAACAAGGGAACTACCAACCATTGTATGCCAAAACTTACCTTTAAATTTCTCCCAGAGAACAGTTGTGATGTACCAAGGCCGTGTCCCAAAACATATCTGCTGTTTATAACTGCAAGGCACTGAAATCCAGCCCCGAACCTCTAATTTAAACTATAGAGAGGTATTAAAACTCCCGAATAGACAAAATGGATAGCCCTCACTACTTGCCGTTCGCGCCATGTCCCGCCTTGCACCACTCCGCTCTAAGTCACGCTGGGAGTCCATCTGCTCCGTACAATGGGTTGCATTGCTGGTTTCTGGCTTCGATTTCTGTCCCTTGTAGTTAAAAACTGCAGATATTTTTTGAACACGGTCTTGGTACATCACAATGCTTCTCTGGGAGACATTTCAAGGCAGATTTCGACATGTAATGGTTGAGAAGTCCTTTACCATATTGGCTTCTGTTGTAAATATCTCAATTTTTCAGTAAAATATAATTTTTAATCCTTATAACGTGAATAGCCGTAGCGTACTTGGTTAAGCTACAGCCAGAATAATTTGGTTCGAGTCCGGGTTGATTTTTAAACTGGCTTAAAGTTTCTCGCAGCATCATAGCTCTGGTATCAAATTAGTCTCTAATGTAAAACGAAACCAGACGTGAGTTTTGGAGATGAAGGCTGCTGTTCCTCAGCGGTGACAATCTGATGACTTTTTGTGTCGATTTATTATGTACAAAAGTAGGAGGATCAACCTTGTACTATTTAAACGTCCTCCTAAGGCTTGTGGTGGGATTACTTTTTTTAAATGTAGACATTTATTAAAATTGTTAAAATGAAAATATATAAAACTGTTATTCTTCCAGTTATACTATATGGGTACGAAACTTGGAATCATATTTTAAGGGAGGAGAAAAGATTACGAGTATTTGAGAATAAAGTACTTAGGAAAATGTTTGGACCAAAGAGAGATGAACAGACAGGCGAATGGAGAAGACTTGCTTAACAGTGAACTATATTATCTTTATAGGAAACCAGATATAATAATAGTTAAATCTCATAGAATGTGATGGAGAGGACATGTGGCCTGAATCGGAATGAAAGAGGGGCCTGAAAGCTTCTTGTAAGAAAACCAGAGAAAAAACGCCCATTTGTTAGACGAAGAATGAAGTGGGAAAATAACATTAACCACGATTTGAGGAAAGTACATTATACAGGGGATGATTGAAAAACATTAGCTCTGGATAGAGATATGTAGAGAGCTTATGTCCGCGCGGCCATGAACCTACGGGTTCGACAGTGCCAGTGAGTTAGGTAGTTACTTTAGTTACTCAACCTAGGATTTAAAGAGAGATCAGGGCTTGCTTGGTTTAGGCTAGGGGCATGGAAACTGCAAAAAATTCGCGACGAGCACGATATGCGAATATGTCCAATGTGCGGGAAATTTGAAGATGAGATACATATATTAGGACAATGTAATGATTTAGAATATTGGAGACGTCAGTTATTACCGGAAAGATTTCTAAATTCAAATCGGGAAAGTTTGGCATGCTACGAGTTATTGGTAAAACCAGAAAATTGGATAAAATTGGGTAAATTTCTGGACAAAACGCGGAAAATAAGAACAACACTCATTCATGAATAAATATATGTTATCAAAATGCAATAACATTAATTCTTAATAATTATATATAAATTAATTAATGTATAATGCTATTGTGTTATTATTTAATTGTAATATTACTGTGTTTTCTTAAGTAATTGCAATGTTATGGTTTTTTTTAGTGTATAGTGCTATTGTGTTATTATTTAATTGTAATATTGCTGTGCTTTCTTTATGTAATTGTAATGTTATTGCTTTTTTAGCGTATAATGCTATTGTGTTATTATTTAATTGTAATATTAATGCGTTTTCTTTATGTAATTGTAATGTTATTGCTTTTTTTTTGTTTATTTTTCTTCACACTAGTAGCAATTATGGAGAAGACTACATAACAATGAACTACATGGTCTTTATAGGAAGCCAGATATAATAAGAACAGTTAAGTCTCGTAGACTGCGTTGGGCAGGACATGTTGCACGTATGGGAAATGAAAGACTTGCATGGAAGCTTCTTGTAGGAAAGCCAGAGGGAAAACGCCCAGTTGGTAGACCAAGAATGAGGTGGGAGAATAACATTAACTATGATTTGAGGGAAGTCGATTATACAGGGAATGATTGGAAAGCATTAGCTCAGGATAGGGATGTATGGAGAGCTTATGTCCGTGCGGCCATGAACCTACGGGTTCGATAGTGCCAGTGAGTAAGTAAGTAAGTAAGTAAGTAAGTAGCAATTATTTCTTTATTGTAACCGACTGTCAAAAGCACGTACGGCTTACTGCCCGTGCGACCCATATTTGTAAATAATATTGTAAATATCTTACTTTTGTCTAATAAAGTCCTACTACTACTACTACTACTACTACTACTACTACTACTACTACTACTACTACTACTACTTTAGTTAGACAACTATTAAAATATGCCAACGAAAGCTAATTTTTATAGTAATACATGAGGAAAGTGTATATTCTTTATAAAAAAAACTGGAAAGTAATATATAAATAAGCTGGGGGAAGAAACTGAAAAGAAATAAAAGTTCGTCACATAAGAAACAATAAAATAATGAGAAGCTTGAGTATTGTGATAGAATACAAAAGTCTCGATAGAAAGCGACCAAGAATAGGGTTGAAAGGCTGCACTGTAAGACAGTAATTTATAAAGGTGATAAAGAAACTGTTATGTTGTATATCGAGTTCACAATCTCAGAACATTGTGTTGGGGAAGCACAACTGCAGTAAATTTGACCACTTAACATCTTGCTCCCCTATCCCACTTCCGTGGCTGAGTTTACGTGGCAAATGGATTTGAACTTTATAAATCTAATGAAGTTAGTACCTCATTTCAGCCAAGGAAATTAATTTATGACTCTTTCAAAAGCAACACTCGAAAGATGTTAAGGTATCAGATATTGTTATGAACTCTGCTGGATTTCTTAGGCTTAAAGGACCTTCGGGACTTGGAAAATCTGGTAGCGTGTTTATCTAGCTGAGCGGTAGTATGAGGATGTTGCATACATGTTTGGAAATGAACAAATGGAGTCTTATTTTAAACTATTTTATTACTAGAGTATAATAATTACAATCCCTAAGTATTTTAGCCCTAAATAACTACTCTAAGCTTATATTAAAACTACAGTACTTTCTGGAGGTTGAGAAGAGGGAGTTGTGGAATTTATAAATCTACCCTAATCTACATTGTTTAGAATTCGATTTTCCCTTGAAAATATAGTATTAAAACAGTCTACATTGTTTAGAATTTTAGTATGCCTTGAAAAGCATGTATTAAAATAGTTAAGGTAATTGATTCCCTTTCAGAAAGTCCCGGACACATATAAAGATAAATGTTAGCTTACTCACCCATCAACACCTCTGGTTGTCACACATCAACAGACCGAGACCCTCACTACCGATTGAGGGTCTTTTTTCCACTTTTCAGCGGTTGCCCTTTTACCAGCCGGCTGCTGGCCCTTCACATCCACATGTGTAAAATCACAGAGGTAGATGATAAACAGCCAGTGTAGGGGTGACATGTGGTTAGCATATCGAATCCCCCAGCCGTTATAGCTGGTTCCTCAACCTGGAGCCGCTACTTATTGTAGCTACCCAATTGCCTCACGATGCTGGGTGGGCACCGGTCCCATACTGGCCGAAATACCATGAGAAAATTTCTTCCCCCATGGAGACTCGAACCAGCGCAAGTCCCGTACCTTAACCGCTCGGCTACGGCGCGGGACCCCCTCACTACCCCAGGGTTATATACTCGACTTGACTAAACTTTTCCACTGACTAACTGCACTCACATACCACTGCCCTAACAGTAGTCCTTCACTCTAAAAGTAGAGATTTTTACAGTTAGCTAAGCAAAACTTTGCTCTGAACTATATCATGTCTAAACTCTATTTCAAAAGACTTGCTTGAATAATTAAAATAGCCCATAAAACCATTAAATCTATATAAGACTATGTATTCATAACAGATATTCATAAATACTTGGTACGTAATGTCATACGTGCGCAGATTTCTAACATACAGACAAAATGTATGTTTTTTTTTTCAGGAAAGTAATATAATTTACGTAAGGACATAAATTTACTTTATAGTGATTGTCCACCGCTGTGGTCTCAAGGTAGCGTGCTATCTTTTAACGCTGCAGGCCCAAGTTCGATGCCCGGTCGGGACAAGTTTCCTGGGTGATGATTTTTCTCAGGGTTTTTCTCATTTCTAAGACAAATGTCAGGAAACTTTAAGGCCCAAACGGTCTCCGAACATCATCAGGCCATCATTATCATCATTGACATATTCATTAAGTTTAGGAATAAGGGTTCTCCTGGCGCATCATTACCGTCATCATCATCAACAACAACAACAAGATTAAGCCCAATGACTTGTTCCGATCTCATTATAGGTTGAATTGGTCCTTCCATCTCTTCAATGGTCTTTCCAACATTCTTCTCCCTTTTGGTTTATAATTATACATTCTTCTTGGTATGCGCTGTTCATACATTCGTAATATGTGCTGAAGATAATAATTTTGATAATATTTTATTCTTTCACAGAGATTAAATATATTAAGTTGTGTTCTTATATCTTCGTTTTTCTTTTTATCGGTCCTTTGGTATCCTGCTATTGCTCTCAACATCTTCATTTCAGCAGTCTCATTTGTTTACTATCTGCCTTTGTTAATGTCCAGGTTTCACATCATCACCACCTATCATATATCACATATAATCGAGGCAGCGTACTCCGCCTTCCAGGCGCCCCAACCTCAGAAGTGGGTTACAATAACGCAACGCCAGGAGAGAATACCAGAATGTCGAAAAGACAACATGATAGCATTGTTAGAAATAAACTTTATAGCGATTCTTTCACTCTCTCACTTTCCCATTATTGGAAATCGCTAAAAACTAACTACCTAACTCACCAGCAATATCGAACATGTAGATTAATGGCCGTGGAAACATAAACTCTCCATATATCCCTATCCTGAGTTAATGTTTTCCAATCATCCCCGGTGTAATTTATTTCCCTCAAATTATTGTTAATATTATTCTCCTGCCTTATTTTTGGTCTACCAACTGTGAGCTTTCCTTCTAGTTTTCCTACAAGAAGCTTCCATGCCCCTCTTTCATTCCCCATTAGTGTCATATGTCGTGCCCATCGTAGTATACGATACATAACTGTTCTTATTATATCGGTTTCCTATAAAGATCATGTAGTTCACTATTAGGTAATCTTCTCCATTCGCCTGTCTGTTCATCGCTCTTTGGTCCAACAATTTTCCTAATGACTTTATTCAGTAGAAATATGGAACAGCCGGACAGTTGCTACCTCCAAACAAAAATTAACATAATTTATGAAACCTGTAAGTAGTGTCACGTTTTATCGTATTATTAGAAGCTAGTTTCTAAATAAAAAAAATTCATAATCACACGTGCTTATAACCGCTGTTGTAGTTACTGAAAAAAAATTGTATTCAAATACATATTTACTTTAGTAGTGTTTAATTGTTGAGTCTTAATTATTTTGTGTATAACACTGGTTGAATGGAAAATAAGGCCCACGGCCTTAATTCTGTCAATTTAAATAATAATAATAATAATAATAATAATAATAATAATAATAAGAATAATAATAAGAATAATTATAATAATACTAATAATAATACTAATAATACTAATAATACTAATAATAATAATACTAATAATAATAATAATAATAATAATACTAATACTAATACTAATACTAATAATAATAATACTAATAATAATAATAATAATAATAATAATACTAATAATAATAATAATTATAATTATTATTATTATTATTATTATTATTATTATTATTAATTATTATTATTAATGTAGGCCTAATGTTCTTATGCGTTATTGGCACTCTTATCTTCCCAAATTCTCTCAAAAAAGTTTAACTAAAAATATATAAAACTGTTATTATTCGAGTTATATTGATGGTGTCTTATGTAGCGGATATAATTGACCCCAAATGTAGTATAACGATTAATAAATACGATTAATCAATAAACAAAGAATGAACTGAATGTAGAATACAAAGCAACTTAAATAAATATCTTATTGGTGAAATTTCCCACAAGTTCCAGTGGGAAGTGAAGAACCTTAATGCGAAGTAAAGTAAAGTATTCCCACTACAGGCCTCAGGAGGCCTTTGGGGTAGTGGGAAGTTAAGGCTCCCGCTATTTGTAGACAATCGGCACTTGATGTCAGAAGGGTTGTCAGCCCTAGGGTGACGGCCGCCTTTACCCCAGAACAAGCGTCTGGTACTCATTTCCGTTAGAGGCTGAGTCGACCCCAGGGCCATAGTGCCGCCAGAAGGTTTGGGTCAGTTTAAAAATCCTGACCCCACCGGGACTTGAACCCTCGACCTTCCGGCTTGTAGCGCAGTGCCTTAATGCGAAGAGGCCATAAATATGTAGCCCCCCAAATTAGACCAGAAATTCTTAAGCTAGGTCTAGTTGAAAACATCACGTCTGGAGAAAAGTTCATAGGCCTACTCAAAAATTTAGAGCCGCGGGAAGCCCAAACTGGTAAACACGCTCGCTACCCGTCGGAAATAATAATATTTACGCCCCAAGGAGACATGTGATTTGAAATAATTGAAAATTCTAACCAATCAAAATCAGAGTTAGGTTGTACAACCATATATGGAAATAAAGGGTCCGGACTTCGATACCAAACTCACGAGGAAAACCAACGACAATTTTTTTACACTTAACAGTTTTGTTGACAGTAGTACTAAATTGTATAGTTTGAATAATGTATCGAAATAAACGATTACGGGATTTACTAAAAAATGGTTCCCGATTTCTAAATCATTAGATAGCTCCAGTCCTAAGTTTGAGATATAGAATGTCCGTAACAGAAAACAAATTATTCATACAGTGTAAAGTGCATTTAAGTTGGCAGCGAAGAGAAATAAAGTAATTTAAATAATAAACTAGTGTCTGCTTTCAGTGCATCTCTCCTTCCGGTCCCATTATGTGAGAATCTCAGTGTTCACCCTGAAACAAATAGGAACCGACTAGCTACCGAGCAATCAACAATCTACAACAATTAAAACAGCGAACTCAAGTGACCAAATTAACAACCATTTAAACAAGTACCGCCCCACTTACTTTAAGGGAGGAGAAAATATTACGAATATCTGAGAATAGTTCTTAGGAAAATTTTGGAACAAAGAGAAACGAAGAAACAGGTAAATTGAGGAGACTACTAAATAGTGGCCACATGATCTTTATGGAAAACCAGATGTAATAAGAACAGTTATGTCTCTTTAGAGTGCGATAGGCAGGACCTGATAAGAATTAGAATGAGAGAGGGGGCAAGGAAATGTTCCGTAAGAAACCCAGAGGGAAAGTGCCCAGTAGATAGGCAGGTCTTGAATGAGATGAAGGTATGAAAATAACCTTGGTTTAAGGAAGGTGAATTATACAAGGAAGGAAGGTAAAATATTAGCTCAGGTAGGGATGTATGAAGAGCTTATATCCATGTAGCCATGAACCTCCGGTTTTCATAGTGCTTGTGAGTTAGTTATGACTATTTAACTCATGCCCCAAATGAGAGTCAATGACCAATCGAGTTTCAATGCATTTTGATTTACAACCAATCACAGTCGTGTTTCATCTGGAATTTATCAAATAAGTTTATCGTATGAAAGAAAGCTCGTCCTTTTTAACATTCTGAAAAGGCCAGAACATTATTTTGCAGTGACTGACTCTCTAAGAAATACAGATACCAGATTGTATATATGGTGCACGAATGCAAACAGATAGTACTTGCGGAATATAATATAAAAACATTTGTAGCAATTGATTATACCACAAAAAAAAAAAGAAACCACTGTTTGCACTTTTTTAAACGTATTAGTTCCCAGGTAATAACGTTCCAGAAAAATATAATTTATATATTTATGTACATCATATGATATCAGAAATTAATTAATATATAGTTTGGTGTGTTTAATTTTTTCTCCACTAGGGTGCACTCTTACAATATTGCAATCCTTTGGCAATAAATAATATGATCTGGTTGCAGTGATGAACAAGTGAAACATAACAAACGTTTCTCATTTGTTTTGAAACATCGCTGTTTATATTTGACATATAAATATTTTAAAATAACTATATTTAAGTAATGATTTGTGAGAAAACAGCTTAATTTTATTCGTTAAATAGTCCTAACAAATGCCACTCTTGATTTCCAAATTCTTTAGATAAATTAACTCCTCACTTCGTGAGTCGTGAATTTATTGATAATTTTGAAATCACTCGTGGCATTACTTATGATAATAATTATCTGATTTTGACACAGTAAAGAGGGAGAACTTTTTGCTTTTGTACTTTTAGTTAGAATACATAACTTGCAGCTGTAATGTTATCAATTCTCGTTGCATAACGATAAATGTTTATTTCATGTCTCATTATAACACAATTTGTGCTTAAACCGAAAATGAAATTGTAAAGCATTAAAGGAATAATTTAATCTCCTACATCACAAGAATAGCTTAAGTTTTGTTTATCAATACCACGTGGTTGTATTTGGTGCATTTCTGGTTTTCTGTCCTGGCATTGGAGGAATTTCAATCCATTTCTTAAGTGTGGCATTTGGAAGACAGAGTTAATTACCCCGATGATAAGATAGGTGATAAATCACGATGAAGCGCCAGGACAGTCCTTAACCTAAACTTAACTTAAATACTTGATCATGAGCAAGCGAAGGTATAATTCACTTTAAGCAAAAAATCCTATGATCTGACCGAGAATCGTACCCGGGACCTCATGAATTGTAATCAGAAGCTCTGATCAATAGTTCATGAGGCTGGTCATAATTGGGCGACGTTATGCATCAACCGACTATGCGTCATTATTAAAGTTTCAGAGAAAAATACGTTTAAAGTTTAAGTCTATCTTCACTAATTATTGTAGCGCTAAACTAACAATACTGGATATTACGAGTTATTTTCCTTGTTTAGCAGTTATGCATCAATAATCTAACAGGAACATTTGGCACTTAGCTGCTTGATTCAAAATTTAGATTAGCATATATAAAAATCTAGTTTCATAGCCGTTTGTTGTAAAACATAGAATCTCTGATAAGACTGATGACCTTTAGAGTTTTCATTAATAATAAGGCTATATTTAAATATTTGGTGCTAAAAATGTATTTTTTTTGCAAATTCCCCAGGTTGTCTTCCGACATTCCTGGTGTAACCCACTTCTGAGGTGGGGCGCCTGGAAGGCGGGGTTACGTTGCCCCGATGATATGATGGGTGATGATGATGATAGTGGTGCGCCAGGAGAGTCCCTAATCCTAAGCTTAATCTAGGATGAATATGAATGATGATGATTGCGATGTCCGTGTGATTTCGGGGACCGTTTGGGCCTTAAAATTTTCCTGACATTTGTCTTACAGGTGAGGAAAAACCCCGATAAAAAACTTATACTGAAAAACTGCCCGACCGGGAATGGAACCCGGGCCCGCTGCGTGACAAGGCAGCACGCAAGCTCGAGACCACAGCGGTGGACGCGCTAAAAATGTGGGTCCACTTATTTCATGAATCATTGCAGCAGATGACATCTAAATCTCAATTTAATAAAATGACACTTTTCAGGAAAGTTGTTTTTATCCGGAGAACGTTACACTGTTCTTATGCTGTGAGATACTGAACAACATAATATGTTATAACCCGGAAAGTATTAGTTATATGAGTTACCTACTTTTTTTTTTACAATAAATTTAATATACAGACTTATGAGTAGGTGCATTGAGATTCGCAATCTGAGAGGACATAGAATGCTATTTCATATAGGTTATTCCTATAGCAAATATTTAGGAAAATAAATATAGACATGAGAATTAAGAGTAAATACATTTGTAATTCCATGTGCATTTTCAGCAATATGAATACGAGGAAGACTAAAAGCTCTCAAATGTAGCCGCATCTACTAAATACTAATTTATTCATTTGACAACTGGGGAACAAACGCAGGCATAACAACCTGCCCTCAAGTAAGATTAGGCTGAGACCTAATACACACATAATGTTGAGAAGAGGTAGATGAACTTCTAATATTACATTATTTAAAAATATATTAATATAATCAACAATAAAATACACTTACATATTCTGTAACTAATCTGCAGGAGATAATGATAAAGAGAACGACAATCTCTGTAACACTCCCAATAATACGTATTGTAAAGTCGCAAATTGTTATCGTTTCAGCTAATTATAGTTGCCCTTTCTGACATATTGTGAACCTAAACATTTATTGTAAGTAATTATTAACGAATTCCGAAAGAATGTGGCTATTCGGGTTGTCCTCATGAATTTGTTTTACAACTTACAATGTAGAACCGTTATAATCTGTTAACGCTATATTCTTGTTGAAATTATCTCATCCGAACAATACTCGGCATATAGCAATAAATTAAGAAACTTTAATTTAGAGTTCGTTAACAAGCAAAATCGGACCATTAAGAGTGGGAGTTCATCCAAAGCGGAAATTTAAAAATCGCTCTGGTGTGTCCCAGTTTTCGATTTTTCACAGTATCAAAACTCAGTATATGCCATTGGAATAAGACAACAAAGGTGTTCTCAAGAAATCAACGAAATTCGATTATTAAGATTTAACAATATATATATATATATATATATATATATATATATATATATAAAGGAATGTTTGTTTGTATGTTCGTACATTATACGCGGCCGTTTATACCGTTGATCCGATTGTGATGTTTTTTTTTGCAAAATGTGCAGGAGATTCCTGGAATGAACATAAGCTTTAAGAGAGTTGAGATACTCAACTCCTACACCCTTAAAAACACCCTTTGTACTGCAAACCTGAAAAAATCCCTTTTTACCCATAAATGGCTTACGCTGCCTAAACCATAACAAATACACAAAATTAATGTACACAGAATTGAATATCTCAAAACATCTATAGAAAAGTCCGCGACAGCATATGTTTATCTTTTAAGGATAACTCACAATAACCATTTTTGTCTTTTATTCATGCGAAGAATATCAGGATAAGTAGATTCCTGGCCAAGCAGCGCAGGGCGGGTATTATTTTAGGGATAACTCAATAATAATAATAATAATAATAATAATAATAATAATAATAATAATAATAATAGCTTTATTTTACCTGGCAGAGTTAACGCCTTAAGGCCTTGTCTGCCACTCAACCAGGTTTTAAAAAATACAAAAAAGTTGTCTTACATCTAAATTACAATAAACATAATCGATTACTTGCTAATATATATATATATATATATACACAATAAAATTATTATGTATAATGATTTTGATTTACTCTAGATTTAACAAATTAAATGTAATATGTACAAAATATATAAAAAAGAGAAAAAAATATTCATGACAGTATCAATTTAAATAAATAGAGAAAAATTAATTATTAGACAACAGGTAACTGTATAAGCGAAACGAATTTTGTCTTTCAGCTCATTTATGCCAAGTACATCAGGATGCATAGATTTCCGGGCATCACCGGGTAATCAGCACGGGGTATCTAAAAATAATAACGATATAAATTTATATTTATTTTTCCTTTCACTTATTCAACTAAATGCAAAAACACATCATTGATTAAGGTGTAGCAGCGCACGCCGGGTATTAGCTAGTATATATATATATATATATATATATATATATATCATACGCCAGCAAAATAGGTCCATAAATTCGACTTGCTGAGAAATTCGTCTAGTTTACACAGTTCCTGCGTGATGGACTTTATAATTATTGAATTATTTTACAAAAATAAGGCCTATTCGTCATAAAAAATTTAATTAAGCCGTTAGAAAACCGTGAGGAACCATGGACGATATAATCTTACACACATATTCTCAAACAGCGGCACTAAAAGGTGATACGGAGTGCTTGCGTGGTAAAAAAATTCATATAATACATAGTTTAAAAGGGTACGCCATAGTGTAGTGGTTAAAGTACTATGCTACAAGCCGGAGGGTCGAGGGTTGGAGTTCCGATGAGGTCAGAATTTTTAAACTGGCCCAAACATTCTGGCGGCACTATGGCTCTGGGAAATTGTACCAGACGCTTGTTCTGGGCGTAAAGACAGCCGGTTTCGAAGGGCTGACAACGCCGCTGTTATTAAGTGCCGATTGTCTGGAAAAAGTGGCAGCCTTAGCTCAAACAACAAATCCTAATACGCCAATAGCTAGTATAGCAAAGATTATACCTAAATTACCGACGGACCTCCTACTATCCCAAGGCCTCTTACGGCCTGTAGTGGGATCATTTTACCTTAGAGAGTTTAAAATCCTATCCTCATAGGTCATGTCACTTTATGGCCTATGAGTCATGTTGCTTGCAAACATACCTACAAATGGACTAAGGAAGTGAAAGAAAGGAATATTATTGTAATTGTTATTATTGTATTTTGGGTAGCGTCGCTACGTCGTACGCAGCGAGCCCGGGTACAATCCCCTGCTGGCAAAAATTTCCAGGGTGATATTTTTTTCGGGATTTTCCTCATCTGTAAGACTAATGTCAGGAAACGCAAAGGCCCAAATGCCTCCGAACATCATCTGCCTATCACAACCACCGTTATCACATTGGCCATGTTTAGTACGAATAGTGTGTATCGTCTTAATATTGTGTTGTCTTGGAAGAGGCCCTGACATTGAGCTAACCACTCATCCGGGGAAGCCCTCCATATCCTTGTGTGCAGAAAAATATATGTATGTGATCCATAGTAAAAGTCCCTCTCCCGACAGGTCGTGTCACTGTAAGGTCCGGGTGAAGTGTGGCACGTAAAAATGCGTATAAAGCGAGAGGTAAAATTGCGTTAATGGAATGGAATGTAATTATTGTTTCCCTCTCAGTTATTAGGACAGTCTCTTGTGAAGTCGTTGCTCTCATAGAATGTCGGTTCTTAAGACCAAGTTAAAGCCCGGTATTAACCGAGACACGATATTAATTTCATTCAAATTATGCATCCAACTGTGAGTTACATATTTTAATATGTTTAGAATGAAATTAAGGCAGGGAATAATTCCATTACCGAGATGGTATGACGGAATTTATTATAATCTTGTCATGGGAGCTTGATTTATTTGTTTAATGAAGACGATTATATTGTGAGATAATGATCAAGTCTTGTGATCATGAGGATACACTGTTGTATTTTATTCCCCTCTTAAGATCCTCCATTTATATATCATTTGAAACTGACTCCTAGGTTGGTATTTAATTAGAGGGAAGTTTATAACATGTAATGCACCTTACATAGTTCAGTTCAAGGAGAAACGGACATTGTTTATATAGGAGTATGGATTTCTAGAGTGGAGATTTTTTTTTATTTATGTTACGTTGAAAGTGAAGTACTCAATCACTCTTACGTCATTCAAAGCTGGAGACATGTATGTATTATTTTATTTAACGACTTTCTTTAAAAGGTAAAATCGCTCCTAAATTTGTACACAGTACTTGCTACTAAATTTGTATTCTGTTTTCCTTCTCTCATAACTACAGCTTTATAATGTATATTCTGTACAAAAACAGGCGAACTTGCTCATTCGTATGTCAACACTGTGTACAAAATTTATTACGAATAAAATGTATTCATAAAGCGTCGCATATAAAATCTGGATGTGAAAGGGCCTATATTTTGCTCATGGGCCTTTTTCTGGCTTCAGCTTCTTTTACATGTCATACATGTACGGGATGCGATCAACGGATTTAGTTTTTTAAGGAACCCACACTCCGAATATTTACGTCCTGAAAAATCCATTAACCCCTGCCAATTTGAACCCGCAAAACTTGAAACCAGAGGCGAGCATGGCACCCACCAGTCCACTAGGATGGACAGAGATGTTGAAGTTTTCGAGTGTGGAGTTAATGCATTTATATGTCGTATTTCATAGAGTGTAATTAATTACTGATTAATTATCTTCACACATCACCTTTCTATCTTTCTGTTTTTAGTTGAACCTCTCCCTCTATAAGCACTTTTACCTGCTCCACGCTTCTCGAGCCTTACAAGTGTAAGACCTGTCAGGAGATGATTATAAAATCTTCAAGACATACATTCTTTTTTTGACCAAACAAGGACATGGTGGGTCTCCAGAAGACAGATCAGCTCAAACCCAGAGCTACCTCCAAAACAGCACAAATATTTAAAACAATATATGCATACTAAACATGATGAATACGATATATATGGTATTTGTGGTCAAATGATTTCGGAGGCTATTTAGGGTTTCAGTTTCCTGACATTTGTTTTACAGAAGGGATACACGCCGAACAAACTTGCTGATTCTGGGTAGACTATCAGTTACCACGATCGCCTCTGTTTCCAAGTTCAAATCCGTCCGAGGTTGATGGATTTTTCCCTGAGTAGGCTTCCTCCAAAGAAAACAAAGACATGGGGCTCTCGTGTTATAAATTTACTGCACGTAAAAGAATATCAAGCCTGAATAAAAATGCCTCTGAGGAAAATCTGTCGGCCTTTTCACGCTCACATTTTTACTGCGACGCTAATGACTTTAGCTGTTAAAGAGCGTCTTTAAATAAAATCACGTAACTTATTACCCGAAAAAAACTAACCAAAAAAACTCGCAGCGCCCGAGACCACATCGGTGGACCCGCAATTCATTAAATTATTATTTTACCTAATTAATGTTTATGGTATGTTTGGACATTTTGGTTTTTTCATATAATTCCGTAACATTACATAATACATTATCGTGGCACATGTCTATCGATGTTGGGCAACGTCGTTCCTTCGGACGCAGCAGGCCTGTTCCTGGGTAAAGTTCCCTCACCTGTAACACAAATGTTAGGAATGTTCAAGGCACAAACACTTCCCTGCGGTATACGTCTTTCATAAACAACCATATCATTTTCGCGTTCATCAGTATGAATATATGAGTGAGCGGTGGTCTTGTATTAAATACTGGTTTGTCTGTAGGTGGGCTCGGTATTGAAAAATTACTTATCTGGGGAGTCATTTTCATGTCGTGGTCGTGTGGACGAAAAGAAGTTTGTGATCCATAGCTAAAACTCGTTTCTTGACATATCATGTCCTTTCAAGAACGGAAGACGCTTACAAGAGTGAGACCTGAAACTAAACAGTGGTGAGATGTTTAATTTAAACTTACTAAAACTGATTTTATGTTGCTTAAAAATACATTATTTAGATTTACGACACAAAAACATCATTTTTACCAATATGTTAACAATACTCTTAATGTGAAATTGTAGACTTTCACGGTAGGTGTGTTGATTCATGTATTTTATGTATTTCGAGCTAAATGGCCATGGTCTGGTTTTATTAACACTCAACGTTTCGTCTACTACTGCGGTAGACATCCTCAGGAGAATAAATAAGGACACGATTTCGAACGCACAGCCAGTATGCAGCCGACATTTGAAGAATTAGGATGTCAAAGAGCACGCAGAATCTCCTGAGGATGTCTACCGCAGTAGAAGTCGAAATGTTGAGTGTTAATAAAACCAGACCACTACCATTTAGCCCGAAAGACATAAAATATATGAATCAATACTCTTAATGTTCACTGTTATCAGAATTGAGGTTATGTATTAATATTAAAATGTTATAAATAATAATATTGTATTATCACCTCACTATGATGGTTGCCCGTTTATATATAAGCGGCTGCCGCTCAACAATGCTTGACAATGATTAACATGCGGAGTTATTAAAGTGGCTGTAGTCGGCATCTTTGTATTTAATTTCATTTACTTATAAGTAACAACTGCGGGGAAACAAAGTGAGTCGCTGGGCAACCATCAGAGTGAGGCTACAATACCATTCATTTTATCAGTCCTCCTCAATTAGAATAGACTTTTATTTAAAAAACTTGTTAAATTATTAATCATGAAGGCCTTTCAAAACCATGTTTCATCTTCGGCATGCTAATTGACAATACAATATTATTATTTATAACATTTTAATTGACAATTGATATATGAATCAATTTTTTCACAACTTAACTTTAAATGTAAATTCATTACGAGCTACGAATACAACTCGCAGGTTTTCCTGTGTAATTTCAAGATGTACATTATAACCAGATATTTTCGTTCAAATAGTAGGCATTTTATAATTTGTTACTCCATCTTTAACCTTGCCATAATCACATTCCATTCGATTGCGGTCGTGCATTAATAATGTTCACTGTGTCATACAATTAAAAACATCTCCATAGAAGTGACTCGTTTATCTTTAGGAGTTACTGTTACCTGAGCCCATCATGAATTACTAGAATTTTAATTATAAAAATTGTAAATACTGTGCAGTTCTGGCTTCTGTAGCAGCATTTAAGGGATATGTGGTGTATGGTGCGGTAAGAGTTGAGGGAGAGTTACTGATACTGTCAGCAACTACCATCTGTTTTGAAAACATAATAGTAACTACATGTTGAAGTTTCTTTACTACTAGTTCTGTGTTAGTGAATAGTTTTGATGTATATTAAGTATGAAGTTTTGAAGTGTTTATTATAGAATAACGTTGTTTTGTAACGATTTATTTTATGATGATGATGATGATTATTTATTATTATTATTATTATTATTATTATTATTATTATTATTATTATTATTATTATTAAGAATGTTTTTCATGACTACTAGTTCCCTCCCCCACTGCGCAATGTTCCCTCCTGCCACGCGCCTTTGGTTTAACCAAGACGGCTACAGTTACGTGAACTGGACGATATTAAAAGTGCATATATATATATATATATATTGGGGAAGGGTTATTGTTGGGGTAAAGAGGTGAAGAGGTGTAGGTGTGATTTAGTGGCACTAGGAATACTGAAGGAGTTCTCCATGTGTGAGAACTTAGGTTGCTCAGGTTGGTAATCGGTAGAGTTGAGGTTCTTATCTAGGGATTCCACGAGGACTTCGTCGGGCAGAATTAATGTGTGACGAATGTCTGGTAAAAGTAGTTTATTCTTATCTTTTATAAACTTCAAGTAATTGTATATATGAAGTGACTTTATTTAACTTTCAGAACGAAGTGTTTCTGAGAAGTGACTTTGTTTGATCGTACACGAGAAGTGACTTGATGTAATTTTATACGAGAAGTGACGAGGAGAAGCCTCTCTCGCCTATAGGTAAATTAGTTACTCCCATTACCTCGATCTAGTGGACCTAAGGTCAGTGCTTAGGCACATATAACGAAACATATAATTGGTTAATGCGCCCTCCTATTTTGATCCCGGGGGTGTTACAAATTTATCATTGGCGATTTACGCCTTCAGAGGTTGGACCTTTTTTCCCGTGCTGGCTTCACGTACAGTCGGGTCACAAACATTAGCTAGGCTTGGGTTTTTTTTCTTAGGTTTGGGTTTTTTCCTAGGCTTCAGACTCTAGAGAATTGCCATATTCCTACACTTTTTGCTAGCGTTGTTTGTGTCAGGGTAAAACCCCCGCTTGTACATTTAGCTAATGGGTTATGGTTATCACGATAAATCAGTTAACTGGAGGCTTAGAAGATATTTCTACTCAATCTGTCGAGCAAAGGATTTTGTCATTAGTAAGTTATTATGATGTGTCAGCCACTTCCGTCTTAACAAAAGAAAGGGTTACATTACCTGAGTTGTCAGTACCCTCCTTAATAACTAGCAATTTAATTACATTGATGCTGACTTCTTTGGATCATTTTATATGACCTTTGCTCCTACATAATCAGGTTCTACTCGCTTCCCTGATCAATTTGAATATAAATATGACCTAAGTCCAGTAACTGCTTCATTAAATGATATTATAATTTTATCTGATTATTATTGCCGGTAGGGATTTATTTAGATTTACACAGGAGGCTGTGTGACTGACTTGCCACAATATCCACCGCTGTGGCCTCGAGGTAGCGTGCTGCCTTGTCACGCAGCGGGCCCGGGTTCGATTCCCGGTCGGGACAAGATCCTGGGTGAGGATCTTTTCGGGGGTTTTTCCTCACCTGTAAGACAGTGTCAGGAAGCGTAGGGCACAACGGACCCCGAAAGACATCCGGCCATCATCATCATCCTTCACCGGATTGATAAGCAACGGGAAGCCACCACACCTATAATTCCGTAGTAAAGCTGCGAAGCATAACATGAAAATGCTATGATTGCAGTGAAGGACCTGCACTCGGGCAGAATTACTGTGGATGGATATATATGGGGTGAAAGAGAGAGTCTATGACGTTTAATTAGCTTTGACGTTTATAATGTATTTATATATTACTTGTAAACATAACAAAAACGTGTCACAGCTTTGTACTTTATATCCTTCCATCCATAGTAAATCTGCCTGAAGGCAGGTCCTTCACTGCAATCATAGCATTTTCATGCTATGCTTGCAGCTTTACTAGGGAATTGTAGGTGTGGTAGCTTCCAATTGCTTTCCACACCGGTGAAGGATGATGATGGTGACGATGATAATGATAAGGATGATGATGATGGCCATATGATTTCGGGAACAGTTTGGACCTTAAAGTTTTCCTGACATTTGTCTTGCAGGTGAGGAAAAACCCCGATAAAAACCTCACCCAGAAAAACTGCCCTGAGCGGGGATCGAACCCGGGCCCGCTGCTTGACAAAGCACGCTACCTCGAGACCATAGCTGTGTACTGTACTTTACATAAAACACTAATGCTGAAAAAATATGTTTTATTAAGATTTCTGAAATTGTTAGGAAAATGAAGGCCTGGGTGGCACGTGGCATGTAAAAAGTGCCTATAATATGAGAGGTTAAAACCAAGTTAATGGAATTGAATGGTTAGGAAAATGATGTACTACCATAATTAACCCGTCAGCGTGGAGCGACGTGACGTGTACGCAAGTTGAATTCTTCACCCAATGCGGAACGACGTGACATGTACGCTAGCTACACGCACTGCTTTAAACTGTAATTATGACCTTTGTGTTTACATTAACTATTTACCGTTTATACAAATTTTATGTAGAGACTTCAAAGTTTATATTAGTGCATATATTAACTGATTACGGCCCTCAGTAACAAGTTAAAATAATTTTATATTTGCATTTATTCTTGCGGTCTCTGACATTTTTCTTAAATTTATAACTTGATAAAGGATTTCTTATAAAACTAAATTAGCCTTTTTTTTGTAGATTAGCTTGTCTATCAAATTGAATCTATTTTCAAATCTCTTCATTTTTAATAATAATGTCGCAAAATTCAGTATATATAAAGACCCAACAAAGTTATTTCCGATTTACGTTACAGTACAGGACCACAACAGTAAATTTCAGATATATATATATTTCAAATGACGATATCCTTACATTATGGAAAGGTAGTTAGTCTACAATTCAGTCAGTATCTAAAAGGTAAAGTGGTCCACTACAGACCTTAGAAGGTTCTTGGGATATTAGGAGGTTAAGGCTCCCACTTTTCTAAACTATCGGTACTTGATGTAAGCCGAGTACTTATTTCTGTCTGACGGCCCATAACAAGCATCTGGTACTAATTTCAGTTAGAGGCTGAGTCAACCCCGGGTTCACGGTGCCGCCTGAAGGTTTGGTTCAGTTTAAAAATCCTGATCCACCGGGGCTCAAACCCTCGATCTTCCGGCTTGTAGCATGTTGATCTTTTAAGTCCACACCTCCGGCGAAACTATTATAGTCATATTTCATGGAAACCAGAAGAAAGGCATTGAAATTTAGGGTTGATGAAGGTCTTAGTACAACAGGTCTAATGTGTAGAAAGACCATTTTTTGAAGGCACACGACCTAAAATAATGTTTCCAAAGTGTTAGAAAGACACATTTGGAGAAGGCTGCCCCCCCCCTACAAGAAAGAAGGTCAGCGCATAGAAGCAATGTGTTTGTAATAAACATGAACAAAGTAAACACAAGGGGAAAAAATACACTTATTGTTGCCCGAGTGTCAAACAGCTGGTTTACATTTTGAAGATTTATCACACCAATTTTTGAAGTTCATACTTTTTTTTTTTCAAGACCCTTTTCTTTGTGTAAATATTTCGTTTTGTTGTTAGGTAAAGCCGGTTCTCTGAATTCTTCAAAGAATCCCTAGTGCAATACACTGTGTCACTTATGTGAGAAGTTTACAAAAAGGACCTATTTCAACTGTGGCACAACAACCATAAATAAGTCTGCAAAAAACGCAGAGATGTTACGTGAGAACCGTAACAAATTTAATTAATTAAATATTATATTAAGGGTTCACCATAAACGAATTGCAAAAACATTTAAATTACTCAAGATATATCAATTTAAATGCGTTATTGGAATACTGGCACTGAGCGGCTGAGTTTAAATACCGGTGAACTTCCTCCCACATCAGAGTATTCTCGGCCATTTAAATCCATCCACTCTGAAGGGTTAACAAAAGCACCAAAATCGGAAAAAAAATTGTTATAGAATATAATTATTAATTAGCTGCCTCAGGTATATACTATAAAAAGTTCTTGACGAGAAAAAAGTAAAATAAAGAGGAAAAATTAATTAGAATTTGACATAAAAAATCGTAAAATCGTTATATATATATATATATATATATATATATATATATATAGATAGGCCTACAAACAACGTAGATCCTCCAAAAAAGCTATGAATAACGGCAAAAAAAATTGCAAACTTACCAGAATATTCGGCTTACAGATCGATCACTTGGTTCACTCGATTTTACTGTCTCCAATGTCTTGCAGCATCAAACAATTTTTAAGACATATTTCGTAGCGAAAACTAAAACTCTAATCTAATGTAGCCAAATCCTAACATAATGTCCCAAATGTATCGAGACATAAGAAAATGAATTAACAATGTAACATAGAGTAACGAACAATGTCGTTAGATATCGTAATTCAAGTAAACACACGTTGGTACGTCGAATGAAGTCGGTAATGCAACTGATATTTTTCCATGTAGTTTACAACCTATGGCCGTATAGTTAGTAACCTGTGGTCCGTTTTAACAAGCTGAATTTATATTTCAAGAATACATTTCTGCTTATTAACAATATTAATATTTTATCGAATAATACAATTGTGGAGAATATTGATAAGAATTTGTAAATGTGTTCTCTCTCATTAAAGCAACGAAGTGGAAAACTGCTAACAAATAACACAACGCGAACTTTCAACTTTTTTTTTTAATTGGTGGGGGAAAAAATCAGAATTTTTGTGAGTGATATTGTGGAAACAATCTGAATTTACTGGGTTTCGGCTTGGAGTGTTAATAATAAACACAGAACTGTAGGCAAAAATTTCGGGAACACGAAATGAAACTAAAGTTACGTGGAGATCTTGTCAACATTTAGTGACCTCAAAGTCATCAAATTTGTAGCACTAACGTAAATTTCTGTGTTGTGCTGTCTGTATGGAAGATATTCTCGTTTATTTAAGTTACTCTGACGAATCATTGTCTATAAGCGACATTTCGAACTATTGCAAGGTAATATTTTATAGCATACTTTTCACTTAGGTATTAATAAGTCCTAAGTTCACTGTAGTGGCTCGAGGTAACGACGTTTCTCCATACATAGCGGGCACGAGTTCGGTTTTCGTTCGAGGAAAAGTTTCTTGGGTGAGGTTTTTTCGGGGTTTTTCTTCACTTGTAAGATATATGTGGAGACACCTGAAGGGCCAAATGGTTCCCAAACTTCATCTGGCCGTAATAATCATTCACATAGTATTCGCATTGTTTACTATGAATGAATAAGCGAATGATGGTCCTAACACTGAGGTCATCACTCAACCACGCAAGCTGTCCATGTCCTTGTGTAGTCAAAAAAGTAAGTACAGGATGGCCTGGAATGTGTACAAGTATCTATAAAGGAAAGGTTTGAAGCAGAATCTTTCACTCCGACTCCTAGATTAATAAATTCAAATAATAAATTAATTAGGACGTATTATTATCATGTTAAATGTCTAAAGGATGAAATAATAACCGCAGGTATATGAAACTTATATGTGATCGAACCGTGAGAACACGAGGATTTTGATTTTCATATAATTGAATTAAAATAAATTGAATCAAACTAAGTTGATACAAGTAGGAATAAACGATCAGTTAATAATTAAGGAAACCATTAACAAGTATATGGTACCGCTTTTGTTAAGCGACAGGCCCTTGATGCGGCTACAAAAGAGTTAAAATTCAAGAAAACTTATTTTTACTAGCGGATTACTGGACATTTCTTTGTGGACCAGTAATCCAAGATCTTAAACTGAGCTTCGCTGACAGGTCATTAACAAGGCATGATTTATGGCTGGGGAACTACAGCGTCGAGTAAACAACGCATTATGACGAAATCGACAACCCGCGAGGACGCGAAACCTAGCAAACGGCGGGAAAAGGCCACTGACCCAAAGGAGTGTCCTACAGGGAACATGGTGGATCCTTATCCAATGGAAAGACGGCGATTCCTTCTTTGGGACTAAGGAATCGTTGTCAACCAATATAATAAAGTGTTGTATCGCGACAAGGTAATGATCTCATGACGACACGATGCCAGAGAGAGGGTAACGAAGTTTACCTTATACCAACAATAAATATATTAAGTTAGTTTTTAGTCCAGCATTCTGAGTTGTAGATCAGCATTCTGAGTTCAGCGTTCAGCGTTTTGAGTCCGGCGGAACTCACCAAGGCGGGAGTCGGGACAGACTCACCGGCATGGCGATCAATTAACTAACTACAAACCTAACTTCACTTATAATTTGTTCATTCGAGACTCCAACTTGAGTTCTAAATGCGTTACTGCGGTCAATACCTTGTCCGACATCAAATGTGTCTGCAATATCACATGTATAGTGTCCATCAATTAATAAAATATTTTTATTAAACTTCATCTCGCGTAGTCTTGCGCCGGCCAGCTCCTTGCTTATCCCTGGGAAAGAACCTCAACTCTACCGATTACCAATCTGAGCAACCTAAGATCTCATACACGGAGATATCCTTTCGGTAATCCTGGCGCCCCACATCCTTTACTAACCATAAACCCTATTAATACCCACTTAGGTTAAACCAAGATAATGAGGGAAAAGTATACATTTGATATACACAAAATGTTTCCTTGCAGTGTAATAAATTTTGCAAAACTCTTAATAAATTTAACATCCTTAGATATCTACTAATTTATTTATTACGTAGGCTATTGTTTATGCAGATCTGGTTCATTCGATAGGTTAGTCCAATATAGAATAGGCCTATCAGGTGGGATGGAGTTGAAAATTCTATCCTTTCACCCCTAATATTACTACAAAAACGGATTGTAAAAATGTGTTTTCACAACGATTAGATTACGTTACAAAGTTCATTTACCTGAATTCTGCATGCCAAACATTATACACATTTTAAAATACAGTATATTGTTTATTTCTACAAAAATAAATCAATTTAAACACAATAAATAACCCATAATATTTATACAGTTAACATTTCTTGCTACATATACCTAAATTCTAAACAACTGCTGTAGATATTTGGGACTTACATAATGAATTAATTTGATCCATTATTGAGCTCAACGTCCACCGCTGTGGTCTCGAGGTAGCGTGCTGCCTTGTCACGCAGCGGGCCCGGGTTCGATCCCCGTTGGGGCAGTTTTTCTGGATGAGGTTTTTATCGGGGTTTTTCCTCACCTAATAGACAAATGTCAGGAAAACCTTAAGGCCCAAACGGTCGCCGAAATTATATGGCCATCATCATCATCATCATCATCCTTATAATTATCATCATCATTCTTCATCGGTGTGGAAAGCAACGGGAAGCTACCACACCTACAATTCCCTAGTAAAGCTGCCAATAAAGATAGATTTAAGAAAACAATGATTAATTACTTCAATGTTTTAAAATGATAAATAAATAGTAGCTTGTTTTATTTATATTATATCCTATATCTATAATTTATTTCTCAGTAATTTTATTCCATATTTTATTAATTAATTATGTGTCAGACTGAATTTTCTATTTTGAATCTTGCTCTTAAATTTGTATTTTCTGTTCATCCTTCCCTTATTAACTATAACTTTATAATGTATATTTTCCATATACAGGCTTATAGAAATATGTAGCTGAACTGCAGCAGACTACGAGTAGTTGCTCATTCGTGTCTCAATATCGTGTACAAAATTTTATTCTGAATACAATTTATTCTTAAAAAATAAAAAAAATACCATAAATATGTGATGATTTGCTAGATTACTTGCTTATTTATATTGCACCCCTTTTTGATAAACTCAACAGAATGGGATATAATGTTGAAAATACAATGTAGTAGGCATGCTGCCAACGATGGTTAGTGAACACATGGATGCGGTTTCAAAATTCACCAAGTTTATGATAAAAGGACTGCGGTTTATGTTGTCATAGCGCAATGAGTTTGATGGTAGAATGGACACATTTAATTAAAATAAAAAAATATCCTTGGGGCTGCGGTGCCTGCCTGTGAAATCGCCTGACAAAAACCGACAACTATTCAATAGAGTTAATCCTTGAAATCAAATGGTATATATATGTCTGGCAATATATTTTCGTCTCAATTATTTTGAAATGCTATAATTTTGTAGACAATTGTGTTACAGAAATGGACAAAGGTAAGACCAAAAGTCATCAACTTGATTTGGCGTTACGTGATGAAAAAATCAATTTTTAATAATAATAATAATAATAATAATAATAATAATAATAATAATAATAATAATAATAATAATAAGATGATAATAATAATAATAATAATAATATGATAATAATAATAATAATAATAATATGATAATAATAATAATAATAATAATAATAATATGATAATAATAATAATAATAATATGATAATAATAATAATAATAATAATAATAATATTATGATGATAATAATAATAATAATAATAATAATAAGATAATAATATGATAATAATAATATAATAATAATAATATGATGATAATAATAATAATAATAATAATAATAATAATAATAATAAAATAATATGATAATAATAATAATAATATTATGATAATAATAATAATAATATTATGATAATAATAATAATAATAATAATAATATTATGATGATAATAATAATAATAATAATAATAATATGATAATAATAATAATAATAATAATATTATGATGATAATAATAATAATAATAATAATAATAATAATATGATAATAATAATAATAATATTATTATTATGATAATAATAATAATAATATTATTATTATTATGATAATAATAATATTATTATGATAATAATAATAATATTATTCCGATAATAATAATAATAATAATAATAATAATATTAGATAATAATATGATAATAATAATAATAATATTATTATGATAATAATATGATAATAATAATAATATTATTATGATAATAATATAATAATAATAATATTATGATAATAATAATAATAAATTATACGAGAAACACCAATTAATATATATACCTTACACTGAGTAATAATGAAATCGAGGTTAGAGCAAATATAAATTTAGATTTTTTTTAAAAGATGTTTATTAATAAAAATAAAATGTTATATGATTTTCATATTTATTAAAATACAAATTCGTTGCAGATATTTCAGTACTGTGTACTTTCGTATTCGTCAGACGAATACCATGATTACAAATGAATTTTGTCGTTATATACAAATGCATTTGTAATCATGGTATTCGTCTGAAGAAGGTACAAAGTACTGAAACAGTTATAACGAATTTGTATCTTAATAGATACGAAAATAATAAAAAACTTTAACAGTTTTATTTTTATTTAATTAGCATATAAAGGAATATTGTTTTGAAGATGCTATATAAATTATAGGATGCCATGAAATGAAACGGGTAATTGAAAGAACAGGAGCGCTGTCTTATACTAAGCATTGTCTTTAGAAGACAATTTAATTCATGCCCCAAATGACCAATCACGTTTCAATGATTTTTTATTTACAACCAATCGCAGTCGTCTTTCGCCTAGAATTTACCAACTAAAGTTTATCATAATAAAGAAAGCACCTCCCTTTTAACGTTCTGAATAGGTAATAGCATTACTTTGCAGTGACTGACTGTCCAAGAAATACGGCTACCAGATTGTATATATAGTGCATGAATGTCAACACATAGCGCATGCGGGAGTTAATATAAAAACATTTGTAGCAATTGATTATACCACAAAAAAAAAAAAAGAAACCAGTGTTTGCACTTTCTTAAATGTATTTCTTCCCAGCTATTAACATTCCAGAAACATATAATTGTCATATTTATATCATAGGACCAGAAATGAATTAATATTCAGTTTGATGCGTTTCATTTTTTCTCCACTAGAGTGTATTCTTCAATATTGCGTTCCTTTGGCAATACATAATACGATCTGGTTGCAGTTATGAACAAAAGAAGCTAATGAAGCGTACCATCATTTCTCATTTGTTTTCAAACATTGCCGTTTACATTAAATATATAAATATTTTAAAATAACTTCATTTAAATACTGATTTGTGATTAAACAGCTTAATTTTATTCGTTAAATAGTCCTAACAAATGCCACTCTTGATTTCCAAATTCTCTAGATACATTCACTCCTCACTTCGTGAGTCGTGAATTTATCGATAATTTGGAAATTACTCGTGGCATTACTTATGATAATGAGGATGACGTAAATGTTATTAGTGGTATGTCAAATATTTATTTCATTAGTGCATTTTTAAATATTCTTAAATATATACCTGCATGCATATATATTAGGTTTTAAAGTTCGAACTTATTGGCCCTACATATGATATAATAGCCTTGAATATCATTTAGTTTTTTACTGAAATGTTTTCCTATAAAATGGACTCAATATTTTCTACGTGCGTTTTCTTTAACGTGCGTCAGACTCGTTATACAACCGATATTTAAATGTGGCACAAAGTCTAAAGATACAAACTTCGTGCTCTCTAAGAAAATGGAGAATTATAAACGCATAATTATAGAAAAATATTAGTTTTTCCCACAATTTCTATTGTTTGATTTATTTAAGATATTTAAAGCTCCTCAACCTACAATATTAAAAATACAATACTACTCTGTGGTTGATATTATTTTTAATTACCGATATTAAAATATTTAATTAAATTGTTTCGTTTATTATCAAATTGATCTAACTATTTTTATTAATAGCAATCAACACATTATTAGGATGGAAGTTTAGTATATTCATTTTCTTAATTAGTTCCTTGGTGTTTGTTCCGCCAACTGCTCAACTATGGATTTAAAGCCCGATACCTAAATCATCATTTTTATTTTATTAATTTTTGTAGCTTATTTGAATTTTTTAAGTCTTGATACTTGAAAATTGACTCATACTCGAATAACGTTTTAGTAAATATTTTATAATGACTGGATATATTTCTAACTAATTAATTGATAAATCTTTCGAAACCAAAGGTTCATGACCGCCCTGATATAAACCGTCCATACATCCCTATCCTGAGCTAATGTTTTTTAATGATTCCCTGTATAATCCACTTCCCTCAAATCGTGGTTAAATGTTATTATTCCACCACATTCTTGGGCTACCGCTGGGAGCTTTCATTCTGGTTTTCCTAAGTATCTTGCAAAAAGTTTCCATATCCATATATCATCCTCCATTCGCTATCCCAGTCTACGAGACTTAACTTTTCTTATTACATTAGGTTTCCCAAAAAAAAGGTAATGCAGATTTTTATTATTCAGTTTCCTCTGTTTACCTTTGTGTTCGTCTTTCGTTGGTCTATAGTTTCTCTGGTTTAACTTTACGAGATATTTGTAGAATGAGACAACTATCCTCGCCTCTCTCTCGCACCAGTGTTGTCGGCTTTCTTCACCAGATGTAAATAGGGGTTTAGGGGAAAGAGGAAAACGGACAACAGGGTGGGTTCTTTCTATTGTATCTGGATTAAAGCTGTCATCGAACTACCCTTGTATCTCCATCTCTCTCTCTCTCTCTCTCTCTCTCTCTCTCTCTCTCCTCTCTCTCTCTCTCTTTCTTTCTCTCTCTCTGCCAAGTTAAGCCAGCTATACAATTGTAATACACATGATAACACACATCATTTTTTTATTCAATGTCCCAGGCTTTCATTTCGACTTTTTTAGTTTTCTCTCCTGGCTTTGGCGTAATTGTAACCAACTTGTGAGGTTGGGGAGCCTGGAAGGCAGGGTTACAGCTGCCCCGATTATATAATGGGTGATGATGATAATGATACTGTTGCGCCAGGAGAGCCCTTAATCCTTAACTTAATCTAAGGCGAATATAAATGATGATTATGAGGCCATATGATATTGGAGGGATCGTTTGGGTCTTAATGTGTTCCATGTATACTTTTATTATTCCTTTATATTTTTAATTTCCTTTACCAAGCCGTTTACTTATTCTAATTATAACACATTATTTTTGTTATTTTTTTCTTTATTGGCCTTGTCAACTTTATAATATGTAGTCTATATCTAGTATGTATCATTAATCATAATTCTTATTGTATGTATAATTTAACCCTGGTGAAGTGGAAGAAAAGACCTTACGGTCTTAACTTAAATAAATAGAAAAGGTTTTCTGACACTTGTCTTACAAGTGAGAAAAAAAACCAAAAAAACCTCACCCAGGAAACTTGTCCCGACACAGAGGATCGAACCCGGGCCCGTTGCGTGACAAGGCAGCACGCTACCTCAAGACCACAGCGCTGGACTATACACATAAAATAACACACATGATTTTAAGCTCTTATTAACTGATATTTTTAGTTCTGAGTATTTAAATTACTAAAAATTAATTTGAAATTTTAGAATATATCTTTACATGTATGAAATTAGTCACTCCCGGTTATAGAAAGCTTGTGTCACAAATTTAAATGAATACTTTTTGAGGATGCGAAGTTCTTTTATACAGTTTTTTTTAGCAAGTTAACAAGGACTGTGTTTAATTTGGAAGGAGACGACGGAATGAGTCACGTGGCCGATCTCAACAAATCATAGAGCCCACGCTTCTCGGAAGAGTTGTATGCGCTCATTACTTATTCAAATCCAAACCATCTAATCAAATATCCTATTTAGGGTAGCAGAACAGATTGACAAAGTCTCTTGTTTGGACATATTATATCCGTCTCGTCCGACGCCGCACCATGGAGTTAGGTCATGCATATTAAATTCACTACTAAAGGTCGCTTCACTTATAAAAGTACACTTACTTCCAAAAACTATATCAGAATTTTCGAATCGTGGATCTTACGTAAAGTTATTTTAATCTGGAAGTGGTTTTATGGCCATTTTTCTATTACGTTTTCACAATTGTGTTTTCAGGAACATTTAAATAATCACCTTTGTGATACGTACTACAGGGAAGCTGTTCAACAAACTCTATAATATGCAGTTTCCTTGACCTTTGCAAATTACTGATATGCGGAATTCGCCGGTTTCTTAATGAGTCAGGTCTTAAATGATTAATAACTATTATGTACTTTTTTATTTTAACATTTTACTTACAGCATGTTCCATTACAAAGAATTCAGCATGTGTTATTTACAAAATTATTTACATAAAATTATTTGCACAATTTACTTATGTTTTTATTTATGTTCAATAGCTAATTGTAATATTATGACCTATTTGTTTTAATTATCTTACTTTATATACTATTAAAGTTTTCACTGAATCTGCTTTGTTTTACTCTATAATCTGTCTAAATCTGTCGAATTACTGTTCTTCTTTATCATCATACAGGGATTAAGCCTGTTGGCTCGTTCCGGTTTCATGAAAGCTAGAATTGTTAAAATTTTTCAGACCATCTTCTGTGTGGGCGTCCAACATTTGTCCTTCCGTGTGGTTTATAATTTAACAATTATTTTGGAAATCTTTCTTCTGGCATTCTATGAACATGTTTTTTCCAGGCGTTCCTATATTAATTATTCGATCTGTAAGTTTGAAAATATTTAGTTCCTTTCTTGTATCTCCATTTTTTCTTATCCAGCAGAGTACATCCTGCTATATTTCTAAAAAATCTCATCTCAGTTGCTTCAAATCTTTGTTCTTGTGTTTTAGTGGCTCTCCAACATTCTGATCCAGGAACAGCCATTACTTTATAAAATGTCATTATTGCTTCTTTTCTTGTGTTTTTAAGGGTTATTTTAATTAGTGCCACAAATTAGATTGAATTTACTTATTTTATCATTAATATCTTCAATTTTAACATATGATAAATTGAAACCTAAATATTTAAAACTATTCACTTGCTGTAAAATGTATGTATGGAATTAATGCAAGTGTGTAATCCTTCATCAGTCTTATTTTATTGAATGTTCTTTTACCATATTTGTTAATCATGTTGTTATTAATTAACTATCTTACTGTTTCTAGTTTTGAACATTCAAATAATAGATGATGTATCGCTTGTTCTGTATTTCCACATGTACTCAAGGGACTGTTTTTTTATTTTAAAACGGGAGTGATAACTGTTTGTTTTCCTGTGTCCTCTCAAGGAAGTAGTCATTTTTACAGTTTGAGGTAATTTTAATATCAATTTTTCCTTCACACTAGGTAAAAAGAATTTTGTCAGTGCATATGTTGTGTTTTTTCATTCACTTTCACACTTATTTACACTTGTTGATTGCAATTCACTTAAAACTACTCTGACTGGTTTACGATTGTAACACACTGGAAGTTTTCTGCTGCTTGTTTAGCCATTCTGAAGTATTAGGTATGTATAGTCCAGTCACTGAGTCTCCGCCTCTTACGTTTTCACGAAAGTGTTGCCGAAATGGATATTCAGTGGGAGGGGCCGCTTTATGTATGCGGTTAGCAGACATACAGCTGACAACATCTCGGCAATTTCAAAACCTACTAGCGCGCTATAGTGGTGTTAAGAGCAGTGATTGGTTGTGGTAGAGATCCACTAGCACTTCAACTATTTCCTTATTGGCAGTAGATGGCGAGTTTTTTTTTTACCCCTCGTACATGCTAAACGTCAAGGCCGGGGATCCAGCGGCTGGACTTTAGACCCAACTACTCTATTTAACAATCAGCAGGTATTTAGCATTGCAATTATAACCTGGACATGAAAGACCTGGAAATTTTGCTCATATTTGAGGTTTTTACTGTTATAAATACACGGCTTTACTTCATTTTCGATGGAATATTTACTATTTTTTTAAGCCCTCAAAAGCCATCGTCCTCGACTGTGTTCAACCCCATGCAGATATTAGAACCATTAGTCTAAGTGATAACAACGAGTTTTAAGATGATGTATAATAAAATGTATGTGTACGACTTGTTTTATTTTTTCATCATCATCATCATCATCATCATCATCATCATCATCATCATCACCATCATCGTCTCCAAGGATCTGTACAGACTCAAAATTGCTCTCGCCATCTTTTTAAAGGTCAACATATATTTCTTGTCCTCCTCGGATTATAATGTAAAATAGTGTATCCTAGTGTTTGGCATTCCCACAACATGCTCTCTCCAACTTATTTTATAGTAGCTAATACCCGGCGTGCGCTACTACGCCTATAAATTATGTGTTTTTGCATTTAGTTGAATAAGTAAAAGGAAAAATAAATATTAAATGTATATCGTTATTATTTTTAGATACCCCGTGCTGATTACCCGGCGTTGCCCGGGAATCTACGCATCCCGACGTACTTGGTATAAATGAGCTGAAAGACAAATTTCATTATTTTGAGTTATCCATAAAAGAATACCCGCCGTGCTCTGCTATGCTTGCCCGGGAATGTACTTATTCCGATCTTCTTGGCATCAATGAAAGACAAAAATGGTTATTGTGAGTTATCCTTAAAAGATAAACATATGCTGTCGCGGACTTTTCTGTAGAGGTTTTTGAGATATTCAATTCTCTGTACAATAATTTTGTGTATTTGTTATGGTTTAGGCAGCGTAAGCCATTTAAGCTTAGAAAAAGCGACATTTTTTTCACGTTTTTTTCACTACAGAAGGTGATTTTTAAGGGTGAAGAGTTTGAGCATTAAAAACCTTCCCGGGAAAATGCTGAACATTTTGCAAAAAGCTCGATGACAATTGGATGAATGGTATGGTAGTACATGCTTGCCCGGGAATTTCCTTATCCCGATCTACTTGACATTAATGAAATACATAAATAGCTATTGTGTGTTATCTGTAAGAGATAAACATATGCTGTCGCGGACATTTTTGAGTTTTTTGAGATATTCAATTCTGTGTATAACCCATTTAAGGAATAAGTGCAGTCGTGTTTATGCAGGAATGGAACACGTGACATTGCTATCTACGAGGGCAGAGGGGAATGGGACGTGGGACGCTGACAGTACACACTGCCTTATGTGACGTCACGTGTAACAACAAACAGAGCTTCGTAATTCTTCCGCCTGCAGAGATAGTTTGAATGACTAATACACTAATTTTGTGTATTTGTTATGGTTTAGGCAGTGTAAGCCATTTAAGGATATTAGTCGTTCAAAATATCTCTGCAGGCGGAAGAATTGCGAAGCTCTCTTTGTTGCTACACGTGACGTCATCTAAGGCAGTGTTCACTGTCAGCGTCCCACGTCCCGTTCCCCTTTGCACTCATAGATAGCAGTGTCACGTGTTCTATTCCTGCATAAACACGACTGCAGTGCCCTCCGTCAACAACTGCGCTTACTCCTTGAACGGGTAATAAAAGAACGGACTTTGTCATGTTTTTCACTACAAAGGATGTTTTTAAGGAGTTGAGTATCTCAACTCACGTATATAGCCTATGTTCATCCTGAACAATTTACAAAAAAAAAACCATCACAATCGGATGAACGGTATGGCCGCGCATAAAGTACAAACAAACAAACATTCATTTTTATACTAGATTTTACTATTAATGTTGTGATTGATTCTATTTTCAATTCCTTTCTCATATCAGTATTTATTTTGTGATCTAGTGATGTATTATTTTTATGCGCGTAAATTCTGTAGAACTCATAGCAGCACTCCAACTAACTAACTAACTAACTAACTGGCACTATAGAACCCGTAGATTCATAGCCGCGCCGACATTCATCCCTATCCTGAGCTAATGTTCATTCCTCATAGCAGATATCGAAAATTACAACAACTAATTTCGAGTGAATAAGTAATTTGAAACGGTGATTAATAAAGAATTTTTGTTTCCATAGTTCACTTTCGACAAATCTAGTATTATTTTTTCATGTGGCTGATTTATTCCTTATATCTATTGATCGTTCAAAAATCACGTGGAATTTTAAATTGCTTCTCTGACAGTGATTCCGCCTCAAATTTAGATTATACTAGTAGAGAGCTGATTTGAACCAAGATATCGCAATCTTCCATACAAGATTCGAAGTAAATATTCGATTCGTTTCTGTTCCGTGGTCCAGTCAATCGAATACTCCCATATGAATTGATTTGAAAACCTGGTAATGAAAGTCCTCGCGAATTAAAAACCCCGAATCTGGCTTCCTTTGGAAGGGAAGTGAGACCATGATTCCTGTGTCGTACATATAGAGCACATATAAGAGCTTAAGAACTCTGAGGAACTATTTAAGCCATTTAAGACCTATATATAAATCTTGGACATAATCATCTGGCTGAACCTAAAAGAGCGCGATCCTATAAAATATGTTTTCCATATAACTTATTCACTGGCACTATCGAAACCAGAGGTTCAAGGCCGCGCCGACATTACCTCTCCATACATCCCTATTCTGAGCTAGTGTTTACCAATCATTCCCTTATAATTTATTTCCCTCAAACCATGATTAATATTATTCTCACACCTAATTCGTGGGTACCTACTGGGAGCTTTCCATCTGGTTTTCCTACAATGAGTTTCTATACCCCTTTTAATTCCCCATTCGTGCCACATGTCTTTGCCCAAACCAATCTAAGTAACCTCGTAATAAAATAAAAATCATGCAGCTCACTGTTATGAAGTATTCGCCTTTTACCTCCTGTCTGTTCGTATCTCTTTAGCCCAAACATTTTTCTACAAACTTTATTCATAAATATTTATTATCCCTTTTCCTCGGGTTTATTTTAATATTTCATTTACATTTACAAAGATGTATCCTGGGTTAAACTTTCTTTTTTGTGATATTGGAATGATTTCCCTGTCATTCTTTACGAATCCAGGTAACATTTTAAACACAAATAAATTATAAATTATAAGATTACATTAATATACTTATAGTATATGGGAATAAAGACTACCATCATCAAGAGGAGGATGATTAGGTGGTGTTGAAATCGCGACCTTCGGAACCGGAGGCAAGGAACTTAATGCGAAGATCCTCGAGGCCGATATAATAATTAAATAAAAATAGGGTATGACATCTTTTTTGTACCTGCTTCTTTAAGAAATTAATTTTACTTTGTCACTGATATATTGTGTAGAAACTTGGTATACAAGAGAAGAACGCTTTGAATCGCCCTAATTTAGTTATTAAGTAAGGATCACGAGGCACGATTCTCTTGCGATATAAGTGTCTGATACCAGAGTATTATACAACCCCTTAACTGCTATTAACTGAACCACTATTAGGCGCAGGTCTGTAATCCTATAGAAAAGACCCTAATACCGCCATGAGTAATTTAAAGGGCATTTTTATTACAATCATTTAATAATGAGGCATGGCATGACAATGAGGAAGATTGCTGCCATACAACGTTCTTTCCATTGTATACCCAAGTGTCAACGAAACGTTTGCATGTAACAGCAATTACACCAGTAAAAGTTTCCCACATTATTTATTGTGCACGGTGAACAATGAGATTGGTTACATGGAAACCATCTAAACGTTTTATTTATGATGGTGTTCTTTTTAATCAAGCGATTGTCAGTATTTTTACTACTTCCGTATAAGCTTTGACTTACGTAAGAATGTTTCAACATTCATGTTAAAGTATGTTTTCCACTCCCTCTATAGTAAGTACGCCATTATGACATTGTGGTCAGGGACGTAAGCAGATTTTGCATTAATTGTTGAATATTGCTTTGAACAACGGGAAGTAAGCTCATTTTCCTCCGCGAGCAAGTCGCATAATTCCACAGCAATGAACAATGGAGTAACTACATTTGAAGTACTAACTGTTGCTAAGTAATGCAAAATACATGTCACAGTTGCATATTCGTGTTACCCCTTGGATTTTTAAAAGCGAGGTCAGTGAAAGTATTCAAAGAAAAATAGTTTTGAGAATAGGAAAAGTTGAAAGGAAAGAATGCATAGGATCGAAGTTTAAAGGAGGGAAAATTGATCCTCTGCAGTCTATGAAGGAAGAGGTTAAATCATGGATGTTCCTCTGAATGGTGATGTAATGTCTCCCCCACGATGTCGATGATGTCATAAATATTGTAAAAAAAGAAGCAATATTCTTGCAGTAAAGGTTGAGCTGACTACATACGGAGAACGATCTAAATGCTCTCCGCTCTTAAAGTGATCCTCATCAAAACAAAACCATGTGACCCGCTCGCTTCCCATTGGTTATGGACACAGACGTACGTTGTAGAAGCAATAAGTACGCGAAAATGTAGTTCCCTTCATTAAATTAAAAATATGTCCTCTGAATATACTTGTTATTCTTCGTGAATGAAAATAATAATATTCAAAACATAGAAAACATAGAAAATATTCTAAAATATGCCTAAACAATAATTACAACGTAAAATAGTTTATTATATATAGGTGATGCTTTTCAGTCGTGCTTCAGTCGATTCTCATGAAACAAAATGACTGAAAGTGTCGAGTCTTATGTTGGTGTCGTCATCTCCCCGTCAAAAGTGACAGTAACTGTGGCGCGAATGGCGGAAGGATACAATTGGCGTTTGTTGATATTGGGATCACTGTAAGAGCGGATGACGTATAGTAATGAATGTTCACTGGGGCACGCCGTAGCGTAATGGTTAAGGCACTGAGCTACAAGCCGGAGGGTCGAGGGTTCAAGTCCCGTTGGGGTCAGGATTTTTAAACTGACCCAAACCCTCTGACGGGACTATGGCCCTGGGGTCGACTCAGCCTCTAACGGAAATGAGTACCAGACGCTTGTTCTGGGGGTAAAGGCGGCCGTCACGCAGGGCTGACAACCCGGCTGACATAAAGTGCCGATTGTCTAGAAAAAGTGGAGCCTTAACCTCCTACTACCCCAAGGGCCTCCGGGCTTGTTGTGTGATCACTTTAATGAATGTTCAAGACTGACCACGTAGCAAATGTCTCATGTCAAGACGGAATAGAGAATGTTAGCTTTTCCCCCACATTCGGTTGATTTGTTCATCCGTGGATTAAACTAAAGAAGAGAGAAGTAAAGTAGTATTCTTCATGTAATAAATGAATAATAAAAATAATTGATAAATGTCAGTTTAGTTACTTAAAGAAGTTTATATGTAATTACATAATACAAATTTGATCTCAATCATTTTAATGTAAAATTATCCATTGTCAAATTCCTCACAATGTAATATATGCTTCTTACGTCATAAATTCATATTTATTGTACATTATTCATTATAACTCTGCTGATTTTCGTTTTAGGATCCAAGCTTAATTATGTTTTATGCTTAACCGTACTGGTACCTTGATAATTGCTAAAATAATTTTTCCAGTTGAGAGTGATTTCCTATTTACGTATTCCGCTATCCTTATTAAATTTTAAGTCTGCCGCGGAGGTCTAGTTGATGTGTTCTTTCCTCTAGTCCCGAGGGTCGCAGGTTCAAACCTGGCCATACTCGATTGACTATTTTTTAAGTTTGGAAAAATCCAAGGGACAAGTCTTGCGGGAGGGACTTCAAGCCGTGGGTCTCGAATCTGAAGATTTTTAAGCTCGTAAAAGAACTACAAACCTGAATAACAAGATATCTGTGTAAACTTTACTGTACATTCTCATCCTAGTAATACCTTGGTTTATAGATGTCACTATAAGGCGGAACGCTGACCCCGGGCCACTCAATGACATCTATACGAATACAAATGTAGGCCTACTAAGTATGATTGAATTTCTCTCCTGTAGGCAGAGAACTCCTAAGTCTGACTGAGGGACATAAGGGCATACTACTATTGCACAGTACATTTTAAACCTTACTTACTTACTCACTGGCACTATCGAGCCCGTAGGTTCATGGCCGCGCGGACATAAGCTCTCCATACATCCCTATCCTGAGCTAATGCTTTCCAATCATTCCCTGTATAATCTACTTCCCTCAAATCATAGTTAATGTTGTTCTCCCACCTCATTCTTGGTCTACCAACTGGGCGTTTTCCTTCTGGCTTTCCTACAAGAAGTTTCCATGCACATCTTTCATTCCCCATACGCGCAACATGTCCTGCCCATCGCAGTCTACGAGACTTAACTGTTAAAAGTAAATATAATTACTTATTTATAGAGCACATGTTGAAACAACGTCCTTTAAAAGAAATCGTCCAAAGGAAATTTAAATGCTGTAGATATAATTGTGGTGAAGCTTTAAAGTATACTTCGGTACGACATCGTATTGAATATTTGGATACAGGTCTACTCATTTTTAAACTAATTTCATTTTGTTGAAGTAATATGTGTGATTTTTTTTTTAGTTGGCTGATTCTGTTTCACATTGATTCAACGTTCTTTTCTATAGCAACGTGTAATATACGAATCTCCTAGCTTTTGAATTTATTGAACTGTAGAACAGACAGCCATATTGGATAGGCCTCGGGGATAGGTTGGCAACTAGACGATTGACAGTGAATGATTGAAACAAATATTAGTTTGAGCAGAAACATCAAATGTTCACTACTAGATACACATTCCAATTGTTAGATATCTGCTGAAATGCATTAAACATGGTCGCTTATATCGAAATGTCATCAATAAATCAATGAAAATTCTTTTGTCCAGTCATCACTTTAGAATTTGCTTTGTATTAAAATATATCATCTCTAGATACCGTTTTAGGAGTATAGCATTTACTTTTGTGCAATAAACGTCATATCGTGTATTTCACAAAACAAAGATCTATTTTAAATTTTCTGTATGTGCTTAAAGCTTTATTAAAAAAAAGCACAATATTAAATACTTAAACATGTTATTATAATGCTACATTAGGTAACAATTAAATAAGATTAATTAATTTTAAAACATTGTATAATGAAAACTGATAGAAATAAAATTATCATAAGTAATGCCACGAGTGATTTCCAATTTATCTAGAAAATTTGGAAATCAAGAGTGGTATTTGTTAGGACTATTTAACGAATAAAATTAAGCTGTTTACTCACAAATCATTGTTTAACTATAGTTATTTTAAAATATTTATATATTTAATGTAAACGGCGATGTTTGAAAACAAATCAGAAATGTGAGGTTATGTTCATTCACTGCTGCTTGATCATATTATTTATTACCAAATAAAATCGTAATATTGTAAGAGTGCACCCAAGTGGAGAAATAATGAAACACATTAAACTATATATCATAATCAACATTACGGGTTATTCATTTATTTTTTTTAGTAAACAACTCAGTTAAATCAAGGAATCTTTTCATTATTTGCTATATTCAATGTACTTGTTGGAGAAAAATAATGCTTGACCTGTTCAGAACATTACAAAGAAGGAGCTTCCTTTATCACAAAAGTAGGAGCTGATAAAGAGAAATCGATAAAGAGCGAGGTGAAACACGACTGTCATTGGTTGTAAAACAGAATTCATTGAAACGTGATTGGTCATTGACTAGCATTTGTGGCATGAGTTAAATAGTCCTTGAAAATAATGATCTAGAAAATTATAAAACAAAATAAAATACTGTTTTTTTAAAGAGTATATTTTCTGTCACATACTAACCTACACTTAAAGTATAATTAAATGCCGAGTAAAAAAATTAAATAAATTGGAATAAAATAGACACACACACACACACACACTCACACACAAGGAAACATACATAAATGAGGTAAACAGAGAAGGTGAGAGTATTGCGATTTTTAATTAATTTGATGTATCTTAATAGGATTTTTTTTGTATATGTACATCTATTTTGGCCGTGATGGACTAGTGGTTATGCTCCTTGCCTCTGGTCCTGAAGGTCGCGGGTTCAAACCAGGCCGGAATCGATGATTTGTTTAAGGATTGAAAGATCCAAGGATCAAGTCCTCCGGGAGGGACTTTAAGCCGTGAGTCCCGAGTCTGAAGGTTTTCAGACTCATAAAAGATCATTAAGCCTGATATAAAATACCTCTAAGCACAATTAACCGATCTCAACTTCATAGTAGTTGCACGCTAGATCTCTGTATGTTGATCACATGTCATTCATGACAGCTATGGGTAAATAAGGTAACTAAATTAACGTGGTCTTGTAACTCCTAACAAAGAAGAGACTATGGTTCAACATTGGGCTACCCAATTATTTACACACACACACACACACACACACATATATATATATATATATATATATATATAGAGAGAGAGAGAGAGAGAGAGAGAGAGAGAGAGAGAGAGATTTTCGTGGATATAAGTATGATTAATAACGTTTTTCTCGTGTTTTCGGCGTCATGGATTCAAGAAAACTTTATTAATTATATATATATATATATATATATATATATATATATATATATATATGTGTGTGTGTGTGTGTTATAATTAAATTTTTGTGACATTGAGCAATGCAAGCTTAATATGACATCATAAGAGCATTTATATACATATGGTTTTTCCTCACCTGTAAGACAAATGTCAAGAAAACTTTAAGGTCCAAACGGTCCCCGAAATCATATGGCCATCATCATCATCATCATTACCCTTATCATCATCATCATCATTACCCTTATCATCATCATCATCATCATCACCATTATCATCCTTCGCCGGTGTGGAAAGCAACGGGAAGCTACCACACCTATAACTCCCTAGTAAAGCTGCAAAGCATATCATGAAAATGCTATGCTTGCAGTGAAAGACCAGCCCTCGGGGAGAATTACTATGGATGGATATATATATATATATATATATCCACACGAGAAAAATGAATGCCTGAATAGGGATTTGAACCCTAGATCTCTCTATAGAATTAGTGCGCTACCATCTTCGATATCCTGGCTCTCAGTACATACATTACTTTTCCTTTCCTTGAATAGAATTCTCTATCGAAGAGACAGATGGATATCGTTCGCAGTGTCATCTTACGGCTTCTATAAAAATCGTTACTGCTATAAAGTAAAATGTACTCGTTAGAAATGCTTTCTTGTTGTAGAAGCCGTAAGACAGCACTGCGAGCAGTGTCCCGCTGTCTCTTATGATAGAGAATTATACATAAGGAAATAAAAATAAATGTTTGCATTGGGGTGTCTGAATAGCGAGGACGGTATTGCATTAACTTACAGAGTTAGAGGTCCGTGTTCATTTCCCGGGTTCATGTCATATTTAGCTTTCATTGCTAAATGTCACAATTTAGTTACAACGTCGAAATAAAAAGCTTTACTGCTATAAAGTAAAGAAATTATTAGAAGTGCTTTCTTGTTATAGAAGCCGTAAGATGACACTGCGAGCGTTGTCATGCTTCCTCTTATGATAGAGAATTGTATATAAGGAAAAGAAAATTGTTTACGCAGGGAACCTGGATAACGAAGACTACCGTACTAACGTATAGTTAGAGATTCGTGTTCAATTCCCAGTGCAGGCTTTAATTTTTCTTTTCATGTCATATTTGTCTTCTATTGCTAAATGTCAAAATTTAATTATAACATCTAGTTTTTTTTATATTATAAAATCGTTGATTTATGTATATAACCGAAACTGTATTGGATTTACTTGAGCAATTATGAGATATAATCTATACTGTAAACATTTATTTGTACGAGTATATTTGTGAAGATTGAGTGGAAGGGAAGGCCTTATGGCCTTAACTCGCCAGAATAAATAAAACATCATTATTATATATATTGTATTTGTGTGTATAACTTAGAACAAAACGTAATTTTCAGATTCTTGATCTTCCTTCCATTCATTTGGTGTAATGGATAGCACGCTGGGGTACTAACCCAGAGGTTCGGGTTCAAATCCCGTCCAGGCATTTATTTTTCTTATGCCATATATATATGCGTGTGTGTATGTGTATGTCTACGTGCAAGTATCAACGTATGTGCGTGTCTGTTCACATTTTAATTTAATCATCAGGTTTAAGAAGGGAATGAAGATTAAATATATGAGAATTTCTTTTTTGTGTTCTAAAATATCTCCAATCCTTCATTTACACGTGAATGGTAGGAAGGAAACAAAAAAAGGTCTTTACAGAAATTATATATGATCTTGAATTCAACGTACGGTTTTGGAGTATAAAAAGTAATGTTGACATTTTTGTCTCCATTACCTTCTTATTATAAAGTAAGTAGAAATTGGAAATATTACATGATTATATCACTTAGATAATCATTCATTGTTTGTGATAAGCTTATGATAGGCTCGATGGACAGAAACTAATAAACATTTTGGTTACATTGAAATATCTACATAACATTTATTTCAGACACAGTAGAAGAAATTATGATAAAAATAAGATTATAATTTAAATTCTCGGAAGAAATATAAACAGAGAAGTATTTGATACAGCGAAGTGGTTTATCTAGAAACTAGAAAACTGCATAAGAGTGAGCTATATGATATGTATTGGAAGCCACATATAATAAGTCTTAGGCTGCGAGGGGTAGGACATGTGGCACGTATGGGGGATGGAAGAGGTGCGTGGAAGCTTCTGGTAGGAAAACCAGAGGGAAAACGCCAATTGGTAGACCAAGAATTGAGGTGGGAGAATAACATTATCCATGATTTGAGGGAAGTAGATTATACAGGAGATGATTGGAAAACATTGGCTCAGGATAGGGATGTATGGAGAGCTTATGTACGCACGGTCATGAACCTACGGGTTCGATAGAGCCAGTGAGTTTGTTAGTCAGTTAGTTAGAAGTGGCTTATCTCTTATCTTAATTAATACAGCAAATAAATAGAACATGAAAAAGTTAAAACATGAGAAGTATCGGAGTAGGGGAGTGTATTTTAACTAATTTATTATACCTGGAGATGACTAGGCAATATTTGTAGAATACGAAGACGATCTAAAACGAAATTTGTATAATTAGAAATTAGGTACAATCAATCAAATCTGATGTACAGGTGCAGCCGTCTTACGGAAACCGAACTTCTTTCATCTCTGTACTCCTTACATCCAAGTCTTCCTCGACCACTCCTCCTTCCTTTTTTCTGCTGGTGTCCACTCCATGATGATTTTCGATAATTTTTTCTAGTATTATTTTAATATGTTCCTGCCATTATATTCTTTTCGTTTTAATTATATCTATGATATCTTGTTCCTCCTGCATTCCCACAATTTTTAGTAGATATTTACTCTTTATTTTCTTTTATTCTTTATTTTCCAGCTGATCTTCTGAAAACATTCAATTCTATACTTAAAATTCACTTTGTTGCTCTAGTAGGGATATGCTAAATTTCTGGGCCGTAAGTTAAACTACTTTAAATTACCGGTACCGTTCAATATATTTTTTGTGACTATTTAACTCGTGCCCCAAATGGGAGTCAATGACCAATCACGTTTCAATGATTTCTGTTTTACAACCAATCACAATCGTGTTTCACCAAATATTTATCAATGTTAAATTTACCACATTAAAGAAAGCTCCTCCTTTTTAACATTCTGAACAGGTCTGACCATTATTTTGCATTGACTGGCCCTGTACGAAATACGGCTACCAGATTGTATATATAGTGCATGGATGTCAACATATAACGCTGGCAGGAGTTAATATAAAAAAACATTTGTAGCAATTGATTATACCACCAAAAAAAGAAACCACTCTTTGCACTTTATTAAATGTATTTTTTTCCCAGGTAACAATCCAGGAAAATATAATTGTCATATTTACATCATACGACATCAGAAATGAATTAATATACAGTTTGATGTGTTTCATTTTTTTCTCCACTAGAGAGCATTCTTACAATATTGCGTTCCTTTGGCAATAAATAGTATGATCTGGTTGCAGTGATAAACAAAAGAAGCAGATGAAGCTTACCTATCGTTTCTCATTTGTTTTCAAACATCGCCGTTTACATTAAATATATACATATTTTAAAATAACTATAGGGGCTAGTTAAATAATAATAACAGCTTAATTTTATTCGTTAAATAGTCCTAACAAATGCCACTCTCGATTTCCAAATTATCTAGATAAATTCACTCCTCACTTCGCAAGTCGTGAATTTATCAATATTTTGGAAATCACTCGTGGCATTACTTATGATATGTTTCGCCAAATATAATTTAGAGCATTTAGGCTTCTGGTTATTTTGCTGAGGCCATTCTATTTTCATTTTCAAGTATTCTCTCCTCAACGATCAAATGTTTGTCGAGATAAGGACATTTGTTGCTGCGAGTAAGTGTTAATTTGTCTCCGTTATCAAACTTTATGCTTTCCTTATCTTCTCCTATAGATAAATATTTACTCTTGCCTATACTTATAGTTGGTTCCCATTTTTCATACTCACCTTTGTTTTCTTGCCATGTATTCTATAACCATGATCTGGCATATAAATTAATATTACAACATTTTAAGCAAAAATATATTTAAATAAAAAAAAATGTTATTAGAAATAAATAGTAGGCCTAAGATGTGCATTAACTATTGATAACCTATAACTGAGCACGTTTCAGAATTTAAGTATTTATGAGATATGTTTTAATTAGTATTGGTGGAGAAAAATATTTAGAGTATAATAGATTGAAATGTATAGGAAAAAACTTATTTTTACAAAACATTAGGTAGAGAAATGAATTCACACACACTTTTGAACATATAAAATTATTTAAAATCAGCAATTAGATTTGGAAATGAAACTTGGAAATTGTGCAAAAAAATAAATGCAATTAATTTGAAATTGCAGAAATTAGATTTCTGGGACTGTTGGCTGGGTACGAAAAATTTCATATGATAGATAGTAGAGGAATTAGGATTAAATTCAAAGTTAGAGATATAATTGAATATATATTTATTATTCTTATCGCAGCCAAATAGTCATTAAGATTAATACAAGATTTTACTGTTTGTACTTTGCATATTGGTTTAATGATTTTGTCCTCTTTGTGCATAATTCGATATGGTAGCGTTCACATTTTTTGTTGCAGAATGTACACTCGCACGATTGGTTCGGTTCGTGGTATGTTGTGGTCTTGCAGATAAGTCGGTGAAACCCATGGACTGCCAGTCTTGTTATTACGTGTCGCAATTCGAAGTTTTCTCTTGTCCATTCTCGCTCTATCATTGCTCCTGTGCTGTAGAATTCTGTTCGAGGTTTCTTCTCTTTTCTTCCTAAGTGTATCGAGACGTGTATACTTGCTCGCAAGGGAGACCTTTTTCGTTGAAGACCTAAGGACACAAATTGATCTTGCCTAAAATTGAGGATATAAAAAAATTATAGAAAGAGATGGAGAGAACGCATGAAAACATGACTGAGGATTTCTTTTGAGAGCAGACCATGAGAGAGAAGATCAAGAGCCAGAGCAGGGAGATGATAGAATGAATATTTCGAGACTAATATAAGATGTTTTCAAAAAAATTACAAATTTCTTAAATACAGAAGTCAATAATAAGTTTTAAACAAAATATAATTTTATGGCAACTTTTATTATTGACATTAACATTTGCCTCATGAAATATTCAAAGTCGTTCTGGGACTTATTAGTTTTCTTTGAATCATTTGCATTTAAGGGGGCGTTCGGGCTATCATTATTTGCTCTGTCCCTCTCTACTTCTACTTCATCATTAGGCCTACTTTCTGATGACACTTGCCCTTCTATAAAATTTATACTATTTCCCTCCATTATTTATTTATTCTACAATTTATTAATATTAATATTTATTTTCTATTCACAAAAATTATTTTTTTTTTGTTATTCAACACCTCAAACACTTTCGTTTAATTTGTTAATTTTCCACATACTTTATTTTTCCGTCTTTTGACAACTTTTATGTTCTATTATTTTTTTAAAAAATCTGTCACTTTACCTTGGTATATCTTCATTATTTGTCTTACGTCAGGTTTGTAGAGATCCGCCATCGGTTATCTAGGTTGATCTGCTCCTGGATTGTTGTCCACTCCTGGCTGCTCCTTCCATCTCGTGGTTTGAATGTTGTCTTCCACACTGTTGCTGGATCATGGTGTTCAGTCCACAACTTTCGTAAGTCACTCTTATTTCGAATGCACTCACGTTGAAAAAAAACTTTGTCACAGTAAAAGGACCCTTTCGTTGGGCGACACTTTGGGGCAGTACGTTTTGGAGGGACTCCTATCTATATAGGGTTCGGAAGGAGAGTTGCGTGGGAACAGACAATCACTAATTATTTGAATTATTTTATTTAATTAATCTCTGCCAATTTAAATGAACGTTACACAGTAAAAATAAAACTTTTCTGTCCCTGGCCTCCGATATTTCGCTAATGAGGACTAGCAAATTACTTATGAGTTCGGGAGATTTTCCCTAAGTCCCTAATCGCTGTTACAAGATAATTTTTTACTAGACATTCAAGATCTTCTTCCTTCTAAGTGTCGATTATATGTGTAAGTGTATTAAATTTTGTCCTCATGAGTTCCGTATCGAAGTCAGGACCAATTATTCCCATATATGGTCTATACCCTAACTCTCATTTTGATTGGTTAGAATATTTAATCACATGTCCTCCAAGGGCGTAACTATTTTATTTAAACCACCACCTACCTTTAGATTTTATTCTCACGGCTAGGGACGTGTTTGCCAGCTTGGGCTTAACGCGATTGTAAATTTGGAGTCTGACATTTCTCCCAAACGTGAGTTTTGAAGCTAGACCCAGCTTAAACATTTCAGGTCTAATTTGAGGAGTTACATATTTATGACCTCTTTTACTTAGGGTTTCAACCGCTTCTTGTGAGAACTATTTACCAACATGAAACTTAATTTATTTTTAACTATATTCTATTCCTTCATTATTTATTCATTTCTTATATTCATTAATCACTATTAGGGCCGTATCATATTCGTCTCAAGAGATATGTTGAAATGGCTGTATTTATACAAAGTTGGTAATAGTTTTGTTAGCTAAAATAACACAATTAATTTTAATCAAAGTTCCTTCCAATAAGAAATATTCTTGTAACAGAATAAAATATAGAAACATTTCAATGTGTTTTGCTTGTTTCTTGTTCGTGGATGTATAGGCCTAGATGTTTTGCAATTATTTTCCAACCAAATGTCATAACGGCATATTGAGTTTTGTAGTATAATTTGCTGTTAATGTTTTGTGCAGGAATTTAATTTCGTTTTTTGTCCAGTTTATAGATGATAGATTGTTTTATCTTGTTTTCTTGAACAGCTATGTTTTTTTTTAATTTCAATATTGGTTTAATTAGGCGCTATGAAGTGTTTTAAATGGGCAGCATTGGACCAGTAGTTATGTTCCTTGCCTCTAGTTCCTAAGGATGTGGGTTCAAACCCGGCCGGGGTCGATGCATTTTTAGGATAGAAAAATCAAAGGGACAAAAGTATTCCGGGAAGGAATTTAAGCCGTGGGCCCCGAGTTTGGAGATTTTCAGCTCGAAAAAGAACGGAAGTCTGAATAAAAAGCCTCTCTGCAAAATTTATCGACGTTACCAATCAAAGTAATACCTTAGTTACCCTATAAATGTGACAGTGAGGCAAGATGCCGACCCCACATCACTCGCTAAAATCTATGGGTAAATAAGCGTAACTTAATTAGCTTAGCTAAAACACTCCTACTAGGAAGCACCTTATTCCCCATAAGGGGAAGTACGGGCTGTATGGATAGACTAAGTGTTTTAAGCAAATGTTATTGAAATATATGTTAGCAATAATTTTATATAGAGTTAATTTTTGGTAATAGTACTTAGCTCTTGTCATTGCTGACTGAATAATCATTACATGTTTTTAAGAATAATGTGTTTACGGATTACGCAGCGTGTTCTAAAATGATGGACGGGGTTTCAAAGTTGTTTAATTTCCCTTACATGATATCCTAAACAGACAAACCTTACATGGGATTAAAGAGAAACTCTTCAAGTTTCCATAACATAGCCTACTTTATAAGTGTCTATAGTAAGATCTTTCGTGAGAAGGATATATCTAGCCGATAGTCGAATTCGTCCCAATCCTTAGCATATTTCTAGTAATGGATTTAACAGCAGCAACAATCCTTCTTCTCAAATCTGGAAGGTTGACGAGAAGTGGTGGTACGTCACATGGTCCTTCACATAGCCTACCCCCACAGGAAGAAATCACAGAGACTGTGGAGATCATCGGAAATAAACCAAGTCATTCGGACCGGCGCATCTTATCCATCGTCGGGGAACATTATCGTTCAACCACTGTCGCACATCATTAAGAAAATTAAGTGGAGCGCGGTCTTGTTGCCAAATGAAGCCTTGAGGTTTAGCTGAGGGGAAAGATAAATCTGCAACATATCCAGATATGAGATGCCTGATACTGTTTTTTGTGGACTACGTATGAAAGCTGCTCTGACATTATAGATTGTTTCATTTGGTGTTCGTGGACGTCCTGAAATTTTCCTTTTACAGATATATCCAGTTGTTAACTGTCTATACCGTCGACGGACACACTTATCTGTCGGAGGATCAATTCAAAATTGCCGTCGGAAAGCTCGCTGCACTACGACAATGGAACCAGACCTCGTAAATTGCAACACACAGAATGACTTCTGCTCAAGAGTTGCCATTTTCACAAATTTAACGCTGCAATTTAGTAATAATGACAAGAAACAAGTTACTGCAGACAGGATATAAAACTTCCACAGTTTTTCTTTCATTATAGCAAATAATCACGCATCCAATTTCGTCTGTAAAGCTATACCAACTACGGTACATAAAACCCCGCTGTGATCTCGAGGTAGCGTGCTGACTTGTCTCGCAACGGGCCCGGATTCGATTCCCGGTCGGGACAAGCTTCCTAGGTGAGATTTTCTCCGGGATTTTTCCTCACCTGTAAAACAAATGCCAGGTAGCTTTGAGGCCCAAAAGGTCCCCGAATATCATCTGGCCATCATCATCATCATCGATATCACCCACGGTGTAGAAGGTAACGGGAAACTACCACACCTATAATTCCCTCGTAAAAGTGCAAAGCATAGCATGAAAATTCTATGAATGTAGTGAAGGACTGCCCTAGGGCTGAGCACTATAGCAAAAATAAAATCAAGTATAAAACTACTTATAATGTAGTGCGAGATAAAAAAATAATTCACTTCGTGAAGTATGTCTTATTTTGTTACGATGGCTTTGTGTATCAAAGAACTGCTCCTACATATACATACTTAGAAGGTCAGTCTTGAAATTTCATCGGACACAACTTGCGAATTATGAGTTCTCTCTCTCTCTATTTCTCTCTCTCTCTCTCTCTCTCTATTTCTCTCTCTCTCTTTCTCTCTCTCTCTCTTTCTCTCTCTCTCTCTTTCTCTCTCTCTCTCTCTCTCTCTCTCTTTCTCTCTTCTCTCTCTCTCTCTCTCTCTCTCTCTCTCTCTCTTTCTGGATGTGGTTTGAGGGTAAAATATGATAGCAACATGCCCATGTGTCATCATATTTCACGTCTGCAGCTGATATTTAAGCACTTTCTTAATATGGAAAACTTCAACTGAATAAAGTCAAGGTGATTTATCATATTTGATGAACATGCAATTATAGTTTAATATCCTTTAAATCAAATCATATTAGCAATAACATGTCTTATGTTAGAGCTGTGACTGTTTATACCGAACTTCAAACGTTTGAACATCATTTATCCTAAATTGTATACTGTATGTAGTCTATATTCTCCTCGGGCAACTTCTTATTGTATTACTAAGTTCATATATTACAATGTTTTCTTAATTTCACCTAATATTCCTGTAATCATTCTAGATCCTGCAACTTAAATTAATGAACACCCATGAAAGTAAGATATTCTCTTGACCTCATATCAACAAAGAAAATTGAGGGACTTCTAGTATCCTTGGGGTACGTCATAGCTTAAATTGCACTGCGCTTCAAGCCGGAAGATCCAAACCTTCTGGCGGCACTATGACCCCCGGGTTCGACTCAGCCTCTAACTGAAATGAGTACCAGACGTCTGTTCCGGGGTAAAGGCGGCCGTCACTCATGGCTAACAACCCGGCTGATATCAAGTGCCAATTGTCCAGAAAAGTGGGAGCCTTAACCTCTTACTACCCAAAGGGCCTCCTGAGGCCTGTAGGGGGATCACTTTACCTTTTTTATTATCCTTAAAATCTTACAATATTGTTCTTTAATTCGCAAGGCCGACTGCCTTAAAAACAGCAAGCTAAAAGATGTATTGCGCTATCCCAGTATTATTGTGATGAGTGGAATGGTATATACTTTACCGTGTTGTGTATGTTGTAAATTGTCTTCTAAGTCCGACACACAAGATTCTACTCCCATGACGCATACCGCCATTTTTGGAGCGGTTTGCAATTGCAGTTGGTTTCATACAATTATATCCTTTATTTACAGGACTTTCTATAAACCCTAACTGATTAAGAATTCAGTTTATTAGCAGGAGTAAACCTAACTTTCTTCCCTTAATATTTGGCTGGGTCTGTGGCCATGAGGGGGGGCTACAACTCTGCCGTTGGGCTCTTCTGCCCTTTTTAAGGTTCAGAGTCGGAGTATTGAGGCAGCATCCTGATAGACCTCCATTAGATCCCCGCAACCATATATTTTCAAGGCTGTGGATTGCCAATCAAACAACATTTTCCTCTAACTTGAAGTGAGATGAAGGGTGATATGAAATGACGTGATTTGAAGTGGAGGGAAATGGAAATGGAGAGTGTTCGTGGGATGAATTTCGGGAAACGCGAAGACCCGAGAAAAACGTGAAAAATCATGGTATGGCCCACCACCAATACCTTTCTGGAATAGCCAGGATTCGAACCGGGATCGCAGTCAGGGCAGACAAGCGCACTAGTCACGCATCTACCGACAAGGCAAGTAACACAAAACTATGGTGGTTAAAACAAGATAAAATTTCAAGTAGGTTTGTCAGTGATGATAAAAATCAAGAGAAATTTCAGAAGATGAATCAATACTTTACCGAGGAATATATTTTCTCTGCCTCTTGTAAGATTTTAAAATAACTCCATTGTAACAAATTAAAATGTTATCCCTAAAATAATTTTGTAACGGTATATATTTTACTGTTTAAACTTTTACATTAATGTTTTTTTTTCAGATTCAGTTGTTAATATGTGTGTATCCGTACACCCCCACTTGGGACAAGGATGCTCCTTTTTGGAGTTATTTAACAAAGCTAATTTACTTAACCGTATTTCTTTACAGAAGTCAGCGAGTGTCAAATGGTTAGTTCATCGCCTCAAAGAGACACATGAAAGACAACTAAGGTTTTACTTAGATGGAAAGGCCGATCATTTTTGTTCCGATGATCGAATTTAGACAACGTTCTTTTACGAAACTGAAAATCTTCGCATTCGGTTAGAAGTCGCTTCTGGAGCACTTCATCGCTTGGATTGAAAAATAAATCTAACCCAGCCACATTTGAACCCACAATCCTCAAGAATAGAGGCAAGGAACGTAACCCTAGACCGCCGAGAACGTTTTAAATTATCTGTTAATCAATAAAATGCAAATGCCTTATAATATTTACTTTTGTTTAATTTTTAATTAGTGATGTTTCTCTAATATGATATTCTTTTTTAAGGTGCGATCACTTTAATTCTTGGACTTATAAAGAAAACACATCTTTACCTTGTTTTGATGCATGTTATTTATCTTCTGACTTCATGGTTAACAAATTTACTTGATTATTGCAGATCCTGGTTAAAACCTCGTTTCCGATCAATCTTAAGATTCATTAGTGATTTTTTTCTTAATTGCATAGGCGAATATTTCTCACACAATCTAAATTTCGTGTTCTTCTTTTTTTCCGAAGTAGTTTAACCTCTTACGTTATAGATACGTTTATATGCCCTACGCCAGGCGAACCTTATAGTGGCACGACCTTTTGAGGCAGGGATTTAGACTCTGGATCTCACACATACTTTTTGATCAGGCAATGACTTGGGCAGCCTCCCCTTATGAGTGATCAATTCGATCCAAGGCCTCCACTGAGACAACACGAACATTGTAAGACAAAACACACAATCCACTAATACATTTTTATAGTAAGAATGATGATTATGACGACCAGATAATGTTCGTGTACAGTTTGGGCCTTAATGTTTTCTTATAATTGTCTTAAAAGTGAGGAAATACTCCCAAAAACTATAACCCAGTTAATATTATAACATTTGGGTGTCAAAATAAAATCATTTATGATATTTTTCTATGCCGGTGATCGAGTCCGGGCCCAATGCGTACGAGGCAGCGATACTCTTCCGAGGCCTCAGGAGGATAATCTAATTTTGTTTAATATTCAATTAGCCTTTGACTGTTCGAACAAGAATTTGGACAAATTACATAAAGAAGGATATTCCTGTATTCCATTCAAATCTCATTTCCCTGCCCACAGAACCCATTGGGAAAAATAAAATGAGGGTCTCTAGGAGCAAAACGAAAGCTTATTTAAGCAAAATCTACACGAAATTGTCGATCTTGTTAAAGGTACTGAACTTAACTAACTCATTGGCACTATCGAACACATAGGTCCATGGCCGCGTGGACATAAGCTCTCCATACATCCCTATTCTCAGCTAATGTTTTCCAATCATTCCCTGTAGAATCTACTTCCCTCAAATCATAGTTAATGTTTTTCTCCCATCTCATTCTCGGTCTACCAACTGGGCGTTTACCCTCTGGTTTTCCTACAAAAAGCTTTCATCCACGTCTTTCATTCCCATTCGTGCCAATGTCCTGCCCATCGCAGTCTACGAGACCTAACTGCTCTTATTATATCTGGTTTCCTATAAAAACCATGTTGTACACGTTTAAAATAATTTTTATAACTCTATTCCACCCCACCTTCCTTTATATAGGCTTTACTAGGTACAATCTTTAACTTAAAGAATTTTGGCCGAAATTTTTATTTTCTCTCTTCTCTAACTACTTCATCCTCTCATAATGTTATTTATTACACTTTAAGGGGTGTCCCTCGTTTAAGGTAGAAGGTAGAGGTGGATATTTTTACATGGGAAGCATTATTGGGTGTCTGTTTCGGTCGCCTGCGGCCTTCAATGATTAATACGTCTGAAGAATGTGCTTCGGTTTGCTTAACATACTATTTTCTGCCTCGAAGTTATTTTCTTATGGGACTTCATCCAGTCGGTCTATTAAATTGATTAGAAAACAAGGTCGTCATATTCCTAGCACCCGTTATGTTGTACAACAGAAGCAACGGATATTTTAGAGAGCGCGAAAAAGAAATGTTGTGCTGTTTTTACTCTTTGTATCAAAGTTGGTTGTCACCAAATTCAGTATTTTCTGTGAGCTGTAAAGTATTATCATACACTATGGAGCTAAAAAAAATATTTGAATGGGATCCGGTGTAACTTGTTTAGCCAGCTTATATGGTACATGATGGGTTGATTTTCTCACTCTACAAACTACTCAAGACAGATGTGATTGAATTTATAATGGTGTGATATAATATTCAATTTATTTCTAACTCTTAATGTTAGGTGGCAGCACTGTACAAATCATAATTATTTAATACAAATCATAAAATATATACACTAAACACCATCAAATTAACCCCTCATTTTTTTGTAAAAAGACTATAAATGGTTTTGCAAATTGATAACTCGTGTAACAAAAGCAAAATAAGGAAAATTACAACTCCCAAAATCACAAACAGGAATGAGACGCACAAGGAAATTAAACATAGGCTCAATTCTGGAAATGCGTGTTGTTATCCATTACAGGGACTTTTGATTTCCCAACTCCTTTCAAAAAACGTTAAACTGAAAATATGTAAATCTATTATTCTGCCAGTTATATTATATGAATGCGAAACATGGAGTCTTACTTTAAGGGAGGAAAGGAGATTACGAGTATTTGAGAATAAAGTTCTTAGGAAAAATTTTGGACCAAAGAGAGATGAACAGGGAGGTGAATGGGGAAGACTGCATAACAGTGAATGACATGGTCTTTATAGGAAGCCAGATATAATGAGAACAGTTAAGTCTCGTAGACTGCAATGGGTAGGACATGTGGCACGAATGGGAAATGAAAGACGTGCATGGAAGTTTCTTGTAGGAAAACCAGAGGGAAAACACCTAGTTGGTAGACCAAGAATGAGGTGGGAGAATAACATTAACTATGATTTGAGGGAGGTGGATTTTACAGGGGATGGCTCATGATATGGATGCATGGAGAGCTTATATCCGCGCGGCCATGAACCTACGGGTTCGATAGTGCCGGTGAGTTAGTTAGTTATTTACAACTCTCAAAGTCAGATTTGGCTTTATGTAGAGAGTCCGAAATTTGTCAACTTTTCTTTTAAAAACTAGTATTATTTTTCGCTCAAAAATACATTAAAACAACATTAAAGATTCTATTCAACCGAATTCCACTTCAGAACAGAGGAGGATAAAAAACTGAATTCTGTGGCACCATGCATGAAACCAATAACCCTCATTTAAGTAGTTCTGAGAAAATGAAGATTCATGCATGGAGGTTTCCTATCTGAAGTGAACCTCCAACGTGTTGTCCATCTCTGGATCTTCTGTTTAACTAATTGTACAGCAATCAAAATTTGAGGGATGATAAATGACAGCTCCAATATTACATTAATAATATTAACTCATTCTTTTTTTTTAATTTGAGGGTTATGGGTTTTGTGCATGATGCCACAGAATTATATATATATATATATATATTGTGAAGTAATTAAATAATTAAATTGTTGACTTTCTTAGACCACATGCCAATGTGTGCCCTTATTTTAATTTTGTAAACGATTTTGAGAGTAAAATGTTAATAATATCAACTCGAGTATTTTTCACTTGACACACTGGATTCAGATATCGTGAAAAAAATTACAAAATACTAATGAATGGAGAGAATATTGAGACAGTTGACAAACTCTACCGTGCATAAATAACCTAGTGTCTAAAAGTCGAGGTGCTTTAGAATATATAAAAGTTCATAATAAGAGGGTTAGTGTATTATTTATAAAACTATACACCTTAAATAGGCTTAACTACAGAAAGATATAAAAGAGATAACAAAGCTATGTTTTAATAATAATAATAATAATAATTTAAAGCCAATTTTCTTCTATGGGTGAGAAATCTTGAAATTTGTCAACTAAAATATTTTACAAATCACTGTTTAAGAGTAATAATTGGCATAAAATGACCTGATATAATAAGTAATTCAGCTCTGTGGGAACTTTATGGAGAACTATGTAAAACACATTAATTAAAAAAAGAGGAGATAGATATGACACACATTGAGAAAGGATGTGGACCTGTAAAAAAAACATTAGATTAGAATACTCGAGGTGAATGGAGGATGGAAAGACTAAAACGCAAATAAGAATGGTTATAGAAGAGAGATGATGGTAAAGAAAGAGCGAATTTAAAATGTTTGCAAAAATAGTGTCAGATATATGTCACAACTACCCCACGCTCACGTTGGAACGAGAGGAAAATTGCTAATCACTACTATTGTTGGCTGCGACTACATTTTATAGATTGGACCTAATATGAATATTACACACATCATAATTATCAACATTCATGGACTAAGCCCATGTCGCTTGTTTCGTGTTCCGGTCTCAGATTCTCATTAAAAACGTTGAATCCATCTCTTTTCGGTCTACCAATATTCCTGTCTCCTTTTGGTTTGTAATTAAATATAATTTTTGGTATGCGTTCATCTTTCATTCTTGGACATGTTCTTTAAATCTTTTTTGTAGATTGTTTTATTTTTTCAAAAAGTTTAAAAACATTTAGCACATTTCTAATATCTCCGTTTCTTCTTTTATCTAGACGTTTGCATCCAGCTACACTCGTGTCACATGTATAATTAAGTTTGTTAAAAAATGTATTCATTTTTAAACAGAAAATCTCATAACTGAGATATTTAAAATGGTTCACTTGTTCAATGGGTTTCCCTTCGAGGATTGTATTAGCTCTTATTGTATCTGATCGTTTAAAAGCTAATATTTTCGTTTTATTTATTGATATATTAAAATTATAATTCGTATAATATTATTTAATTGAAAATGTGTATCCTGTACACCCAATGTATTAATTATTAATTTTTTTGCATTTATTTACATCACTATACTTTTCTAGCGGTCTCGGAGAAGTGGGTCACACTGGGATATATCGGGGTTTTCTGGAGTTTTCCCGTTTACCGAATTTCTTCCACCAATACTCTTCGCTCATCTTCCTTCTCCATCATGTCATCTCATCTCCATTCATTCATTTCATATTCATCTTTCACCTCATCACATGTTAGGTAAAAAAATAATCTGGTTTATCAAACCACATGTGTTTAAAATATGTGGTTGTGGTGATATAATGGAGCCACACTCATGTACTTCCTCATGACTCCGAGCCTTTGTGTCAGTTTAGGTCAGAATAGAGTCAGAGGGAGTGCTGTAGCCCTACTCATAGCTTTAGGTCCACCTCAAATAAATGGCGGTATGATTACTGTGTGTGAATGCTTCATGTGTGTCAAACCAGGAACACCATAACAACTACATATCACCGTAGAGTAGATTTCATATAATTTATTCCATAAAACAAAAATGTGTAGTGCAATGAATAAAAAAAATGTGGTTGTTACCACTTTTACTAATATTTTATCTAATCTAATCACTCTCATTTCAAAGTTATATATTGACCTTAATTCTAGAATAATAGAAAGCACATTATTATTATTATTATTATTATTATTATTATTATTATTATTATTATTATTATTATTATTATTATTATTATTTATTTTTAATTAAGAATTTTCCACAATACAGTGTTTCTCCTTCAAACCAAAGTGATTTGTCGCAAGAGGTTCCTGTCTAGAGCATCTTCTTCCCTCAGATCCCTAGCTTCCATACTTCTTCTCACTCCAACCATCCAACGTTCTCTAGGTCTGCCTCTTCCACTTCTTCCATTAGCTTTCCAATGAAGGATATTATTATGATTATTATTATTATTATTATTATTATTATTCTACAATGCGAATGGATGAAATTTTGGGAGATTGAACATGAGAATATTAAGACAGTTAACAAATTCAAATATTTGGAATCATTATTAGAGTTAGAAGGAACAAGCAATCCTGAGATAAAAAGAGTAAATCAAGGATGAAACAACTGGAATGTTAAATTCGGTGCTGTATATAGAAACATTCTAAAAAAACTAAAACACGTATTTATAGTTAATTGGTGGAGAGTGTACGTATTGTATTGGGCGGAAACGTGGACATTAAGCAGAGAGCAAGCACATAAACTGTTGGTAATAGATATGGACTTCGGGAGAAGGCCTTCTAGAAATTAAAAAAATATATACAACATTAGAAATACTAAAATCAGAGAAATAATAGAAATTCAAAAAAGTGTTCTAAAGTTATTGAAGATAGAATACTGGAATAGTTTGGCCACGTTAAAGAGGATGCCAGATTATAGGATACCTAAAATAATATTAAATTTTGAAGCAGAGGGCAACAGAAGAAAGGGGAGATCAAAAGAACATTGGGTTCAACAAGTGCAGAGGAGTATAGTGTTGAAAGGATTAACAGAGTGATGCAGAGAATAGGAATGTATGGAGGAGTGAAATGTACAATGGTTTATAGGAAAAGTACTGTGTTGTAGAGAAATTCCTAATACAACTAAATAATTATTATTGTTATTATGTTATGGTGGCACGTGTTAATGTTTGAGAGGACCACGATTTCTTAATTACGCTGTTACTCCAATCTTAGAATTTTCTTATTGGTCTTCTCAACGATGTATGGTGATTTGATCCAAGAAACCTGGGAAACTGTATTAGAGACATGTAACGTTTTATCGTGGAGAAAATATGAGACTGTGTACACACATAAAGGGGATAATGACATCAGTTGAACGTTGTTATAACATGTCTGAAGGCTCTCATTTCAAATGCTAAGTTCGTGCCTTTAGAGAAATACCGTAAATTATGTATCAAGCTATTTATCTCGGTCGTTTGCTACAAATACACACATTATGATACCCTGATAATGATTGTAATTTTAAGATCATTAATATTTATGAATAAACACTTTAGACCGCAAGACAACTTGAAATTTCATTCATATGGAGACACTAGTCTCATTGTTTACTTTTCATTACTTGCTAGCAATGCCATTCCGAACGCTTAGAAATGTATGTCTTAATACTATTTATTTTAATAAAGTCACAACTACTAATTGTTTGCTATTTGGTAGTTAATTGCGACAAATTTGGTGTGAAAATGATAGATTAAAACAAAGTTTTAAATTGTCAATTCATTACATGAAATTCATTCATAAGAAAAATAAAGCCAGGAAAGACTCTATAATGAAATTATACAATACAATGACAGTGCATATTATTACTTATGGATCCGAAACATGGACAGTGACATCACAACAATCTGCCAGAATACAAGCTGCTGAAATGAGATTCCTCAGACCAATAGCAGGATATCAAAGAACAGGCAAAAAACATAACACAGAAATAAGACAACAACTAAAAGTAGAGGAATTAAACACAACAATAGAGAAATACAGAACAAACTGGAAAGAACATCTGGCAAGGATGACTGAGAATAGAATACCAAAAGCAGCATACAGCTATTCACCAACTAGGAAGAAAAAGTTTGGGAAGACCAAAGAAAAGATGGAAAGAGCAGCAATTTGGAGCCGGAACAGGTTAGTAAATAAGCCTAAACCGTGAAGAAGAAGAAAAATCCCACAATCACAAGCATTCACGTGTATTTATTTATTTACTCATTCATTGTCGCGTAGATAACGATGTTGAAGTACAGGCCAAGTTTCTTGAAATTAATTTCACAAATATTCAAACAAGATTCTAAAGTTCCCTTTGTTGCTTTCTTACTACTTCACATTATCTACACAAATAATTTTCTGCTAAAATAGTTCTATAATCCATCCATCCATAGTAATTCTGCCCGAGGGCAGGTCTTTCACTGCAATCATAGCATTTTGATGCTATGCTATGCAGCTTGACTAGGGAATTGTAGGTATGGTAGCTTCCCGTTGCTTTCCACACCGGTGAAGGATGATGATGATGATGATAATGATAAGGATGATTATAATGATGATGGCCATATGATTTCGGGGACCGTTTGGGCCTTAAAATTTTCCTGACATTTCCTGACAAAAAAACTGTCCCAACCGGGGATCGAACCCCGCTGCGTGACAAAGCAGCACGCTACCTCGAGACCACAGCGGTACACATAGTCTAAAATAAAGACAGTTATTTCTACATTAATTTCTTTACACTCGCTGACGGTTTCTATTAGAATAACTTCTTGCCTTCACACTTCGGCAACGTTTACTCGTTCACAACCCAGATACGACTGACTCGTCAAACCGTCGCACCTCCTTAAATATGCAAATATTGGAATTAACTCACATCGAAAGTCTGAGAGACCGACTCTTCCAGAATTGAGGTATAGACTTAGAGAAATTTCTGCCCAGGCCCATCGATTTTTGAGTCGCCAAAATCATGAATTTTCTCTTACAACAAAAGACGAGACAGAACTCTAGTCTTTGCCTGTGAAATTCAAAAGCCAGCCCAACAATGTCACAATATATAATGTACGGTTAAAAACTATAAAATAGTTACCTTGTAGGATCGTCTCCTCAATTTAAGTTGAACTAACACCTCAACGGAAACGTTCCTGAATTTTACTAGTTATCGAGTCGCAATATATATATATATATATATATATACGTACAAGTATACATACATACATACATAGTGTTCTGACCAAGAGCAAATCTTTCACTGCAAACTCAGCATTCTCCACTCTTTCCTTAACTCGACCTCACTTTTTGTGATACAAACCATTTATTTTAATATCGTATATTATCTGATGTATTTTTCTGCCTCTAACCTTCATCCCGTTGACCATTCCTTCTAGGGCTCCGTTAGTAGGCAATTTCTTCTTAGCCAGTGGCCAATCCAATTTCTTTTCCTCTTCTTCATGAGTTCCAGCATTGTTCTTCATTCATCCACTCTGTCTAGCATATCTTTATTTTTTATTTTGTCTGTCCACTTTATACGCTCCAATATTATCCATATCCACTTCTCAAAAGTTTTCCAATCGCTTTTCCTCGTTCGGCGTAATGTCCAAGTCTCTGCACCCTACAATGCTTGGAGAAGGGGGTTTATTGTTGGGCCAAGAGGTAAAGATTGGATTTAGTGACACTAGGAATACTGAAGGAGTTCTCCATGTGTGAGAACTTAGGTTGCTCGGTTGGTATTCGGTAGAGTTGAGGTTCTTATCTCGGGATTCCACGAGGACTTCGTCGGGCAGAATTAATGTACAAAGAATATCTGGTAAAAGTAGTTTATTCTTGACTTTTATAAACTGCAAGTAATTGTATATATATGAAGTGAATTTATCCAACTTTTTAGAACGTAGTGTTTTGAAGTGACTTGATGAAATTATACACGAGAAGTAAGTGACGAGGAGAAGCCTCTCTCGCCTATAGGTAAATTAGTTACTCCCACTACCTCGATCACGTGGACCTAAGGTCTGTGCTTAGGCACATATAACGAAACATATAATTGGTTAATGCGCCCTCCTATTTTGATCCCGGGGGTGTTACAAATTTATTATTGGCGATTTACGCCTTCAGAGGTTGGACCTTTTTTCCCCGTGCTGGCTTCACGTACAGTCTAGTCACAAACATTAGCTAGGCTTGGGTTTTTTCTTCTTAGGCTTGGGTTTTTTCCTAGGCTTCCGACGCTAGAAACTTGCCATGTTCCCACACTTTTTGCTAACGATGTTTGTGTCAGGGTAAAACCCCCGCTTGTACATTAGCTAATGGGTTATGGTTATCACGCTAAATCAGTTAACTGGAGGCTTAGAAGATATCTCTACTCAATCTGTCGAGCAAAGGATCATTGTCATTAGTAAGTTATTATCATGTGTCAGCCACTTCCGTCTTCACAAAAGAAAGGTTTACATTACCTGAGTTGTCAGTATTCTTTAATAACTAATAATTTGATTACATTGATGCTGACTTCTTTGGATCATTTTATACGGCCTTTGCTCTTACATAATCAGGTTCCACTCTCTTCCCTGATCAATTTGAATATAAATATGACCTAAGTCCAGTAACTGCTTCATTTAATGATGTTATAATATCATCTGGTTATTATTGCCGATAGGGATTTATTTAGATTTACACAGGAGGCTGGATGAATGAATTGCCACAAATGCCCTATAAACAAATGGAAAAATCAAGGGATTTTTTTATTTGTTTATAATCCTCTCGCGTAATATAATGCTAGTATCATAGCTATAGTGGCCTTTAAAGAAAAAATGGCTATAATATTTTGGTTAGAGCACGTTAACCCTGAGAGTGTTGCCAGCACGTCAATTATGTTCAGATTGTAAACACTGATATGTATCCCTTTTACCTGGGATCGTTCTTTGAGGTTAAATAGACTCACTTTCTGCAATATAGACATACATAAATATTCATTAAGAGAAAAAAAGATACACCCTTAATATATTTGGTGGTCTACTCAAACCATTCATGCTTATACAATTACCATTCAAAACTATTTAGTTGAATACCAGTATAGCATAGATTGTTTCTTCATGTGTAACTGTTTATTTACAATTTCGTCTACACCTTAATATCTACCTACATTATAATGTGCGTCTACAGCTTGGGAATTCATTTGCGATGAACCAGTTTTGTCTACTTCAAACCATATGTCGAATAATACTTCAGTTTTGCTAAATTTAATTTAAATTGAGTCAATAAGACTTATTTACATGGATCTATATCTTTGCGACCAAAATACTAAATATCGCGTTTAAGCAGCTGTGCTATCGTTATAAACAATTATTATTGATAGTATTACCCCCTGATATCATTTTTTCCCCATAGGTATTGCATACATACGAATTCATCATGATTATTAATCCATGAAATATTCATGATTCTTAATATTTTATTCTCAACATATTTCGGCCCATTTACTTTGCCAAAGCATAGCTGGCTATATCATTGCTCAGCCAAACGACGTTATTTTCTTAAGCGTGCAAAATCATTTCTTTCGAATGCAGAATCGTATAGTATGTCACATTCGCTTCCACCAGCGACCATGACTTCATCTCATCTCATTATTAACATCGAATACAAATTCGCACAAATTGTCACATTCGCTTCCATCAGCGATCATGACCTCATCTCATCTCATTATTAACATCGAATACAAATTCGCACAAATTGTCACATTCGCTTTCACCAGCGACCATGACTTCATCTCATCTCATTATTAGATAATACGGGATCCCTTGCCCTCAAATATTTTCAACAAAATAGCACGTGTTATACAAACACAGTGACGTGCCGCTTCGGCCCACGTCTACAAATTAAATTCTGTAAATATAATCAACAAATAAATTCCTCACGCTTTATAGGTTCACACCGTCACTCGGCCTTTCAATTAAGGTGCATTGAGCTTCACCCTGTCTCATTAGCTCCTATGTTTACGCTGTCTGATTGTTATTTTAGACAAAAGAATCATAATCATCATGATATTATTCGTATTCAGATTGTTGTACAAGTTTCTTCAATTACCTATATGTATTAAACAATGACAATGGCCTATCTGGGCTCATTTTAACATTTACTGGATTAAGTAGATACTGCAGCTTTCTGCTCGAGCGATTGGGTTAAAACATTTAAAAATATAGATCCATTCTCTATCGATAAGTTCAAATCAACAATTTATTAATCGCCCTCAATCTTAGCTGAAAGTGGACATGCATGTGTTATGTATTCACCCTAATTCAATTAATTATATCATATTCATCAATATGGGGGTATTATCATGATTAATATCTAAATTGACATTTCACTTTATTTTTTTCGCAGTCATTTTGCCCTTTCCTCTCGCGATTAGCGTTTTCATCTAGGCCTATTTAATCACTTTATTAGTGTTATTTATTTTAATTACTGATTATATTTGGTACTTTACCATACAACACTTATTTATTTTTTTTTCACTAATACTTTTCATTTATGTCCTAATCTCAGCTAGTATTGAGTTCGAATCCCGTGAAAACTGGTTCATGCATTTAAGTATAATTTATCAGGTCTTGTTTTTTTTTTTTTCGTTTGGGGATTATGTAGAGCTTATATGTTTGTACCTTTTGTATGTTATATCAAAATTTTGTCGGTATATAACCACTTCCTTACCTGGGTACTGCATAATTTCAGCGTTTACATTGACCTTTATCTCATACCTAAAATCACAGTAGTGTCTACCTGTGCACACAATACAATATAGTACAATGCAAGACATACACACATACGTAATATATCCATTCCGTTGTCATTCTTACGTGTAAAAATCTCTCCCTCCTATTTTTCGAGTGTCATTTTCACTGTCCGTCTATCTACCCTTAATACTATTAGTGTCTAATTTCACAGTCTGTTAACTCGCAAAGGCCTCCTGTACTATTATTATATACATGTTTTGCGATACTACGCCCACACGCAAACAAACTCTGAACACTCGCATGGTAATTTATCGGGTCTTTACAGTCTCAATCTTATCCTTAGATTCACATATGATGACTAGACTTTTGTCAAAATTTTTCAAATGATTCTTACTTCTATCATCTATGTTAGTATGCGCCACAGAATTACTAGCGATCTCTGGGTTCCCTAGTATCTCTATACGTGCATATGTTTTGTGATTAGCCGTCGTCCAAGAAACACTCTCCGACGCGTATGATTCATTTTCGGGGCTCCTATCCTTTTGACCTCTACTATTTATGTTCTTTGTGATGACACTTATTTCATCATTTAGTTTGCTGATTTCGTTAGTCACTTTCTGTTCTATATTAGTGCCTAACTCATTAAATCTAGGCTCTACTATCATTTCGATCAAGTTCAGAGCGTTTATCCTGCTCTGCAATTTTCTGAGCTACTTGGGGCTTTAGTGTTTCTTGTTCGTGGGCTGGCTTTTGTACAAATAGACACATATAATTTACCCTTTTGTCCGAGGTTCTCTCACACTACAGAGCACATTCTTGTCGACTCGTTTTATTTCCCCTTGTAATTCCTCCTGTTTCTCCCCTAAGTTAGTTTGTAACGTTATTATACTATTGTTTCATCTCTGTTCTCATTTGACTTATTACCCTGTTTTCTGTTTTCTCTTGAGTCTTTAATAAGTTTTTGTTCCATTTTATTTATCTTTAGTTCTACACACGCTGACGATTCATTTATTTTCGCTTCTAGCATCTCTCTATTTTTTCTCATCTCATCCCTTAATGTTTCTTTCAACGTAAATACATCCTTTTCCCTGCTTATCTCCATCTGTCCTCTCCAAGTTTCAAATTCCTGTTTCATATTCCTCTGCATTGCCTCTAAATCCATTTTCCTATTTCTATCTATCGTCTCTAAATCCATTTTCCTACTTCTATCTATCGTCTCTAAATCCATTTTCCTACTTCTATCCATCTCCTCTATTCTCGACATTAGCATTTCCATGTATTTCATGGTGTCGGTGCTTGGATTTCCCTTGTCCTCTACTTTCCCTCTAGCTTCTACTCTTGCGTTGTTTTCATACTTTCCCCTGTGCTCTGCTCTAAGTTCTCTCTGCCATCTTCGTTGTCCTCTCCCATCCTTACGATTTCGTTCTCTCCTTCAATCAGTTGCCCACAAGCCTTCTCCCTAATCTCTTCGTGTTTCCTATCCATTTTTTTTATCTTTATTTGCCTGCCTCTTTCTATTCCTACTTCTTAACAACATAAATACACACAGATATATTCTCCGTTAAATCACTGTAATATTTTGATTTCTTATATAGGTAAAAAGTAAAAAAAAATGCTTATTCTGTTGTTGTGTCACTTACTGCTTCCTTCCTTCAGTTGCTGTCTGTCTGCTTGTTGCCATCATCTTCTCTGTCCTGGTTGCCTCGTGGTCGTGGGACTTAGTCGTTCTGCCGTTGATTTCTATTCGTGTGTTACTTTACGACCTATTCTGCCCGCACGTTAGGGAGCCAATATGGAGAAGGGGTTATTGTTGTGCCATGAGGTAACGATTGGATTTAGTGACACTAGGAATACTGAAGGAGTTCTCCATGTGTGAGAACTTAGGTTGCTCGGTTGGTATTCGGTAGAGTTGAGGTTCTTATCTCGGGATTCCACGAGGACTTCGTCGGGCAGAATTAATGTACAAAGAATATCTGGTAAAAGTAGTTTATTCTTGACTTTTATAAACTGCAAGTAATTGTATATATATGAAGTGAATTTATCCAACTTTTTAGAACGTAGTGTTTTGAAGTGACTTGATGAAATTATACACGAGAAGTAAGTGACGAGGAGAAGCCTCTCTCGCCTATAGGTAAATTAGTTACTCCCACTACCTCGATCACGTGGACCTAAGGTCTGTGCTTAGGCACATATAACGAAACATATAATTGGTTAATGCGCCCTCCTATTTTGATCCCGGGGGTGTTACAAATTTATTATTGGCGATTTACGCCTTCAGAGGTTGGACCTTTTTTCCCCGTGCTGGCTTCACGTACAGTCTAGTCACAAACATTAGCTAGGCTTGGGTTTTTTCTTCTTAGGCTTGGGTTTTTTCCTAGGCTTCCGACGCTAGAAACTTGCCATGTTCCCACACTTTTTGCTAACGATGTTTGTGTCAGGGTAAAACCCCCGCTTGTACATTAGCTAATGGGTTATGGTTATCACGCTAAATCAGTTAACTGGAGGCTTAGAAGATATCTCTACTCAATCTGTCGAGCAAAGGATCATTGTCATTAGTAAGTTATTATCATGTGTCAGCCACTTCCGTCTTCACAAAAGAAAGGTTTACATTACCTGAGTTGTCAGTATTCTTTAATAACTAATAATTTGATTACATTGATGCTGACTTCTTTGGATCATTTTATACGGCCTTTGCTCTTACATAATCAGGTTCCACTCTCTTCCCTGATCAATTTGAATATAAATATGACCTAAGTCCAGTAACTGCTTCATTTAATGATGTTATAATATCATCTGATTATTATTGCCGATAGGGATTTATTTAGATTTACACAGGAGGCTGGATGAATGAATTGCCACATGCTACACTCCACACAAAGCACTTCACTAGCCTTTCCCGTAATTCTTTTGCCAAAGGTCCCCAAAAAATGATGATCTTCTTGTTAAAAGTTTATTTTGCCTTTGCTATCCTCTGCTTTACTTATTGGCAGCATTTCATGTAACTACTGATAGGATAATCCAAATATTTGAAGCTCTCCACTTGCTCAATGGCTTCAACTTTAATCCCCATCTCTATCTTCTTTGGTTTCCATCCTCTAATCAAGGCCTTCATCTTCATCCCATAATCCTTGCATCTGTCATTTAGCTCAATCATCATGTTTCTCAGTGCCATTGCATCTTATGCTAGTAAAGTCATATAATCAGGAAACCTTATTCACTTAATTATTCTTCCTCCCATGTTTACGCCTCCCGTATTCCTGAAGCACTTATTCGTTAAGTCTTCCAGGTAGACGTTAAAAAGAACAGGTGATAGAGGACATCCTTGCCGTACCCCCTAATTTCTCTTCCCTCTGACATTTCTTCTCCTATATTTATCTTTATTCGCTTTTTCATGTAAAGATTACTTATGAGCCTCCTCTCCTTCCAGCTCACGCTAATTTTCTTCAAGATCCTTAAGAGTTTATTCCAATCCACTGTGTCAAAAGCTTTTTTCAGGTTAACAAATACTGAATAAATTTCTTTGTATATATATATATATATATATATATATATATATATATATATCCTATTTTTCGTATCAATCCAATTGCATCTCTTGTAACCTTTCACTTCCTGAAGCCAATCAGTACTTCTTCCAATTCGTTTTTCATCGTAGAACGTAAACGTCGATTCAGTATTCGCAGGGAAATCTCTTTCCAAAGTGTGGTATTAAGCTGAAAGTCCTGAACTTCTTACATTTATTCGCATTATTTTTCCTCGGTATTGGATTAACACTGCTCCAGCCAATTCTTCGGGCCATTTATCTCCTTTATATATTTTGTTGCATAAAGACAGATTTTCCTTCTTTCCTTCACCCACTAATTTAACCAATTCAATGGTGATTCCATCTACTCCTGTTGCTTTCTCATTTTATGTATATGGTACTATAAACAGTAGAAAAACAAACTAGTAGAAATTGCTTAAATTTAGTTGTAAAGCACACTATGCAGAATAAAAATTTAGAGTTATACATTATTTTATTTTCACTGCGGTTTGACACATTTAAATAACTGGCATGAGAAATTAGTGGTAGACTATAAAATTATCAAGAATTACTTTGTCTCCATTGGCAGACAATGTTATACCTTCCAGATGAAGAACGAACTTCCACGAAGGTTGGTTCTCAAAAATCTTCCCTCTTCAACACCCGTTTAGGAAATCAAAGAGGAACTTCTCTCCCTTGGTTTCCTATTTAAAAACATTAAACAAATTCTTAAGGAAGAAAACGAATAGAGAATTTCCCTGCCCCTATTCTTTTGGAACTGACCAACAATGAGATTGGTAAATAACTTTTTAATTTAAATAGTTCACTTTATATAATTGTCGCTGTGGACCCATACAGACCGAGATGTGGGCTGAAGCAGCGCTTCCGCTATCAGCGGTTCAACCGACGTTTGATGGGTGCAACCAGATTCCTCGTTGCGTGATATGTGCTGCTGCTCATAGTCACAAAGAATGTGGTCTCAAACGTGAGGCAAGAAGGCATCAGCAAGTTGAAAAGCGTAAACTGTGGGGCGTCAGGGCCTGCAGCATCATACAGTGGTAGCTACGTATGAGGTAGCTAAGCAAAGAGCACGCCTTAAAAAAGGGAGCCTACAATAAAAATAAATCAGAAAATCAAACGCCTTGTATATTCAACTCAACTCGAGTCATGCCAAACATATCGTATGACACTATGCTAAATGTGCTAAATGTAGCAAATATTAAAACATCCTTTGTTAAACAGCAACTGCGTCGGCGTAGAACGAAGCACTCTATCTTCCTCTTGCTTTATCTGAGCAAACAAATAAAATGCTCCTGATATTCAGCGAATTGCTGAACTGGCGTTAAATAACCAACGGGAAAGTTTCCTGTTTATGTCGTCACTTGATAAACTTCCCCGTATCTGTACCACGAAATTGCTTTAGTTGTTATGGATGGCAAGGTTCTATCTTCGATAGGTTTTTGCGGAGGATACATTGTTGGGTTGGCGAGGAGAAGACCGAGGCGATGAAGGTGTTTACCTAGATGAATCCGTGCCCTGATTGAAGTATGATGCACACGGCTGCTGTACTATTCATATTTTAGGGCCAATCTGAAAAAAACAAAATCATAACTTATTATATATTGTCTGCATAGAATATAGGCTCATAATAAATAATTTTAATAATATCATCGTTAAAAACTAATTTTAATAAAAATTGAAAAACCAAACTTATCAGTGGAAAAAAAACAAATATCGCATAGAGCGTAAGTCAAGTTGCCTAGGAATTCGTGTAATTATGTAGACAATGAAAGGCTGTGCAATGAAAGAATTCGGAGAAAGAATACACAAAAGAGCATCCCTATAAAATAGGAATTTGAGTTTAGATACGATTATTTTTAAAAATGACCTAGCGTTACTTGCAACATCTGATTCACGATTACTGTACCATATAGTAACAGTAGCAGCAAACTGTTTCCATGGATATACATTCTTAGAAAAAATAAAGCTTACAATATTCTGTGGCAGCTACCTATTACCAAAAAAATCTGCTTACATAATAAAATTTTACAAATATTATTTTTTTTTTAAATCATGATTACAAACTCACATTTTTTAAAATATTAGACTTAACAGAGAACATAACTGCCTATAACAGAAGTTCAGTTGTAACTCATTGAATTCTCGAACCATCATTAGTAACAGACACAAATACGAATAAAATTTTAACACACTGGAAAAGCTATGCTCCTATTACAGTAAGAAGTATGGATTCTGCGATAGTGAGATGAGAGATTGATAACAACTGGTGAGAAGAACTGCAAATTTTACTAAATGTGATCGGAAAACTAATGAATATATATTGGATCATCCAAATGTAGCACCAGTCTTAAACTGTATTCATGATTATCAGAGGCAGCATGCCTAGAATAAAGATTCTTAGAACCATCTAACACAATATCAACCACACGAGAATATATGACTGAATCGTCCGAGGGAGAGATGGATCGAAAAAAAAAACGTTTCATTAAGAATGTAACAGTTCTTCTAACACCAACACATTTAAGGATGACTATTTTAACTTATGCCCCAAATGGGAGTCAATGACCAATCACATTTCAATGATTTTTTTCATTTACAACCATTCAGTCGTTTTTCACCTCGATTCTATCAGTTTAATTTTATCACTATAAAATCAAGCTCCTCCTTTTTTAACATTCTGAATAGGTCATAGCATTATTTTCCCGCTTTAGGGACTTTTCCAATGCCCTCTTCGGGTTAAATTCAATTAAGTTGTGAGTGTGTTAAAAGTAAGATAATGTTTGTGATTTAAATATATGAGTGCGTGTCCGGACATGGAGAGGAAAGTTTAATGTTAGAGAAAATTTTGAGAAAAATTTTGGAAACGACATTGGTGTTTAGGATTTTAAGAATGTTTTAAAGCCCAGGGAGGGATTGAAAAACCGAGAAAAAAAGTTGTTTGAATATATATGTATATGCATGCGGTTTGGTTAGTGTTTAAATTTATATAAAGATTTATAAGTTGCTATTATGTGCTATTTGTTAAAGTAAAATTTTGAAAAAATTGTTTTGTAAAAAGTAACTATTGTTCGGTGGTCTTAAAAGTCGTGTAATTTATGTGGGTATTATTTATAGAATAGACACATGTGGCTACCAGATTGTATTTATAGTGCACGAATGTAACCTTATGGTGGTTGCGGGAGATAATATAAAAACATTTGTTGCAATTGATTATACCACAAAAAAAACACCATTGTTTGCATTTTCTTAAACGTATTTCTTCCCAGGCAATAACGTTTCAGAAAAATATAATTGACATATTTACATCCTAGGACATCAGAAATTAATTAATATACAGTTTCATGTGTTTCACTTTTTCTCCACTAGGATGCATTCTTACAATATTGCGTTCCTTTGGCAATAAATATGATGATCTGGTTGCAGTGATAATCAAGAAACATAACGTTTCTCATTTGTTTTCAAACATCGCCGTTTACATTAAATATATAAATGTTTTGAAATAACTATATTTAAACAATGATTTGTGAGTAAACAGCTTAATTTTATTCGTTAAATAGTCCTAACAAATGCCACTCTTGATTTCCAAATTCTCTAGATAAATTCGCTCCTCACTTCGTGAGTCGTGATTTTGGATATCACGAGAGGCATAATTATGATAGAATGCTTCTTAAAATTGATCATGTAAAAAGGATGGTCGAAGAAATAATTCCGAAAATTATTTTAATATGGATTGTCGAAGAGAAAATAAGAGATTAAAATCACCAGGCAATGGATGGATGGATGGATGAAGACCGAAAGGAATTTGTACTAGTAGATTTTGACAGAAAGATGCTCAAGTTAGACATTTGTGGAATAATTAAATCTTGGCTTGAAAGGAAACTATTGTGTTGTACTGTATAATTTCCTTAAATAATGATGATGATAATAATAATAATAATGAGAATAATGATGATAATAATAATGATGATGAGGATAATGATTGTAATGATGATGATGATGATAATAATAATAGGCCTAATTATATATTATATTATTAGGATCGGCTACCAAAATGTGTTTTGGAATGGAAACCTGTGGGAAGACGAGGAAGAGGAAGACCTAAAACCTGCTGAAGTCAGGAAATATATTTATACATGAAGGAGAAACATCTACAACCAAGAGATTGGATGGACCGACAAAATTGGCTATTAGGAATCGGACGATGTCAAAGACTAACCAACCGATGATCTATCTATCTATCTATCTATCTATCTATCTATCTATCTATCTATATATTATTATTATTATTATTATTATTATTATTATTATTATTATTATATACCGCGAGTTTATTCGACTTGCGGCCACTAGTGTGGACACTGCGTGGGCAGCGCGAGTGGATGACTCAGTGCTTGCAGTCACTTCTCTAATTATCGGCCGCTGGTCAAGTGAAACTCACTGTATTATATAATATTATTATTAATATTATTATTAGTATTAAAACTTTAGGCACAGAAAGATGTGTAAACATTAAAATTCAGCATATAAATAAAATTATTATTACTATTATTATTATTATTATTATTAGCCCACCGCTGTGGTCTCGAGGTAGCGTGCTGCCTTGTCAAGCAGCGGGCCCGGGTTCGATCCCCGGTCGGGGCAGTTTTTCTGGGTGGGGTTTTTTATCGGGGTTTTTCCTCACCTGTAAGACAAAAGTCAGGGAAACTTTAAGGCCCAAACGGTCCCCGAAATCATATGGCCATCATCATCATCCTTATCATTAACATCAACATCATCATCACCGCCATCATCCTTCACCGGTGTGGAAAGCAACGGGAAGCTACCACACCTACACAATTCCCTAGTAAAGCTGTAAGCATAGCATTGAAATGTTATGATTGCAGTGAAGAACCTGCCTTCGGGCAGAATTACTATGGATGGATTATTATTATTATTATTATTATTATTGTTATTATTATTATTATTATTATTATTATTATTATTATTATTATTATTATTATTATGTAAAAGAATGAAACAGTACAACACGACGGTTTTCTTTCAACGCAAAATTTCCTTTCTCAACAAATTTCTAACTTGAGTATATTTTTCTCAATCTCCTTCGGTCTCTATCGATCCACTGTGCTGGTGATTTTCATCTTCTTATTTTCTCTTCTGCATTCCAAATGAAAATAATTTTCGGAAGTCTTTCTTCCACCTTCTTATTGACATGTCTAAACCATTTCAGTTTCCGTTGATCAACTACCACGCAAATATCCATCATCTCTCAATTCTTTAACTTTTTTGTTCATGATTTCATTGCTGCATGCAGCCGTGATTTGTTTGCGTGTAAGCTCTCCAAAGTTCAGGATTCAGCACCATAGGGTAACATAACATGTTAAATATATCTTAAACTTAATATGTAAATTAATAAAAATAAGTATTTTTCAAATAGAACATTTTAAAATATATTGCATCAATATAGTTTGGTAAAATATCACACAGAATATTGATTAATTTGTTACCTCAAATTCCGTAGCAGTAGATGTTTTTTTTTTTTTTTTGTTTTACAAGCTACATGCAAATTGTAGAGTTGATACTACATCATTGGAGAATACAGCGCCTAGCATTAATGAAAAGCGCAGCTTGTCACCTAGAGATTCGAGTTCATGTCCTGGCTGTAACAAGCATTGGACCAGTGATAATGAATGTAGTGCACTTAATTAGCTTGATTATTCTCCAGTGTTTACATGTTACTCAAGAGTGCTTTTCAACTCCTCCATTCTATATTGATTTGATTCAAGAATCTACAGCCACACATAGGCTATATATAGAACAATAACTAAATAACTAATTGACACTATTGAATCCGGAAATTCATGGCCGATGGTAAAAAACCTCTCCATAAATTTCTATCCTGAGCTAATGTTTTCCAATCATTCATGGTATAATTTACCTCCCTCAAATCATGGTTCATGTCTTCCTACTACTTTTTCCTTGTTCGACTCGCTGGGCGCTTTCTCTCTGCTTTTCTGTCAAGAAAATTGCATGTTCCTCTTTCATTCCCCATTCATGCCTCATAACCTGGTCAACGCAGTCAACGAGACTTATCTGTTCGTATTTTAGGGGAATTAAACCTAATGACTACAACTAGGACACGACACGCGCCCAGTCACAAGGTTGAGAATTTAAAATTTCTTACCCCGCCGGGAATCGAACCCGGGTCGCTGGAGTGGAAGGTAGGGACTCTACCTATTACGCCACAGCGAGGGACGTAACTCTTCATATTGCATCTGGTTTCCCGTAAGATATGAATATAACTCACTGTTATGTAGTCTTCTCAATCTCATCTTTCTTTGGTCCAAAAATTTCCTAAGAACTTTATTCCCCAATATTCCTAATATTTTTTCCTCCCTTAAACTAAGAGTCCCGGATTCGCATCTATATAATATAACTAGAAGAACAACCGTTTTATATATTTTTAATATACCGTGTTTAGAAAATTGTGATGGAATGAAGCTATTGACGTATTTCTCATGTTTTTTTATTTTCTTTTACAGATCTTTACCGATCCCATCTATTAGACAACTAAAATGACCATGACCAATGTGTGTGTGCGTGTGTGTGTGTGTGTGTGTGAGTCGTCTGTTAACCCGTCAGAACACGCGTATAATTTTGCACCGTTACCACACGCGCTGGGTATTTTTTACCCGAAACTTTATTAAGTGATATTAACAGCAAAATGTAATTTTTAGAATATTCTATAATTATATCTTTATTTTGACAATGTCTGTCCTTCATTTGACCATGTCTAAATTATTTATTGTTTAATTTAACAATACATAAAATAAGATCTAAGTATCTACTACATTTTCTTCACAAAAATACTGTAGTATAATGTATTAGTTCAGTGAAAACAAAAATTATGAAAATGTCATATATATTTAGCAGCCACTTACACACTATGTTCACTTCCTGAATCGGGATTTACCCCCCCCCCCTAAAAAAATTAACAATGCACATGAGCATTAACTGCACAATAATGTTCTTCAGAAAAATACTGCAATATTATGTTTCTTGTTCAGTGCTAACATTAATTAAAAATAAATAATGATTATAGCATTTGGGAGCCAGTCACTCAAACACTATTGTCACTTCCATCATCAGAATTGGCACACCCCTCGCAGAAAGGCACAGAATGTTCTTTACAGATCATCTTGGTACAGCTGTGGCATGAAGTAGTTGTTTTACGATCTTTCTTCTTCGGACATACTTCACATCGAACTGAAGACATCTTCATACATTTCTGTGTTGATTGCGTTTGTTCCTCCGCACCAGCCAATCTTCGAATAGTGGATCTATTTTCTCCAATAAGTTCCATCTTTACCTTTGTAACTAACAAACTGAGACAGTGGAGCATCATCCTCATAGTCTTCATCACTCATAGTTGCTTCCTGTTCTGTATCAGAATTATGTTCACTTTCGGAGAGATGATCGGCTTCATCTCCTGATTCATGTTCAATAACATCTTCATCTTCATTTAGACAGTTTACTATTTGTCCACTTTGCCTATATTATAAGTCCATTTTGTAATGGAAAATAGAAATGGCGCACAAATAAAATGATTCACTATTTATGTTACTTATTCACACGCGCTGGGTAATTCTTACCCAATCTTGATATATGCATGCATAAACTCCTGCAGTCACAGGAAAACTAACTAAATCTTACATACAACAATGCAAAAATATCTGAAAGAAAGGTACTGAAAACGGCAGATAAATTTAAATTCAAACACAGTGTTGCCAACAAAAAGAATAACGTCTGGGTATTTTTTACCCTGGCGCGTGTGCTTACGGGTTAACGTTCTAGCAACAGCGATTCTTATTTTTGACAGCAATCAATTAAAAAAAATGAGGTGGAGTTCTTTAACCAGAGAAATAGGAGTAGGAGTTCACCTAAAACGATAATTCAAATATCGCTCTAGCGGTCGCAATTTTCATGTTTCACATCGAAACTAAATATAAGCATTATTATAAAACGAGGAAATCATTCTAAAAAAGTAAGCGACATTTGAGATTAGAAGTAGAGGTTTATGTGAAACCCGAAATAAAAATCGTTATTTGTCTTCACTGCGGTCCGACACTTTTAAATAACCTGGGATCAGAAATTGTATTTCTCCAATTTAACAAAAGAAGTACGGTATATAAGCTATTCCGTAAACCAGCAAAATTAGTTTACACAGTTCTTGCGTGACGGGCGTACTTGAGAGATGTTGGAATGATAAATAATAATTATACTTCTTGTAAGACCTTGTTTCCCTCAACGAGATTTAGGCGCTCTCCCCCTACAGGGAAGAAATTGAGTGGTCTGTCGTCAGTGTTTCGTCTCATACTGACATCTAGAAAACCAAGGTAGTATTAGGACAGGAAAATTCAGTAAATTTTGCTTAGAGGTCTTTTTTTGTTCAGGGGTTTTTCCTCACCTGTAAGACAAATGTCAGGAAACTTTAAGACACAAATAATCCCATAACATCATCTGGCCATGGATGTCTGTGAATGGAGTGATTCGACTTTATGTTGTGTTGTCCCGAGGAGGCACTGAAATTGACCTAATCTCTCATTCGGGGAGGCCATCCATGTCGTCATTTCGTCAAAATGCATATATTGAAATCCCTCCCCCGATAGGTTTATGCCACTGTAAAGCGAGGATGGCGTGTGGCACGTAAAAGTACCTATATAGTGAGAGGTTATGCGTTAATGGAAAGAAATTATTTTTAAAATATCGGTTTTATGATTTTCTATAATTTTGAATTTTCTATAATTTTGACAATATAATTTATCTTACTTTAACAATTTTATAAATTTGATATCTTAATACCTAATACATTTTATTGTCGAAATTTGCAGTGTTGGAATACATTTTTATCTTTCCTATCACAAACTTGAATAATTATAATTTAAAAACATGATATTGAGTTTCTCTTCCCATTGGTACCAACCATGTTTCTAAGTGTCTACTAACGATAGTTATTGAAATTTGTAAACGGAAAGATCATTTATAGTAACCCTGTATTATTAAATATTTTTCATGCTATTTCAATGAGATCAAAATAGTTTCTCAAAATTGTCACTAGTGAGTTGAAATATTCTCATTTTAAGACTTGCAATTTTATTATACAACATAGTACAGAATCAAACCTTGTACTCTTATCCAACTTAACGCCGGGTCAAGGGATGAGATGAGATGATGCCCCCTATTCTTGAAGAACTGAGATGTATAGAGATGTCGGCTGAGCAGGCCTCTAGCACCGTGCTGGGACAGATGAATTTAAGTGCAATGAAATTCATGACATAAATTTCGAGAGGTGGCGAAAATTTTGGCAAGGAAAAACTGTAGAAACCCACAGGAAAACCTGCCCTCCGATTCGTCCATCATGATCCCAATATGGATAGACCAAGGCGCGAACACGGGACCCATTTACACAATGAAACTGCCACGCAATATTTTATATTTACTTAGTTTTCTTTTTAATTTAATTTTCTCATATAACTTGGAGCTATATTAGTTATATTTATTTGAAGATGTTTTACTGAATTATGCAGAACCATCTGCAGATCACGAGCCATCTCATTCAGTGGGACCTAGTTATTTTTTTCACCCACTAGGTTGTGTTACATTTCAGGCGGAATTGTAACCTATTTCTGAGTTAGTGGCTCCTGGAAGGCGGAGTTATATAACCCCGACATGTTGGGTGATAAATGGTAATAAAAGAGTCTTTAAACTTTACCTACATTCCAGACCATGGACGACGACAGGAATAACACTGAACAACAAAAAAGAAACATTTTTTGTATCTCAGAAAGAAAAATATGTTGTTCTGATAGTACTTTTTCTCCTGAATTCAAATATGATATCGGTTTTTCTCCATCGCGCAGGGTTCCCGAGAGACTGGAATTTATAATTTGAAACACTTTAATATTTTCTAGGTTCATAACTACACAATATTCGAACATTCGGACTCACCTAGAAAGTACGAAATGACGATTTTCTGCTATATTTCGCCTGTGGAGCATCCCTCTTGATGATCCAACAATAATTGGCCAACATATTAGGATTCCATTTGCCTTGATATCTCGTTTTCATAGCTGAAATCATTTGAGTTAGCTCATTTGGTTTTATTTTACTATGGCCAAGTGGGCGAAAAAACATTTATAAAAAAATAATTATTTAAATCCATTAACTGAAATTGAAATAAAAAAACTGTGGGTGATGGGGAAATTCTGAACACATATTTGAAAAACTGCATTAAGTACAACTATTGGTACTCATGAGACAAAAATCATGTTGACCAGTGTAATTTTCTTTAAGGAAAAATTCATGTAATTTGAGCAGGAAGTGAACCTTACGAACTATGTTCAGACATTCAGACCAAAAGATAGTGTCTATAATATTAATGTTATTATCTTAAGTTAATTCTTAGGTTCTTTATTAAATTATATCAGAATCAATCAAGCAATCAATAATAATATTGATAATATGCCCTAATGCAAATAACATAATAATAAGTTTCGCATAAAACGTGAACAATAAAACTTAATAAAAGTTATGATAATGTTGGATTAACACCAGTTGTTGTTTATGGATTGGACGCACTTTTTAAAATTAAATTTACGTAATTTATCCCAGTACAGCGTATCCATGTGTTGCGGAATCAAGCCCCGTTGTGGATTAGGATATTTAAACTGGCATAAACCTTTAAATGACGCAATGAGTCTGGGATCGAATCAGCCTCTAACTTAAATGAGTACCACACTATGTTCTGGGGGTAAATGCGGTCATCCTGCAACCGCCTGAGATGACGTACCCATTGTTCACCTTTCATCATCATCATCCGGTATCATGGCAGTTGCCGCCGTCTTCCGGAAACCAAAGGTCATTCCTCTCTGTCCATCCATTGATGTTCTTCTCATATTCATAGCCGCTTGTTCCCCTTCTATCCAAGTTTTCTTTGGTCTTCCTCTCTTCCTCCTTTCCATTGGAATCCATTCCATAACAATTTTAGGCAATCTTCACTTTTAATTAATTCATCATCATCATCATCATCATCATCACTCCAGGGATTAGGCAATTGCCCGTTCCGACTTCATAATGCATCAGCCCAACGTCTTCTAGGTCTTACAACATCACGTCTTCCTCGTGCTTGATATTTTCTTGCTAACAATGGATATCTCTCCTTACTCATTCCATCCATGTGATCAATCCATTTCTGTCTGTAATTCGCGACCTTATCCAATAAAGGCTGTACTTTCAATTCTTCTCTTATATCTATTTTAATTAATTAATTTCGTAATTCTTACAAACAGTTGTTTTAAATATTTTTAAAAGCCTATATTAGTGTCTAGAACCTGTTTTAACTCACTGGCACTATCAAACCTGTAGGTTCATGGCCGCGCGGACATAAGCTCTCCATACATCCCTCTCCTGAGCAAATGTTTCCCAATCGTTCCCTGTATAATGTACTTCCCTCAAATCATGGTTAATGTTATTCTCCCATCTCATTCTTGGCCTACCAACGGGGCGTTTTCCTAAAAGAAGCTTCCATGCACGTCTTTCATTCCCCATTCGTGCCACATGTCCTGCTCATCGCAGTCTACGAGACTTAACTGTTCTTATTATATATTTCTTCCTATAAAGACCATGTAGTTCACTGTTAAGTAGTCTTCTCCATTCAACTGTCTGTTACTCTCTCTTTGGTCCAAACATTTTCCTAAGATTTAAAACCTATTTTAGAATTCTAAAACTATATATTTTAAAGCCTGAAAGTTCGGGATCTCAGGATGGAAGGTGCGAAGCATTTTTATTACACTTTCCATTGTCATACCTTTTAAACATCTGTTAGTTCATCTTTATTCTTAAGAATTGCCAAATTGTAGATAGGCATATATTTTCAAATAGGAGGTGAATGTATAATGGTGTGTTTGGAGGGGGGGGCGATGAGGGACACGGACCACTCCCACACCTGGTGCTAATGACCTGCCCGTAACGGGTTCTTTATTTTGAATTCAGATAAAAAAAGTTATGCAGAATTAATGGACTTGTAAAGGAAGCCACCATATAATTATAAGTGTCTCCATCTCAGGTACTCCGTGTTAATCCGAGAACAATTTTTCCGCCTGATTTTCTCACTCGTGGCCATGAATTAGCAATTACTTTGTATAACTTGCTTCTCTTTATTAGCATACATGTCTGTATTAACACCAACTATATCTACTTGAATTTATTAGTTTATAACTGCAGTCCTCACATATTGGCGGCTGTTTACTGAGACACTAGAATCCTCATTGCGCAGACATTTGTCCGTAAAATGGACATATACACATTATTAAATACTTTGCTACCTAGCTTAATTATTTTATTTCCAATGTAATTGTAATTTTATAATTTGTTTTGGTTTGTTTTATAGGCCTGTTATTATTAAACACGGGTATATTATATTCAATCGGTTTGGTGCTTACGTGATGAAAATCCATGATGTTTATTTACTAAATAAAACAATCAAAATTTTATATGATTTTCATAAATATCTATTATATTTAACATTCGTAACAGCTGTTTCAATACCCTGTATCTTCTCCAGACATTTATTTAGTAAATAAACTCATAAATTGATTCGGACTGTCAAAAGCACGTACAGCTTACTGCCCGTGTGATCTATTTGTAAATAATTTTGTTTCGTACTACACTTTTACGCTAAGGAAATCTTGAAAAACTTTTGGAAATATGTCATCTATGCAGGAGGGGGGCAAAAATGCAGGCCAATGAGATAGCTTAAGGAAGTGCTGGAGGAGAACAGATCACGTGACATTACTCATTTCGCTCTTGAGCCTCAAGCGAGAAAGGTGTCTAATCGGAAAACCGGCGAATTTCTCTACACATTTCACGGACAGACTATACTATTGCCACTATTACTACTATTACTACTACGTGTTTTTTCTTTGATGTTTTTATTTAACGTTGCTGTGCAATAGTTAAGGTCATTAGCGCCGCTATACAAATATGGGCGTGAAAGGAGCGATCAATTTGGCTCACAGTTCTTTTTCTTCTGGCTTCGCTTTATTATGGTTATTGTCCAAATCTTTTCAGCGGCTTTAAATGCAAGAAACCCAATGGTACATTGACAAGCAGTAGCCTTATGTGACTGAGTGACCAAGAATAGTGTCATTTTCGTTTTGAAATTTAAGTGGATGGGCTACTTTCTAATCCGAGCTAAAGTGACTGGAATCTGTTTTGCGATCGGCCTGTGCACACTATGAGGCATAACACCTTATAATACGCACAAAAAAAGTGTTAATAACATTTAAAATCTTAAACCGTCTAGAAAAGAAGCTAGAGCATCTTTCTTGTCACGTGAATGTAGTATATTATCTCTCGTATACAATTAAATAAAGACAGCAATTTCTTCGAGCAATTAAGTACGTACTATAATATGCTATTGTCATTATTACTATGCACAGTATTTTGGATGTGTAATACATTATTTTATTATCCAAAATCAAGTAGTGGTTTTTGGATCGTTTGTTTTTGAAAAAGTAATGATTTTGTATAGTTCGGGTCATAATTAATGTATAATAATTATTATTATTATTATTTAGGAGATTAACTGAAGAGGAGAATAAACTCAGTATTAAAGAGTCATTCAATTCCTATGCCTACAAAAATTAATATTTATAAAACCTTAAATAGACCAGATTTTACGTAGGTTCCTATGTTACTGAAGTATGAACGCTGTATACAGAATTAAGTAATGTACTAGAGAGAATTTTAAGAAAGCTTTTGAAGATGTTTTTATGATAAGTGGGGATGGAAGCAAATGAATGATCTACTTAAAATATAAAATGATTTGGACAGACCTATAGTGACATACAGTACATAACAATAGACTAGCATAGATTCGTCACGTTAACAGAATTGATAATAACACGAAACCATAGTTTATTCTCAACTGGAAGGACAACGGGTAAGAGAACGATGGTGGGACTCGATAATGAATGATATAGAAAAATATAATATCAAGAATTGAGAGCAATTAATTGAGGACAAACAAGCTGAAGGAATAGAATTAATGCTGAGTGTGTCTGCAGGACCAAGAGCAAGAGCAAGAAAAAGAATTTTGAAAGTGCATTATCTTAAAGGAACACTTATACATATTTTATGGACTCTTCTATTTATGTGTTCATTTATACGAATAATAAAATATCCGATCTACACATGATGCCAATACGTTTGTTCGAATGATCGACGTCCCATTTTATATAAATTAGATGAAATTAAACCCGTGTGAAATCCATGAAATCAAGCTTTATGACTGCTGTTAAGTGGAATTTTAACAGTAGTTTTTGTGATAGTATTCTAACTGAAGCGTTTTTTTTTTGACATATGTGAAATTCTGGGAAAGATAATCGTAAATACGTCCTTTGCTTAAATCACGAAAAATTAAATGAACTGTTCTTATTTAGTCTAGGGATTCGAAACATTAGCAAAGAACCACGAACTTCAAATTTGTCAGAAACTGACGCATTTGCAATCGACTAGAGGCATTAATGAGCACCTTTCTGGAACATTAAAACATTAACACCCTATTTCTGTTCTAATTCTCTTTCTGCTGAATATTACAGCCCCATCGGACTCCCTGAAGAACAACACTGAAATTGATCCACAATAATATTCCTAGAAATATCTAGCCTCGTGTTGTATTCATATTTCTGTCAGCAACAATTTATTACTGCTAGTTGTTAACATAGGGAATGTAGTTATTGCATGCAGATTGACTGCACCAGTAATTAACTAATGTACAATATCCACAACATTGTACAGACTTTCACAAATTACTATAAACTGTTAAAACCGTTAATTAGTACTGATATTAACTGACTAAAAACTCACTGGCACTGTCGAAACCAGAGAGTAGGAATCCTTTTCTATCCGAAAAACACTGCACATGATCTTGCTTGTTGACATGGTTTGTTTGAATTTTTTTCCCCCTTGGCGATGCAGTGTGCCTCCGTTCCATGGACTGCTGTTTCGATTCAGGTGTCATGTAAGACGAGACACCCGCGCCGACATAAACTCCAGCTGTATTTGTTTTACAACCAATGACAGTCGTGTTTCACCTCGTTCATTACCGATTTATCTTTATCAACTCCTGCTTTTGTGATAAAGAAAGCCCCTCCTTTTTAATATTCTGAACAGCCAGAGCATTATTTTTTCCAACAAATACATTGGATAGCAAATAATGAACAGATTCCTTGATTTTACTGGGTTGCTTACTAAAAAAGAAATTAGTAGCCTATGATATTGATCATAATATACAGTTTGATGTGTTTCATTATTTCTCCACTAGGATGCAAACTTACAATATAGCGATCCTATTTGGCAATAAATAATATGATAAAGTTGCTGTGAATATACATAAACTCACATTTCTGATTTGTTTTCAAACATCGCCGTTTACATTAAATATATAAATATTTTAAAATACCGGTAACTATATTTAAATAATGACTTTTGAGTAAACATCATAATTTTATTCGTTAAATAGTCCTAACAAATATGAGAGGATTATTAGGGGTGATTCAGTTTCTAGATTAATAAGGGTTGTTAGGGCGCCAGGAGTATCGAAAGGAATTCTCCATGTATGAGAACTTATGTTGCTCGGTTTGGAAATTGGTAGAGCTCAGGTTCTTTCTACAGGGATAAGCAAGGAGCTGGCCGGCGCAATACTACGCTAGATGAATTTTAATAAATGTGCTTTATTTATTAATTGAACCGGACACTGGTTACACGTATGATTGTAGACACATTTAATGTCGGACAAGGTATTGACCACAGGAAAGCATTTAGAATCCAAGAAGGAATTTCAGAGGGTCTATCACGGCCAAATTGTTTCTAAGTGAAGTTCATGTCGGTAAGTCTGTTCCGACTCCCTCCTCGGTGAGCTACGAAGAACTAACTTAACATAATTTTGTTGGGTATAAGAAAAACTTCGTGTCGTCATGAGGTCATTACCTTGTCGTGATATAACCCTTTACTATATTGGCTGACAACGATTCCTTACGTTTCAGGAAGGGATCACCGTATTTTGATTGGACAAGGGTCCACCATGTTCCCTGGAAGAATACTCTCATCCTAAAATACAGTTCTACCAAAAGTTCGTACACTGGGGAATTCCGGTCTAAATTTATTATATAACTTTGTTTAGGTCAGTGGCCTTTTTCCAGCTTGTTTGCTAACTTCGCTTCCTCGCGGTTTGACTGGTTCCTTATTAGAAGTTGTTTACTTCACGCTGTAGTTTCCAAGCCCTACATCAATTCTTCGTTCTCAACCTGTCAGCGAAGCTCGGTTTAAGATCTTATATTGCTGGTCTACAAAGAAATGTCCGGTAATCCGCTAGTACAATAGATTTCCTCAAATGTTAACTCTTTTGTCACCGCTTCAAGTATCTGTCGCTTGACAATAGCGGGACGATGTACTTGTTAAATTATTTCCGTAAAAAACTAACTGGTCGTTTATTCGGGATTCTATCAACTTCTTTAATTCAATTTATTTTCATTTAATTATATAAAAATAAAATCCCTCGTGTTTTCACAGTTTGATTGCATATACATTTCCTATATCTACGATGATTATTTCGTCCTATAGAGATTCAACATGATGATAATACACGTCCTAATTAATTAATTAATTAATGTGATTTCTTAATTTAAGAGAGGCTGAGTGGAAGATTGTTACACAAATGCCACGCTTGATTTCCAAATGCTCTAGGTTAATTCACTTATCACTTCGTGACTTCTGAATTTATCGATAATTTAGAAATCACCCGTGGCATTACTTATGATAATCTATACTGTAAACAATTATTTATAAATTGTGCTGTTTGAGTGGAACAGAAGGCCTTATTTCCTTAACTCTGCCAGAATAAAAATATTATTATATTTATTTTATTATTATTTGTATTATTTTTATTGTTTTATTATGAATTATAATAATAATACACATTATTATTATTATTATTAATTTTTTATTATTTTTATTATAGACTCGTAAGGTATATCTGGTATTGTGAATGTTAGTTTCAATTACACTGGTCAACATTATTTTTGTCTCATGAGTACCAATAGTTGTACTTAATGCAGTTTTTTATCGTGTTTTCAAATATGTATTCGAAATTTCTCCATCACCCACAGTTTTTATTTAAATTTCAATTAATCGATTTAAATAATTATTTTTTAATAAACGTTTTTTGTTCATTTGTCCATTGTAAAATAAAACGGGGAGCACTTTCATCAGGAGATTTCAGCTATGGAAAAGATATATCATGGCAAATGGAATCCTAATATCCTGGCCGACTATTGTTGGACCATCAAGAGGGATGTTCCACAGGCGAAATATAGCAGAAAATCGTCATTTCAAACTTTCTAGGCGAGTCCGAATGTTCGATTATTGTGTAGTTACGAATGTAGAAAATATTAAAGTGTTTGAAATTATAAATTCTTGTCTCTCGAAACCTTGCGTGATGGAGAAAACCAGATATCATATATGAATTCAGGAGAACATATACTATCAGAATCTCATATTTGTTTCTTTCTAAGACAAAAAAAGTTTATTTTTTGTTGCTCAGTGTTATCGATGTTAATCTACAGATTGAAATTAATATCTTCTTCTTCTTCTTCTTCTTCTTCTTCTTAAACATAATTTGTAGGATTTTTCATCTCGGGGTTGGGTGAAGGCAATCGGCCTAGGGAGGAAACCCCGAATAATAAACCCGCCATGAAAACAGGCTAGCAAACAATTCAAGGTGTATCTTATACATTTCTCGCAGTCCCAAGGAACAAGCCTCGGATCAAAGACGGAAACAAAATACGAGAAAAATGAAATTAATATAAGTACACATATTTCAAGTGTGAATTCCTTGTTGTAAATTCAATCAAAACGTCTTAAAATTTAGGGTCACGAATACATGTTTTTTTTCAGAATAAAATCAATAGAACAGAAATTCACTATCGCATTATAACAGTCCTGAATATTGGTCACATTTTCATACAGTGCATAGGAGTCGTGAAATGAACAATTTTAACCTTTGATGTATTTTGATTCTATTGTAAATTTTAGCATTAATAAAATTAAAAGGAATGAAATGAAATTAACTTTTTATATTAATAATAGAAAAGGTGAATTAGCAACATTCCAAGAGGCGTATTACTTGTTTTAATTAAATATAAGGAAAAGAGTTGTTTGATTTCATGTCTCCATGTATCATATTGTGTCAAAATCAGACCAATACTTACCTTCATTATAAAGTAATGCACCAGTAAAGTTCTGTTTTTTTTCTGACAATGGAACTCTCAACCATTACATACCAATACCTACCTTGAAAGTTCTCCCGGAAAAGCGCTGTGATGTACCAAGGCCGTGTCCAATAAATTAGCTGCCATTTTTAACTCTAAGGCACAGAAATCGAGGCTAGAATCCTGAAATGGCAACACGCTTAACGGAGCAAATGGACTCCCTGCTTGATTAAGAGCAGAGTGGAGCAAGACATATAGTGAGGGTTATCCAATCAACCAATTAGGGAGTTGTATTACTTTCTTATAGTTTAAATGTGATATTTTGCGCTGGGTTTTATTTCTTGCAGTTGAAAATGGCAGGTTTTTTTTTTCGGACACGGCCTTGGTACATCACAACGCTTCTCTGGAAGAAATTTCAAGATAGGTTTCGGCATGCAATGGATGACAGTTCCCTTGTGAGAAATAGTTTATTTGTAACCTTAAAATTATATTCTTCTTCTTCTTCCTTCCAAGTATTAGGCCTATAGAAAATTACGATCCTATAGAAAATTTTCCCTCCAGCGTTTCATAGGACGGCCCAGTGATCTTCGTCCACTTGGCATATAATTATAAACAGCTTTGGGGATCCGATTTGAACTCATTCTTTCTAGATGATGTTTCCAATTTAGTTGGTACTGTTTAATATATTCCAAAATTGGCGTAGTCTTCAATTCTTTTTAAGATATCGGTGTTCCTTTTCCGATCCCATCTGGTGTAACCCGCTGTTCTGCGCATCAATATCATTTCACAAGCCGTTATTCTGCTTTCATGTTGTCTTTTATAGTGTCCATGCTTCACTACCATAGGTCAACACTGGTCTAGCCAAAGTGTTATATAAACGTAATCTGGTGTTTTTTGTACAAGGGATGGTTTCATAACTTGTTTAATAATTCCCAAACTTTTATTATAACTAGTAATTTTTTTCAGGGATATCCTTTACATCCCAGATAGAGAGATAATATCCAAGATATTTAAGTTGATTAGATCTCTCTAAAATTTTATTCTGGAGACAGATTTTACTTTGTATGGGGTCCTTCCCATGAAATGCCATAATTTTAGTTCTGTTAATTGATATTTCCATATAAAATTTGGCACCTATTTTTGTACATTATAAATTGATCATTCAAATCATTTTCGGAAAGTGCCAGAAGAGCTAAATCGTCTGCAAAAAGAATAGCATCGAGTTTGAGGTTCCTATTGATGGATATATTTCCCAGTTGTGTTTTCCTCCATTCGTTTATTATTCTATTCATATATATATATATATATATATATATATATAATGAAAAGCACCGGTGAAAGTCCACATCCCTGTCTTCCTCCAGTGTTGATTTTTTCACAAGAAGATAATTTGCCATCTTGTTTAACATAGATTTCATTATCTTTATAGATGTTGAAGATATTAGTAATATATTGTTGTGGAACGTTATCAAAGCATTTTACTATTCTTGTAACAGGAAATTTACATTATAATATTAAAATTTGCGCTCTCATATTACTTCCAAGTTGTACGTTTAAATTTTAGTTACGAAGGTAGGCAGCAGTATGCGATACTAAAATGTTAGTATACCGGTGCTCCTGGCTGCAACAATTATTGTAAAAAAGCATATTTGCCTAGCTTCCATGTGAGTGCAACAAGACTCGAATAAGTTAAGATGCAGGGTAAAACCTGTAAACAAGGTTTTATGATTCACACAGATCGGTAGAAAACACCACCTTTATGTGTAACAAGAGAAATCGAGTGATGCGGTTTTACATTAGAACTCGAAGTTTCGTATTCAGAACACGTGCAGGATGTAGTTAAAATTTAACGAGGATCTTTAGCAATTATGCGTCGTGCAAGAAAATTATATTATTCCTATTACTATTTAGAAGTTTATGTAAGTCATATAATTTCATTACTATATTCATTCGACATCATAAATCTTATTTAGGAATCCATTCACTAAGTATGTAAAAATAAATCAGAAACAGTATTTGAGTCTAAGGTGTTTGGATCATGGATATATTTACCTAGGATAAACGGATTCAATTTTATGATATACTCGCTACAATTTTGTAATAAACAATTAAAATTAATATTAACATGTTCCTGGGAATTAATTTCCAACTCAGCATTCAGTTTCACTTTTATTTAGAGACGCTTGTACATGTAAAGTATAGTAGTCATTGCCACACTGTTTATTTTGGTGGGTCCATATATTAAGCAGTTTATAAATTACCTGACCAACCCCTGACAATGCCACTGTCTTTTACGGAAGTCTTATTCAAATGCAGATGAATTCTTTCTGCGGATGCAGTTATGAGACAGACCAGTATAATATGTAAAAGTTGGAGTAGGTGGTGAAAAACCAACCTCATGCTAAATATTTTGTATGGACTTGGGTCTACCTGGCCACCTGCTGGCTACGCCACTAATACCAATAGGCTATATATTTTACATTCTTATGTAATCATGGATTGGGAACTACAGGGAAGGAAAAATAAGGGTAGACCAACTATTACGTGGATTCAGGGAATCAATGAAGCTAAGAGGGAATGGGAAATAGAAGAAGATATATGGATGAACAGACAGGAATGGAAAAATGTGTTGAAACAAACGTGTAGTTAACTGTGAACATGGGTACCGGAAAATGTACATTCATTTTAAAAGCCGGAATAATAAAAAATGTACGGCTTGATCAAATAAACTGGCAAACTTCCTAATTTTATTTACTTTTTTTTTAATGCTCCAGGTTGACTTTTCGACATTTCTGGTGTCCTCTCCTGGCATTTGCTTAATTGTAACGCACTTCTGAAGTCAGGGCGCTTAGAAGGTGGAGTTATCTTACCCGGATAATATGATTGCTAATAAATTATAATGAAGTGCCAGGAGAGTCTTAATATAAACTTAACTTGAATTCCACACCATTGACAACCACAGGAATGATTCCCTTTAAGGAAAAATTCCTATGGTTTGACCGGGAAACGAACCCGGGACCTCATGAACAGTAGTCAGAAACGCTGACCACTAGCCCATGAGTCTGGTCAATTTTAGTAAATTGTAGAATTAACGGGAAGACATGCCGTAGCGTAATTTGTTAAGGCAATATTCTACAAAACCAGAAGGTCCGGGATTCGAATCTCGATAGGGTCTCCCGATTACCTAAACCTTCTAACGGCAACATGACCATGTGTTCAACTCAGCCTCTAATCGAAATGAGTATGCCTGCCAAACGCTTCTTCTGAGGATGAAGACAGCCGTCATGTAGACCCTGACATCTCGTGGCGATTATATAGAAAGTGGGATCCTTAACGTTCTGCTACCCGAATGTCTTCCTAAACATTGCATTGGATCACTTTACTCTAAAATATATGATGAACTGGATCATGATAGCGAAATTTCAATCTAGTGTTTCCCTCTACAAAGAAAACTATTCGAATCCCGGGTGTGGTTGAGAGGACTTAGAATTTGAATTGGGATTTCCTGAATACCCTGCTATGTGCCCCTATTACATTGTTAAATATTTCATACTTTTATTTTTACAAATAATAAAGCAAGCTTGTATTAAAAGTACGTCACTGCGGTCAAAATAACCTTCAAACGTCGTGATAAGGTAATAAAAACATCCCCTACAGGCTTATTAATATTATAAACTGTATTGAAAAGGAAAAAAGTAATGAAAAATAAAATACAGTGGGTTATTGGGAAGATATATTGTCGAACCTCACCCTCCATTAAGTCAAATGACGGGGTTACTATTTGGTAGTCCTCGCCCTAAAAATTGAGAACACAACCCTTGCCGCTGGCCCTCCAATTCTTCTTACTCCATATTTTGTAGATCCAAAATAAGGCTTAGAAAAAAATGCTTATTTTAAATAACTGATTGCAGTTGATAATCAGATCACAAGTAAAGGTACTCATTTAATTGTAATATCGACACTTATAAATGTAGGCGCATAAAACCAAAAAGTCGTTCTTCAGGGTCCATTAAACAAAATCGTGTATTTTTTAATTATTCATAATCATAAAATATCCTTTCAAATGAAACCTTAAACTGAAAGTATATAAAACTGTTATTCTCCCTGTTATATTATATGGATCCAAAACATGGACTCTTCCTTTAATGGAGGAAAGAAGATTGCGAGATTTGAGAATAAACTTCTTAGAAAAATGTTTGGGCCATAAAGAGATGAACAGACAGATGAATGGAGAAAACTAAATATTATTAAGCAACATGGTATGCATAGAAAGTCTGATATAATAAGAACAGTTAAATCTCGTAGACTGCGATGGGCAGAACATATGACACAAATGGGGAATGGAAAAGGAGCATGGAAGCTTCTTGCATTAAAACTAGAAGGAAAACGCCCAGATGGTAGATCAATAATGAGGTGGGAGAATAACATTATCCATGATTTAAGGGAAGTTTATTATACAGGATGATTGGAGGGCATTGGTTCGGGATAAGGATGTATGGAGAGCTTATGTTCACGCGGCCATGAAGCTACCGGTTCGATTGAGCCAGTGAGTTAGATAGTTATCAAAATAAATGTATACAATTATATATTTATATTATTGTTGTATTAAGGAAGGATTTACCATAAATGGATAATATAAATTGTAGAAGATCCAGGATAGAAAGGATACCGAATTTCTTAGTTAATATTATTTTCGCAGATGTCGATTAAGGTGGCAGTAGAGTACAACATATTGTTGAAAAAATTGGGACTCAAACAAATAACGGATTTAATGTAGGTTTTATTCTAATATATGTTATGTTAATGTACGGAGAAAAATTCTAAATTCCACAAATTTCATTTTATATTCATTAATGCTGTTAGTTATAAATATTTAACTTAAGGCTTTACATTGTCATCGAAAGTATTGCAGTCGGAATAAACTCATTATATATATATATATATCCATCGATAGTAATTCTGCCCAAGGCAGGTCCTTCACTGCAATCATAGCATTTTCATGCTATGCTTGCAGCTTTACTAGGGGATTGTAGGTGTGGTAGCTTCCCGTTGCTTTCCACACCGGTGAAGGATGATGATGATGATGATAATGAGAAGGATGATGATGATGATGATGATGAGGAGGAGGAGAAGGATGATGATGATGGCCATATGATTTCGGGGACCGTTTGGGCCTTAACGTTTTCCTGACATTTGTGAGGAAAAACCCCGATAAAACCTCATTCAGAAAAACTGCCGCGACCGGGGATCGAACCCGGGCCCGCTGAGTGACAAGGCAGCACGCTATCTCGAGATCACAGCGGTGGACTTATACATATATATATATATATATATATATATATATATATATATACATATATATATATATATATATATATATATATATATATATATATATATATATATATATACATATCATATATATATATATATATATATATATACATATATATATATATATATCTCCAGATTTGTGGTTTACGTTACTATTATTTAATAATCTATATACAGTCCAATGTGAGTAAAAATAGGCAAAAGAATGCAAACATTTAAGTAGCGTTCCTAACCTAAGAACTCGACATTTTTAGAATCCTTTTAATATGAAGCATTTAACATTTTCTCACCTTCTCAGTTTAACTCACAAGTGGGTAGTTTGATGTAATTAGGTAGCCGCTTTCAAACTAAAATTTATTCTATTTATTAAATTGGGTGAGGCGACTTTAATCATGTGTGTGTAAAAGTAATGAAGACATCCTCTTTAAATTGTTAAAACTGATTTACAACATAATAAGTGGTTTGGAACAAAACTATGATTTGAATTTCATTGCATTAGTTCGGGATCCTTTCCTCTGTGTTGTGTTTTCAAAACATAATGGATTTGTGGAAAGTGTTCGGAATATTAAACAGTTGCGTAGTTTGAAAATGATGACCAAAGGTATTTTACATATGTGGCACTACAAATCTGGAACCAACTCGACAAAGTAATATACCTGGAAGGCAAAGTGTAACTAGGGTGGAACACGCAATGCGTAGACTGACTCCAGCCCCACGGTCAGATTTTCGACATGATTTAATGATTACAATTCAGATATTATAATAATGTATCAAGCTACTGAATATTAAAGGTTGGAATCAGCTTCTTCCTCCACTTCACTCATTTTTCAGAATGTGCCGTGGAACGTTTTGTCTAGATTCTGAAGATAAGAACATTTGAGGTATTATGTGATTACATGTATAGTTAAGACTGTAAGAAAAAAAGTGTATGTATTATTTTTATTCCACACGTCTCAAGCAAGAAAATCTTCCGAAAATGCAGCTTGTAGTGAAAAATGGATCTTATTTCAATAATCCATCCATAGTAATTCTGCCCGAAGGCAGGTCCTTCACTGCAATCATAGCATTTTCATGCTTTGCAGCTTTACTAGGGAATTGTAGGTGTGGTAGCTTCCCGTTGCTTTCCACACCGGTGAACGGCGAAGGATGATGATGATGATAATGATAAGGATGATGATGATGGCCATATGATTTCAGGGACCGTTTGGACTTTTAAGTTTTCCTGACATTTGTCTTACAGGTGAGGAAAAACCCCGATAAAAACCTCACTCAGAAAAACTGCCCCGACCGGGGATCGAAACCGGGCCCGCTGCGTGACAAGGCAGCACGCTATCTCGAGACCACAGCGGTGGACATTTCAATAATATTATATTTTAATAAAAAACTAGTTATATATATACCAGAATATTGCAGACATATACGATTATGACATAGCATAGATTATATTATATATGGAGTCTTGACACGTTTACCAATTACTAAGTGCATCAAGCTCTTTAATGATGACTATTTAACTCGTGTCGCAAATGGTAGTCAACGACCAATCACGTTTCAATGAATTCTGTTTTACACCAATGGCAGTCGTGTTTCACCTCGCTCTTTATCGATTTATCTTTATCAGCTCCTGCTTTTGTGATAAAGAAAGTTCCTCCTTTTTTAATATTCTGAACAGGTTAGACCATTATTTTTCTCCAACAAATACATTGAATATAGCAAATAAGGAATAGATTCAGTGATTTTACTGAGTTGTTTATTCAAAATATAAATGATTAACCTATAATGTTGATTATAATAGTTTGATGTGTTTAATTATTTCTCCACTAGAGTGCATTCTTACAATATTGCGATCCTATTTGGCAATAAATAATATGATCGAGTTGCAGTGAATATACATAACCTCACATTTCTAATTTGTTTTCAAACATCGCCGTTTACATTAACTATATACATATTTTAAAACGCCGGTAACTATATTCAAATAATTATTTTTTAGTACAGAGCTTAATTTTATTCGTTAAATAGTCCTAACTTATGATAATTACATAAACATAATATAAAAATGAGCGGATCTGAATACCTCCATATTACAAACATTAATACATTACCAGTTTACATCAGATATATTCAAACCACTAATAAGGTTTTGCATTTTCAGTTGGGGTGTTTTGCAAGAGAGTTCGAAATCTAGCAATCAGCTGTAGGCCTACTGCATTTTTCGCAATATTTTCTTTAAATTTATAATTCATCATATTATTAAAACACATTGAGAATAATTGCAATTAAAAAGCTCTAAGTACTCATTTATTATTTAAAAAATTCAGATTAAATAATTCTTTGAACTAAATATAGTTATATTTGAAGAGAAAAATTTTCGCCTAGACCGAGACTCGAACCCGGGACCCTTGGCTTTCCGGGCCAAGTGCTCTACCAACTGAGCTACCGAGGCGAGTTACAATCTAGACGCAAATTTTTCTCTTATATACGTTGTAATTCCCTATCGCCAAATGCTTTTGAAACCATTGCTTCTATCTTTGCAAATGGCGGCTTCTTAGTTAAGAAGACATTTATTGGGAATTTAACATTACTTTATAAAGCTAGTAATATTTAATAATATGTATCATTCTGTTTTCTTTCAGGTAAGAATGGAATTATTTTCTGCAGTTTATTAATTCATCCTGGTGTCAGCGAATGACACAACTTCTAGATTTTAATTACAACAAGTAAGTGATTTTCTTTAAATAATTTGTTTCGTCTCAATAAGTTGAATTCGAAAAGTATAATGTTGTATAGAAATTCATAAACTACATTTGAAATCAACATGTGATAATCTCTGCATTAATAGTTTAATTAATTTTCAAATTTTGTAATATGTTAATGTTTGTTTATTGGAATTCTGTGTATGTCTCGAATATGTATATTACTTATTGTGACCCCTATATTGTTAGTAAAGAATGTTTAAAGATTTTTTTTTTAATTCTAGTGTTGTATCAGATCATATTTCAATATGTTAAAGATGAAGATTGTTAATTTGTTTCAAATTCTTATACAAAATTAATAACAAGATTTTCATTACAAAGTTGACACTTTCAGATCATTTAGAAGCGTGTGTTTAAATCACAACTACTAATATTGGCGTACTGCACTGGATAACAACATTTCTATTACGGGAAAAAGAAGAGATTATTTATACTAGAATCCAAAAAAGACAACGAAATTTAATTTGATTGACTTTTTATTATTTAAAAAAAAAAAAATATATATATACTTTTAACTTGGTAACATTCGCGTAGGTTTACGTTTTCTATTAATCTGTCTAATGTATTGTACCTCGGAAGAATCGCTCACCACCCATGAATCATAATGCGCCATTAGAGTATTTAATTAAACTTTCAGTTATATTTCGAACGTTGAAGTTGTCTGGCGAAAACAATGTTCATGTTCATCGGAAACTGGACATAGTTTTCAGACAAACGTAAGTTTAAATTATAATGGAGAAATTGTATATTTAATGGCATATTGCCTGCCTTTGGATAATTCGGAAATATATCATCCACCATTTCCTTATACACAATTATATAGAAAACTTATTATTGTTCTGAAAGATTCCCAAGCAACTGAACTTCTCTTGTCATAATGTTTATCTGAAAAAGTTATCTGGATTGAGTTCCTAAGATCATGCCTTCTTTAATTTTATCTGTGCTTGGTCGTGTATAGTTGAGTGTAAATACCTGAACTCAGATTCATAAGATCCAATGAGTCCCAAAATTCTTCATCGCATTTGATGTGTAGAGAAAATAGCAAAATTTTACTAGATTCAATCAATGGCTGCCGCTTTATGATCTTTGTTCCTGTTTCTAGAATTTGCCGGAATTTTCTTTTGTAGTGTGAAGTGTTAATCCGGGTATCCCATTTTTATTATAAACGGCAATACTGGTACTTCGTGTTTGGTTTTTAGCCAAGAAGGATCGCAATCTATCATAATTTATTTAGTTTAATATATCTATCATATTTTGATATGTCTCTTTTATATGTGCACCATAGCCAATTAGAACTGAATGCAAAATGTTTCAATTTTGCTAAAAACGCCTTTAACACTCAGCTTGGACCCATATGACACAAGTATCCGTTGTTTTGGTGAATATTGGATATTTATGGTTAAATTCGTGCTTAAATTTCATTTCAAAGTACTGCAACGATATTATTAATATCACGTAGGAATATCGCGAGTTCTGTACAGACATTTTCATATTTTCTGAGGGATAGTCAAATGGTATTAGTAGAAATGGTAGCAGCTGCGCTTTGGTCTTTGAAAGTTCCAAGTATTGGACAAGATCCTTTAACTCATTTCTAGTTATTCTTTGTGGCTGATATGTAGTTCAAATGGGAAATCATGATCATGTGATTTAGAAGCTACAGATATATTTTCAGATGTACTGGATCTTGGTTCGTTGTGAGATTCAATGATATTGATCAGAGGTGGTAGTGGAATATTGGGCGAATACCTGATGCTATATTTGAATAATTCAGTCTATATGTTCTTTAAAATGAACTTCATGAGTTATACCATGCACAAATACAACTCATTTACATTATTCATTATTTCGCTCCAAATCACGGGCGCAACAGTCATCCATATTTGCAGAATAGCAATTGAGCAAATATGGGGCGCTAGCTTTTATTATGGTCCCCTAATATCCACCTATATAGGCCTACAGATAACATTTTTTATTAATGAGGTTAAATTTCACTTTTGGTTTTCAAAACTACTTTTTCCAGGAATAGAGCAATAATTATTTTTTAACACTATTCTTATAATTGTGTGGCATATTTCTATCACTATGCAGAATTAAAAATGAATCTGGTGGCAAAACAACATATATTGAAAGAATTAACTTTTTTTTTATAAATCCAGTTCAATATAAAGACAAAAACGTATTTAGCAATTTTTTTGTATCCAGCTACAAAGAAATATACAATTAAAGGAATCCCTCAGGATTATAAATGGGTCTCCATCTCTCCTACACGAAAGGCAAGTTGTGACCTTGACATATAAATTTCTGATGTTGTTTCTCGTATGAATAATCCGAGATATTGACTATATAACTTATTGAAAACCAGACCACTGCAGCCATTTTTACTGTAATTTTCTTAATTAGTGACACATTTATTCAGATTCTCGTAATTTTGTTTACGTAATATTTTTGATTGAACAAGTGCTATCTTCTACATCACGGCTGAGATTTGAATATGTACACAGACGAATTGTTTTAAATTACTTTATTTATTCCTGCTGTTTTCATGTTGTACCTTAATACATTTCTGCATTAATTCCGTTAAAAGAAGTGGACTAAGTTATTTCATGACAGATACGACACGACTATCATCATCATCATCATAGTACATTCACGAATTTAGGCCATTTGTTGACCTGTTTCGGCCTCAAGAGAAACACCATCCAGAAGTCTTTTGAGTGGACGTCCTGGTCTTCTTCTTCCTGCAGGTTGATATCTTAACATTAGTTTGGGTATTCTGTGATCTTCCATTCGATGAACATGTTGTATCCATCTTGACTTATAATCAGAAATTTTGTTTTCTAAAGATTCCATGTGTAATTCTTCTAAGATGTCTTCATTTTTTTTGTGATCTAGTAGTGTGTATCCTGCAGTCCTCCGAAGATATCTCATTTCAGCAGATCTAAGTCTCTGTATATCCTTCTGTTTCAACGTCCATACTTCGCTACCATACAAAAGAGTTGGAAGAGCCAGTGTTTTATACACTTTCAGTCTTGAATGCTTTTGGACTAAACTGTGGCTTTAAGATAGAATTTATTAACCCTAAAATTCTTAAAAATTTAGATATTTTTGCATTTACATCCTTTTCTTCTTCATATGAGATATTGCATCCTAGATATGTAAAATTATTCACCTGCTCCAAAATTTTATTGTCCAGTACAATTTTACTTCTGACAGGATCTACACCTTGAAATGCCATAATTTTGTTTTTTTTCTGTAGATATCTTTAATCCATATTCTTCTGTAATTTTGTTAAGTTCATACAGACCTTTCTGTAGATTATCTTCGGAATTTGCTATTATTATTTGGTCATCTGCAAACAATAGGGTGTTTAATTTTCTATTTTCTGATATTCTTATTCCAAATTTATATTTTTTGTTCCAGCAACATATTACTTCATTGATATAAATTGCAAAGAGTGTTGGGGATAGGGGGCAGCCTTGTCTCACACCACGATTTATAATTCCTTCTTCAGAAAATCTGTTATTTAATTTAATCTTTATGGTGTTGTCTTTGTAAATATTTTGTATGTTTCTGCCGAAGTAAATTTGGTATATTTCTGTCTTCCAATATATTTAAGAGTTTTGATCTCTTGACTGTGTCGAATGCTTTTTCAAAATCTATGAAAGCAAAATGTGTTTCTAAGTTGAATTCTCTTCTTTTTTCAAGCAATAGTTTAACAGAAAATGCTGAATCAATACAAGATCGTCCTTTCCTAAATCCATTTTGACATTCCATAAGGAATTTTTCACTGAAACTTTTCAATTTTCCATTTAAAATGTCTGCATAAATTTTGTAGCATGTGTTTAACAAACTGATTCCCCTATAGTTGTCCATTTTTCTCTTGTCTCCTTTCTTGAACAGGGGTATAACAATGCTTGTCTTCCATTCTTGTGGTATATTTGCATTTTTGAATACATTATTAAAGAAGGACAACAGTCATTCATGGAACTGTTTGCGTGCATATTTGTACAATTCAGAATTCAAGCCATCTGTGCCAGTTGCCTTCCCATTTTTTAATTTCTTTAAACTATTGTTCAATTCTTCCAATGATATTATGGAATCTGTCTCATTATTATTTCGGAAAATTGTATCTTCATAGCTATTGTCAGTCCAAAGACTTTTATAACGACTATCAATGAAGCAATTACCAATAGCTTGGTTTCTCCGCCCCGCGACGCTGCTTTTATTGAGACCTAGAAATATTTAATTCTTTGCGCTCGGAAATCTATTTCCCTATCCCATATATTGGGTTATATTTACAACTTAACTGGATACCATTATTAGCAATTTCTGCTTAAATTATGGGTCATAATTAGACTTAAGAAACGTATTATAATTATTTACAATAAAATTATAACTGGGGTAGACTCAGCCTATACCTGAAATGAGTACCAGACTGTTCTGAATTAATGGCGCCTGTCACACAACTTTTCCAACCCAGCAAATATTTCGTGTGGATTGTCTAGAGAGGTGGGAGCTTGAACCTCTTATTGCTCCAAGAGACTACCAAGGCCTGTAGTGGGATTATTCTATTTTCTTATAAATGACACACACACTAATGCGCTACAAGCCGGAAGTTCGCGGATTCATTCACCATGGCGACGGAGTTTTTAAACTGGCTTAAACCTTAATTCAGAACTATGACCCTTGTGTGAACTCACACTCTAACGGGAATAAGTACTAGACTTGTTCTGGGGATAAAGTCGGCCGTCACATAGGACATAAAACTCGGCTGATATCTCGTGAGTATTGCCTATACATGTGACATTCATATTCTCCTAATGCCCAAGGGTTTCCGTGAAAGCCTAAGTCAATACAAAACAATTAATATTTACAATATATTTTGATTTACTCTGGATTTAACGAATTGTATATCAAATATACAACGTACAAAAATAAGAAAAAATACTATTAATGACATAGAATACTCTGTAGAAATTAACGAAGGACAGAACATCCTGGAAGATGACTCTAAAGCAACGGTGGCTTAGAGTAAGGAAGAAGAAGATGAATTAGAAACATCATAAACCCAGGAGTTTATCAGAATACATTTAGTTGCCATATATGACTGGAATGACAGCACCTCAATGTTAGTCTATAAATTTACACCACATGTTGCCTTTAGCACATGAGCGATAGCTCCTCTAAGTTACTTTTCACAAAGTATCGTAAGACTGTAACATGAATTATTTGCCAACTAGACATAAAGGTAAACTTTTTTCGGCTATTGATGGGAACATTATACTCTGTGCATGTTAGAGCGGTCCACAGGTTACGAACTATACGGCCACTGGTTGCAAACTATACAAAGTGTACAAAAAATATTCCTTTAAATAAAGATAGGAGGTAGAGAACATCAAAACAGATATATTTGTTATATTTGAAGAGAAAAATTATACGCTCAGACCGGGACTTGAACCCGGGACCCTTGGTTCTCTAGACCAAGTGCTCTACCAACTGAGCTACCTGAGCAAGTACCGATCTAAACGCAAATCTTTCTCTATATACATTGTAATTCCCATCCACCAAATGCTGTGAAGCCATGCTTCTATCTTGCAAATGGCGGCTCCTTTATTAAGAAGACATATTTGGGAATTATATATTACAGCCAGTACGGCTTTTTCCAAGTTTTTTATTATTGATTTCGTACATCTCAATGATGGATAAATCATATTTGAAGAGAAAAATTATACGCTCAGACCGGGACTTGAACCCGGGACCCTTGGTTCTCTAGACCAAGTGCTCTACCAACTGAGCTACTTGAGCAAGTACCGATCTAAACGCAAATCTTTCTCTATATACATTGTAATTCCCATCCACCAAATGCTGTGAAGCATTTGGATAAGTAACATATGGTCTCAGGAGTCAACTTGTAATGTTAGAGAACATTATGTTAATGATGCTGACGTAAGCTGTTGTGTCGGCCGAGGTGGCCTTGTGACCTATCCACCCAGATCACCTGACTTCACATGTCTGAATTTCTTCCTCTGGTGGCATATGAAGCAGCTGGTGTATGAAACCGTTGTCGAAACAGAAGCAAATATTAACTCTAGAATTTCCGTCGTTGCTGGGACAAGCCAGGGACCTTAGAACCAACACGACAATCAATGGTCAGACTATCTACTGCGTGCATACAAGCCAATGGTCGTACATTCGAGCAATTCCTGTGATGCTACTGCTATAATTAACATGTTCAATTACCTTCTGTGTAAATCTTGCCAAGTTGATTTCAGAGACCATATGTTCCTTTTCGAAATATATTTGTTTTTTATGTTCTCTTCCTCCTACATTAATTTGAACGAAGTACCTTGAAGAATGCTTTGGATTACATAAATGACCACGTTGGTGGTACCAAAATGTTTTTTTCTTCTACTACGACATCTAATGTTACTACGACCTATATCATTATTTTTATATTACGAGAATTAGTAGTATTATTTATCTTGAAAGTTGTAATCGGCATTACATCGTTAACGTAGCTGCAAAACAGGAGCGTAGGTACTTGGTTGAATTATCAAACATCAACATGGCTGATTGGGCGTATCTGAAAATGTTGTAGATATAAGTACCTGAAATTATGACAAATTACATTTCTTTATGTTTCGATATATTTGGGTAGGTTAGCTGTATTTAGTTTACGTTACGAAACTTATTTCCAGTTACCAGATGCTGGCAGGACATGCAATGCACTTTTCCAGTGGAATTAGAGAGAGTGTGAAGAGTGACAAGATGTGACCGGTCTCTAACAAAAATTATGATATGTTGGCACTTTTGTTTTTCCCAAGAATCATAGTTAACCTTACAGGGTCCATATTATTTATATCACGATTTTTAGATTATTTTTATCTAAAGTTCTCATTAATTTTCCCCTACTTTTTGAACTTCTTAAAATGAACTGTATATATGTATAGTCCCACCGCTGTGGTCTCGCTTGTCACGCAGCGGGCCCGAGATCGATTCCTGGTCGAGACAGGCTCCGGTGAGGTTTTTTTTCGGATGTTTTCCTCACCAGTAAGACAAATGTCAGAAATGTCCCCGAAAATCATCCGGCCATCATCATCATCACTCTTATTATCATCATCATCCTTCACCAGTGTGGAAAGAAACGGGAAGCTACCACACCTACAATTCCTTAGTAAAGCTATAAAACATAGCATGAAAATGCTATGATTGCAGTGAAAGACCTGTCCTAGGGCAGGATTACTACAGAATATATATATACTTAACGTCGATAATTACATTCCAAATAATTCACTGGCTCTATCGAACACATAGGTTCATGGCTGCGCGGACGTAAGCTCTCCATACAACTCTATCCTGAGCTAATATTTTCCAATCACCCACTATATAATCTACTTCCTTCAAATTAACGTTATTTTCCTACCTCATTCTTGGTCAGCCAACTGAATGTCGTCCCTCTGGTTTTCCTACAAGAAGCTACCATGCCCCTCTTTCATTCCCCTTTCGTGCCACATGTCCTGCCCATCTCAGTCTACGAGACTTAACTGTGCTAATTATATCTGATTTCCTGTAAAGATCACGTAGTTCGCTGTCTTCTCCTTTCCCCTTTCCATCTCTCTTTTGTCCAAATTTTTTCCTAAGTACTTTATTCTCAAATACTCGTAATATTTTCTCCTACATTAAAGAAAGAGCCTATGTTTCGTAACCATATAATGTAACACAGATAATAATAGTTTTATATATTTTCAGTTAATAATTTTTGAGAGAAGTTGGGACGACAAGAGTCCCTGTAATGCTTATTTTTCCTAGGTATTTGAATTCAGATACTTCTTCAAAATGTCCTGTATTTGTTATTAACTGTCAATTTCAATTACGTAATCTATTTCTATGCGTGAACATATATATATATATATATATATAGTTTTATTGATGTTTACTTTCAGTCTTCTACAACTGTAATTAGTTCGTTTCTTGTTTTTTTTCTTTAAATATGTTAGTATATCATTTTCCAGACATCTCTTTTTCTTTCTTTCTTGATCTCCTCTTCGACATGAATATAAGTTTCAAACCAGTATTATCTATAAAATTCTCACGCTACGCCACTGGTGTATATTTACGTCTAAGGTATTTATCCTAAGGTGAAGCGGAAATAGTTCCCTCATCGCCAGGCACAGTTCAAACTGTTGGTTATTGATACAGACCAGCGATGGAAATCTGACAGAGATAAATTAAAAACTTGCTGAAAGTTAGTTTGTTTTAGACGTGGGTACTATTGAGGCCACTTGCACAATGTAACAAGTATGTTTATATGGTTCACTTCCTCACCTCTTTTCACAATAATCAAATTCTATTATGTAAGTCTGATGCGTCTTTCAAACAATATTTGACAAAAAGTTACTAAAGTACTCTCTAATTAATTGCTACGTGGGTGGGTAGAAGTGTCCTCACATAATTGGTAATATCACTATGATGTAATTATAAATTTTAAAGTCAAAATAAGCCTTTAATATAATTTGAAATTTCAGTTTCTTTAATTATTTATATTGAAACTTATTTCTTGATACCAAATTCAATAAACTAAATTCTACATGAACGCTAAGTATTAAAGACCAAATATTCTTTCAGCCTCGACTTACCTTGAATTGATGTAACAGAAATTAAAACTATTTTTCATTTTTTGGTTCGGTTTTCTAATAAAGCGTGTTGTTTTAGTTTTTTTAAAACTATTATCTATTTTATATTTTTTTAGTTTTAATATTTTACAGAATAAGATAAAAATGTAAATATCTTTAAATTCGATACTATTGTAGTATGAGCTGAAAGTAATACTCTACTAAAAAAAGTCCTCCGGGCCGGATTTGACCCTGCGACCTATGGATTACTGAAACTATATACAACTACAGTCCACCGCTCTACCAACTGAGCTCTTACAACGATTGAGTAAGAAGTTTTTATTATTTTGATTTTCTGCTGATTCTGGCAAGGATTTTAGAAACATTTATGAAATTATTGCATTGCCATTGGTCCTTTACAAGTATACAAAGTTTCAAGTCGATCCAATGATTTTAAGTGGGTGAAAATCGTGTTGAAAGATTGCGTTACAGAATTACACAGACACTTTTTTATTACTGAATTTTTTACCTATACATTTCTGTGTCTATTACATTCTCTATGAATAATAACTCATAATTATGTATTAGTGCAAGTATCCACAGTTAAGAACACGACCTGAAGAGAATAACTCGGTATGTTCATTAAATTATTTTTCACTTATTTATTTTGTATTTATTTATTTATTTGTTTACTTAGGCTTGTTTATAGATGTATTTATGTATTTGTTATCCTGTTAGTTATATGGATGCGAAATAAGATCCCTTGCTTTAAGGGATGAGAAAATATTATCAGTTGGCCTTTTTGAGAATAAAGTTTTTAGGAAAATTTTTGAATCGAAGAAAAACGAACAGACAGATGATTAGAGAAGACTACATAACAGAGTTCTAGATGATATGTACGGTACAATAGATTTAATAGCAGTTAAGTCTAGTAGTCGGTGATGGGAAGGACATGTGGTACGAATGGGGAGTGAAAGAGTTGCGTGGAACCTTCTTGTTAAAATAAGACAGAAGGTAAGCGCGCAGTAGATAAGACAAGAATGAGATGTTAATATAAAATTATGGAATATTCACCTGAAAGGTCCGTCTCCTCAACTTAATTATTAAGAGACGGACCTTTCAGGTGAATATTCTATAATTTTATATTAATTTTGAATAAACCTCAACGGAACACATCATGAATCTTATAAAAGTTGGAGAATGAGATGGGAGATAACAATAATTATGATTTGAGAGACCATAATCATACAGGGAATGATTAGAAATCATCAGCTCCTGATAGGGATATATGGAGAGCTTATGTCCTTCCGGGCATGAACTTCTGGTTTTAGTAATGCTGGTGAATTTGTTATGTATTTATTTAATCATTAATGTATTATGCTGTAAAGAAAATAAAAGCGGTATAGTATTTATGCAGTTCTGCGAATGTCACGGTTCTCGACAGGTGGATAATGCAGTTCTGCGAATGTCACGGTTCTCGACAGGTGGATAATGCTACTTAATAATGAATTCTACTTACTCTTCTTTTGAGCAGAGTAACCACTGCGTTGAAATAATAATTGTTGTCATTACAAGTGCGATGGAAATTTGAAATGAAATTTGCGGCTTCATTTTGTTATAAATTTAGAATTCGTGACAGGGTTGCGGATGTGATAAAGTTACTAATCCTACAGAAGATTATCATGTTCATCCACATGTGTCTATGTATGTCGCTATGACTTTCGGATTTCCGGGTTCGATTCCCAGTGAATGGAAAATGTTTGGTCTGAGCGCGATTCCTGAAAACTTAGCTGTTGTTAACGGTGGCTCTGGAATCTATAGATCAGATTGAATGTTGGTGGAGTGTTTTTAACACCATCTGATCGCCCGGCTTTACATTTATTTTTCGCAATCTTCTTATCGCCAGCAGGTTAGTTATCCCGACTATTTAACTCATGCCCCAAATGGGAGTCAATGACCAATCACATTTCAATAATTTTCGATTTACAACCAATCACAGTCGTGTTTCGCCTAGAATTTACCAACTAAAGTTTATCATAATAAAGAAAGGACCTCCTTTTTAACATTCTCAATAGATCACAGCATTATTTTGCAATGACCGACACTGTAAGAGATACGGCTACCAGATTGTATATATAGTGCATGAATGCCAACACATAGCGCATGCAAGACTTAATATAAAAACATTTGTAGCAATTGATTATGCCACCAAAAAAAGAAACCACTCTTTACACTTTCTTAAAAGTATTTTTTCCCAGGTAATAATCCAGAAAAATATAATTGTCATATTTACATCATACGACGTCAGAAATGAATTAATATACAGTTTGATGTGTTTCATTTTTTTTCTCCACCAGAGTGCATTCTTACAATATTGCGTTCCTTTGGCAATAAATAATATGATCTGGATGCAGTGAGAACAAAAGAAGCAAATGAAGCGTACCAATCGTTTCACATTTTGTTTTCAAACATCGCCGTTTATATTAAATATATAAATATTTTAAAATAACTGTAGTTAAATAATGATTTGTGAGTAAACAGTTTAATTTTATTCGTAAAATAGTCCTAATATATGCCACTCTTGATTTTCAAATTATCTAGATAAATTCACTCCTCACTTCCCGAGTCGTGAATTTATCGATAATAATTTGGAAATCGTTCTTGGCATTACTTATGATAACTGTGGAATCGACACTAATAACAATAATTTTTAACATTTTAATTTTTAACGCATCTCACCCTCCTTCCACTAGGGATAATAGTGATCCAACTTGGGTCAACTGTCACCAATCAGCTTAGATATGCCAAAAGCTATTGATTTGACAATAATATAGCCAGTTTTAGATTATTTTTACGTCACACGCTCTCACCTATAGGAATGCTTGTGGTTTCTTAGTCCATCATAGTGTTGTGACGCATTGTTGGACTGGCTTAAATGAATTTCGCGGGCGGCGATGATAATCGGGCCTCCTCTTATATGATAAATGGAGATTAATGAGCTTATATGTGGCCTCTTTCCATTTTTGGGGGAGATAACCTAATGTGAATCCAGCTGAAAATAATTTTGTAACATAAAGAAGGGCTTTTTCTGATAGGTTTTTCCAAATTACATTAGAAATGCCATCTGGGCCTGGAGCTGTTGCTTTTAGTTTTTTGAGTGCTAGCTTAGTTTCTTCTATCGTGAAGAAATCGAAATTTTGAAGTAAATCTTGTAAAGGCTTGAAGATAGGAGGATGATTCGCGAAAAAGTTTTCAGTTTCTAAGAGTATTAATTGTCAAAAATGACGTGAACATTTGAGCTCAAAGTAACCTAAAATCACCACTTTTACAATGTAACATATGTATTAGTCATTACTCAGGCAGTGCAGTCAACTTATCATAAAAACTCGCTATCAAACAAATCAACACTAAACTAATCTAGTGTATTAACTCGCCTTTTCCTCACCCTAACTTGTCCACACTAACTCTGACTTGCCCAAACTAAACTAACTTACCTAATAATATAGGTGGATACTTGTAATAGAATCCCCTTATGTATGATTCCCGAAAGTCAACAAAGACTCTAATAATGTGAATTCTTATAGACCCATCAGCATGACTAACAGAATTTTCAAATCATTCGAAAGAATAATAGTAACTAAATTGAATCAACTAAACTTAAATTCCCTGCCAAAAAGCCAAGCTGGATTCCATCCGGGAACATAAATTACAGATCAGTTTCTAAGAGTATTTATCGGCTGCCAAGTGAGCACCCAGATCAACTGAGTATGCGCTTGGCTGGCCGGGTGAGAGCGTGGTACCAAAGTCTAATCTAGGAGACTCATGAATCGGTGAGCCCGCTGAGAAATATCCACATGCGTCTATACCTCCATTGTGGAAAATTTGATACTTCGACTCGAGAAGGTGTAGATATGATTCCAGATTATTCCTTCGCTCGCTTATATAAGGAGGTACGTAGGTCTGACCGGTCATTCGTGCTTTGGTGGTGGACCAGTGAATACACAGAAGATCAGGGAAGAGCAACGAACAAGTAAATGTGTTAAGTGAAGCCGTCAGCGAGTGTGAGGAACTGTTTGAGATAAGATAAACATGTAGAAGATACTTTATTAGCAGCAAATTAATATGAGGACACGTTGAAATATTGTAAAATAAATAAAGTGAATTTGAAAATTTTGTGTAAACTTTTGAAGTTTAATTAAATATATTTCATCTAGATCCTACGCTGTAGGCTATCTTTTCAAAATATGTATACCCACCACGTTTGACATAAATTTATCCAGGTAACTGTAAGTTAGAATAAGTTAGCGCTCGAAATGAGACGGGTAGCAACGGTAATGTGATACTTGGAATATCATGAGTAAGTAGAGGTCAGATGAATCAAATCGATAACTAGTGAATTAAAAATATATAGAGTATCCGGTACGTGTTAACCCTTAAATTTGTAATGTATCCTATAAAATATATAAATCGGTTTAATTTATTTCATTTTTTAAAATAAAACACAACAAAACAAACGAGAAAAAAATCTTAATGTGTGTAGAAATACACAATCTAACAGTTATCCACAATATAACAGACCACCGCTGTGATTTCGAGGTAGCGTGCTGCCTTGTCACGCAGAGGGCCCGGGTTCGATCCCCGGTCGGGACAGTTTTTCTGGGTGAGGTTTTTATCGAGGTTTTTACTCACCTGTAAGACAAATGTCAGGAAAACTTTAACTTTAAGGCCCAAGCGGTCCCGGAAATCATATGGCTATCGCAATCGTCTTCACTCTTATTCATCTTAGATTAGGCTTAGGATTAGGGACTCTCCTGGCGCACCACTCTCATCATCATCCATCATGTCATCGGGGCAACTTAACCCCGCCTTCCAGGCGCCCCAACCTCAGAAGTGGGTTACAAGTACGCCATGCCAGGAGACAAAACTAGGAATGTCGAAAGACAACCTGGAGCATTTGTAAAAAAAATGAAAAAAAAAGCTATCCATGATTTCATTATCACTGCGGTCCGCCACATTTAAATAACTAAAATTAAAGTTCTGACAATTTATTGGAGAAGGAGGTTATATAAAACGATTATTATCATTATTATTATTATCATCATCATTATTCCCATCATTATTGTCGTTATTATTATTTTTTTTTATTATTTTTTTATTATTATTGAATCTGCCGCAGCGGACTAGTGGTTATGCTCCTTGCCTCTGGTCCCGAGGGTCGCGGGTTCAAACCCGGCCGGGGTCGATGGATTTTTTAGGATGGAAAAATCCAAGGAGCAAGTCCTCCGGGAGGGACTTTAAGTCGTGGGTCCCGAGTCTGAAGATTTTCAGGCTCGTAAAAGATCCTTAAGCCTGAATGAAAAGGTCTCTAAGCAAAATTTACCGAATTTTCCCATCCTAGTACTACCTTGGTTTCCTAGATGTCAGTATGAAGCGGAACGCTGACCACGGACCACTCAAATGACATCTATACGAAAACAACTGTAACTAAATCAGTAGGGTTCAAATTCTTCCCGATGGGGGAGAGCGCCTAAATCTCTGTTAAGGGAAACATGGGCTTACAAGATGCAAGAAGATTATTATTATGATTATTATGATGATGATGATTATTATTATTATTATTATTATTATTATTATTATTATTATTATTATTATTATTATTATTATTATTATTATTATTATTATTGCATGGAATAGGTGCATGGAAGCTTCTGGTAGGAAAACCAGAGGGAAAATATCCAGTTGGTAGACCAAGAATGAGGTGGGAGAATAACATTATCCATGATTTGAGGGAAGTAGATTATACTGGGGATAATTGGAAAACATTAGCAGAGGATAGGGATGTATGGATAGTATATTTCCGCGCGGCCTTGAATCTACGGGTTCGATAGAGCCAGTGAGTTGGTGATTAAATGGGTTTGATTGAGGATAGGAGTCAGAGGAGAGGCTTTGTGAATGCATCATTGGAAGTAGGAGTTCCATTAGTCGTAGAGAGAATTAGTTGGTTGGTTTAGTTAAACTTGAGTAGAGCATACTGGCACTTAACACTTGATGTGTGAATTGTAACATATGGTACATAATTTTAATTAATTAAGATTCATTGTAAGGTATTATACCCTAAGTGTAGATTGAACATATTATCGGTGCCACACATGGTTATAAAATTAAAGTCTGCTCTTTATAGAGGAAATTGATATTTTAACAGACTTGCGACCTATTTCTTAGTTTGCCAGAGTACCTAGAAAATGTAAAAATGTGTCCATGCTAATAAATATTTATGAATGTTGTGATAATGGAATTCAAATATCTAAGAACAATAATTACAAATAAGAATGAGAAGTAAAAAAAAAAAAAAAATTAAACGTAAGCTCAATTCTGGAAATTCATGCTTATTATGCATTACAGGGACACTTGTCGTCCCAACTCCTCTCATAAAATTTTTAACTGAAAATAAATAAAACTATTATTGTCCCAGTTATATTATATGGATGCGAAACGTAGACTCTTACTTTAATAATAATAATAATTGTTATATTGTAAACCTTCTTTGAATTATTGTTATGTTAATGAAAGTGAAAAATATAAAAGATTAATAAAAATATATCAACAACATGGTTATACATTATATTGTCTAAATAAATATTTGGTAAGCCTATTATTGAAGTGTTTTTGAATCGGTTAGTCCTTGACATAAGAGAAGAAGTAATTCCAAAGATGAGTAGCTTAGTAAAGGAAAGACAAAAGTGTCTACCCCTTTACTTAATTGCACTCATTGTTATCACTATTGCCATTAATGGCTCCACTACCGGTATTCACTTCAACATGATGGTATAATCTAACGTGTTGAATAAAATGTGCAATCTATTTTCTAGCAGTTGAATATTGCATAAAAAGTGCGTCCTATTTTCAAGCAATGATAAGGTAAATTGAACCCACTACAGCCTTAAGGAGGTCCTTAAGGCAGTAAGAGGTTACGGCTCCCACCTTCATAGACAATCCGTATGAGATGTCAGCCGGATTTTCAGCCATTCGTGACAACCGTCTTTACCCGTCTTTACTTTGGTATACTTGGCAAAAATGAAAGTGGTCGCATTTTGAACAGTGAATATATTCTAAGTTCCAGTTCGGATCACGATGTTTTTACACGATACCTGTAGATGCATAGTTAGAGCAGATTCTGAATATTGGTAGTAGTAAGAAGTCAAGAACAGATCAGATTTTCAGTTTAATACAGATTTTAGAAAAGAAATGGAAATAAATGGTACTGTACATCAACTATACGTAGGTAATGTTGAGTGATTCCGTGCTTTGTGGCAGTGGTCCATCACTGGTGTTCCTAAGAACACGGCTACATAGCCCGGAATCATTCAACATTATGATTACCGGCCTTAAAAGCCTGCATTCAACAACCATACGTAGACTTCAAAAAAGCATATGATTCAATTAAGAGGGTTAAGTTATATTGTATCCTGCTGGGTTTCGGAATTTCTAAATGTTAGATTTATACGAATGTGACTAAATGGCACAACGAGTAGGGTGCGTGTAGGCAAACAGTTTTCGGATACTTTTGAAATCCACATTGAGTTGAAGCAAGGAGATGCACTATCTCGTCTACAATTTAATTTAGTACTAGAGTATGCCCATTAAATCTTTAGAGGATGGAGAAGGCCTACAACTCAATGGTATTAATAAACTGTTAGTTTATGCTGATGATGTAGTACTGTTGAGCGATAGTGAGGAAATACTAAGGGTCAACATGCACACACTATTGAGTAACACTAACAAATTGGGACTGGAAGTAGATATCAATAAAACTAAATAGGCTATATGGTCACACGTGGAAGTACATTATATATTGGAAGTGGACAGATAATGAAAAATGAGGGAAATTTTGAGGAAGTAGCTGAATTCAAATATCTAGAAACAGTAATAACAAATAGAAATTAAACCTAGGCTCAATTCTGCAAATGCGTGCTATTATGAATTACAGGGACTCTTGCCGTTCCAACTCCTTTCAAAGAACGTTAAACTGAAGATATATAAAACTTTTATTCTACCAGTTATAATATATGGATGCGAATCATGGATTCTTACTTTAAGGGAGGAAAGGAAATTACAAGTATTTGAGAATATAGTTCTTAGGAAAATTTTTGGAACAAAGAGAGATGAACAGACAGGGTGAATGGAGAATACTTCATAACAATGAACTACATGGTATTTATAGGAAGTCAGATATAATGAGAACAGTTAAGTCTCGTAGACTGCGATGGGCAGGACATGTGGCACGAATGGGGAATGAAAGGCGTGAATGGAAGCTTCTTGTAGGAAAACCAGAGGGAAAACGCCCAGTTGGTAGACCAAGAATGAGGTGGGTGAACAACATTAACCATGATTTGAGAGAAGTAGATTATACAGGGAATGATTGGAAAACATTAGCTCAGGATAGGGATTATAGAGAGCTTATATCAGCGCGGCCATGAACCTACGGATTCGATAGTGAGTATGTTAGTATGTTAGTACGTTAGTAAGTTAGTAAGGAGCCAATCAAAAACTACATTTCATGGAACAGCAGCAAAGGAGTGACGTAATGTTTGAAGATTTTGAGTTCGAGCTTTGTTCACACTTTTATTTTTATTTTTTATCGTTATTTGGTGATATCAATAATCTTTAAATTTTAGTTTCTATTAACACTGCACTGTTATTTTTACATTATTAAATTATATTTACTATCTTGAATTGAATACAAAATTAAATTATATAACCAGAATTCTCTCGGTTGTCCTCTCGCGATATTGAGTAACTCTATGTATGAAAAGTCGTCACTTGCCTTCTTGATCTAAACATATCACAGGATGACATGCATTGAAAATGACTCAGTAGAGTGAATGTTTTCTTGAGTAGAGTAGACCAGGAAGCGAGCAACCTTAATCATCAGTTAGTGGGATCTTATTTGCTTATGTTTTCACCCGACAGCCATATAAAACTCCCCGACATATGTTTAAACATGATACATGAGTGATAAATAGCTGTGCGGTGTTTCCTTTCTGAAGTGTTACATTGCTTGCCAACTCTGTGTGACCAGATAACCTTTTAGCATATTACAAAATTATTTCTCCAATATGACGTGCACTTAACTCTTAAATACTTCATTAGACGCTAACAGTTACATTTATAGTATACATTTAGATAAGCAAAATCTATCAACTTGCAATTTGAACTTCAACTTTTGAGTCATTCGACCATGCGTTTGCATAACTTTGCAATGTATCTACATTAAGTTCATACTTTGATTTGCCGCATTCTATCCCTGTTTTTTTTTCATTTTTTTTATGTTAAAACCAGCTATATTATAGATTCACAAATACTGTGTGGATGCTTGACTTTGAAGTCGAGCAAAGGTCACACTTTCAAGTTCCTAGACATGTAGAATATTCCTTTAAACATAACATTTTTTAAACATTTTCAACTAGGAGAAGAATGTGTCGTTCGTTTTCTTTGTATGAGTCATTTTTATCACTTTGATTGGTCCGAAAATAAATAAATATTAACATGGTTTTATAATTATGTTTTAAAAAGTATGTTAGAAGTGATAAAATAGCCCTGTATTAAATGCCTAACGGAATTTTAGAATAGAGTAGGCCTACATAATTTTGTGGAAACCCAAATTTAGTCACTGAACCCGCATATTAGTCAGTGTAGTTGATGATATATCAGATATTTTTTTAACCGTCTGGCAGGATCAGACAAGTTTACAGTCAGCAGTTCAGAAATTAAAATATGAGTTATTTATTCTGAATATAACACAAATAAAGTATTTGTACAATTTAATTTATTAGTGTCGGCCGCGGTGGATTGTGGTTATGTTCTTTGCCTCTGGTCCCGAGGATCGCGGATTCAAACCCGGCTGGGGTCGATGGATTTTTAGGACGGAAAAATCCAAGGAGCGAGTCCTCCGGGAGGGAGTTTAAGCCGTGAGTCCCGAGCTTGAAGATTTTCAGGCTCGTAAAAAATCCTTAACCCTGAATGAAAAGGCCTCTAAGCAAAATGTATCGAATTTTCCCGTCCTAGTACTACCTTGGTGTCCTACGTGTCAGTATGAGGCGGAACGCTGACCATGGACCACTCAAAATGACATCTATACGAAAACAAGTGTAACTAAATTAATATGGTTCAAATCTTCCCTGTAGGTGGAGAGCGCCTAAATCTCTGTAAAGGGAAAACATGGGCTTACAATACAATACAATAATTTATTAGTTAGCGAAACAGAAATGTCGATTTTAATAGTGTTAATTGTAATAAAATTCCATAAATTTAAACGTTAATTCATTGAACGTTTAACTCTTGTTGATTAATTATTAAAGTCAATTTATTCAGAACGAGGGAATTTTTATAAGCCCGAAAAATTATTGTCCCAAGAATCTGTTTTGAAGTCGGTTAACACAGAGCCAAGCGCTAAATTTCTAAGTTAATTAATTACAACTTCAGTGCTAAAATATTCTAAGGTTGGAGAAGCATATTGTGAATTACTAGCGTTGTCAAAAATCTTCGTCCTGCAGTTGAAGGGTTCGGTGTAAGATCCGCTACTCCTGATTATCACGGTCTTGCTACACATCTAACAAATCAACGATACATTACTCCAAAATTAGGTATCGAGTTCCTTACATCAAAATACTAAGTACCCTTGAACTACCTGTGAGAATTCTTCAGTGAAGTAATGATCCACTCTGTATAATGAGATGGTGATTATTTTCAAATTCCACCCCAGCATTCATCTTGAGGACTGAAGATAATCTCGGTCTTCCTAGGTCTACGATTTTAAAATCGAAATCTACAGAATCCATCCATAGTAATTCTGCCCGAAGGCAGGCCCTTCACTGCAATCATAGCATTTTCATGCTATGCTTGCAGCTTTACTAGGGAATTGTGTAGGTGTGGTAGCTTCCCGTTGCTTTCCACACCGGTGAAGGATGATGATGATAATGATAATGGTAAGGATTATAATGATAAGGATGATTATGATGGCCATATGATTTCGGGGACCGTTTGGGCCCTAAAGTTTTCCTAACATTTGTCTTACAGGTGAGGAAAAACCCCCATTAAAAACCTCACCCAAAAAAACTGTCCCGACCGGGATCGAACCCGGGCCCGCTGCGTGACAAGGCAGCACGCTACCTCGAGACCACAGCGGTGGACATCTACAGAATAAGAGCCTGAAATACTATCGTCTGATCGAGATATCTCGTTTAATTTTTTATAATAATTTTATAACAAAATCATTTTATCTTAATATGCAAGTTATTTTTTTAATTATATTACATAAATGTTTAAATATAATCAGTTTTTAAATTAAATAGTTTCATTGTAATATTGAATCAACAAGACTCTTATTTCAGACTGTAAAATTTAATTAACGATATTATATCCCCCGAGGTGGTCTACCTATTTAAATGGAATATCAATGCTTCAGTTAATATATCATTTATGATTATATATTTCATTCATTTTATTAAACTTCCCCTAATTGGAGGCTGCCAGAAGAAAAAACATGCTATTATAATGAGAACACAAACAAAATAAAAATATCAATGTGAACATAATAAAAGATTAGAACTAATTATGTAATATAGAGTCAGTCGTAGACATATAAATTAGATGTTTCATAAAGATGATCCTAAAATGTTCAGTGTAACTGTAACGGCTAGATCTTGTATAAGGTTATTGTTTAGGCTCAAACCTTTATAGAAAGTAACCTAAAGAGCGGAACTGTTCCCCTCGCACCAAACATTAATACCTAACCCTGATGTTGGTTTTTATTTTTATTTGAAATACTGAATAATAGGCACACATATTTTGGTTTTCTTAATGTACTTCCTAAGGTTGTCCTTTATGAGTTTATTGTAGGGTCACTTACCACAGATTGAGTTGAGACTATTGTATCAATATGTATATTGCTTCCGTTATCGACAGTTCCATTCGTATACTGTGTAATGAAGATCTTTGAAGATCCAGCCAAGTTGGTTCGTATAATATTATGTCTGTGCAGACGCAGGATCTCTGTGAAGGGGCAAAATCCCAAGACAGGTGCGTTAGGCGATATAATTTGGACCTACATGCTGTCTTCATATACTAGTGGATACCTTGTTTTTAAAATCTGTGAAAAAAATGTTCCGAAAGTATTTTTAGGGTCAAATCCACACTCTAAGGGGGAAGATTTTCCTCGATCTTTAACCATTTTTATTAAAATTGAGGCTAGGCCTATTACAACCATAGATAAAATAATACTAAATAGTGTTATAATTATTATTATAAAAATTACAATTAAGCGGAACAGGCCAGTGGCCTAATCTATGCCCGCCATTGATGATGATGATTTATCTTGTAAATACAAACTTTTTGATTGGAAGTCAAATATACTAAATATATTAGATAAACAATATTTATATTTATTTTATCTTCCTCCTACAGTGTATCAAGTAGTCGAAAGCAATGTAATGTTATTTTTCTTTCTTTACCTCAGTTTAAACCTTCTCTTTTTATACATTTTTACATATGAAACGCCATTCGGACCTGCAGGGACACGACATGTCGGAAGAGGATTTTAAATTCTGGATAACACACTTAATTTTTATCACAAAATGACATTGAGTGCCTCCCTGGATGAGTGTCAGCCCAATGCCAGAGCCACCTGCCAGAAGCACGAAGATTTAATATATGATACACGCACGCACACACGCACACACACACACACTCACTCACTCACTCACTCACTCACTCACTCACTCACTCCTCACTCACTCACTCACTCACTCACTCACTCACTCATACCAAAGAAGACAAATGTGATATGGATGATTGTGATGGCCAAATGATATTCCGGTACTATTTCGTCCTTAACGTTTTCTGACATTATCTTACAAGTGAGCAAAAAACTTCACGCAGAATACTTGTCCCGACCGGGAATCAAACCCTGAACCACTGTGCTGAGGCAACGTTATTACCACTAGACACAACGATGGATACATTGTGAATTTCATCAAAACAATTAGGAAGATGGATGGTAATTTTGTGATAACGTTTATTTTTATTCTAGAAATATAATTTAGTGTTTTTGTAGAGCAAACTGTTCTTTTTTTTCCTAAAATAATAAACAAACTACTAAATCGGGGTATTTGGTTTTGAAAATGACGTATGTATTACGAAATAAACTCAATCAGAATTACCAATATTTACCTTAATTTCAGCTATGTTGAGTTTTAGAAGGAGGATAATAGTTAATGTGTATCACTTTCCTATAAGTGCCTAATTAATTCTGAAATTGAAACTCAGTATATTCTTCTCCATCGTAGTTTAATCTCTCACTTTATAGATACATTTCCATGCCCCAAGTAACCCAGTCTTTACAGTGACATGACCTGTCGGGAGAGGAATTTTAAACTTTGTATCACATCCATACATATTTGTCACGAATGAGTGATCAGCTTAATCTAGGGCTTCCTCCGAGACAGCACAAACATTAAAGTTGAAACACACCATCCACTCATACAGTCATAATAAACATGGCGAATATGATGATGATAGTGTCCAGATGGTGTTTACGGAGCATTTAGGCTTTACATTTTCTTGACTTTTTCTTAGAGGTGAGGAAATATCCTGGAAAAGAACAATCATACTGGAAACTTGTACCGACCATAAATCGAACTTGGGCCCACTGCGTACGAGGCAGCGACAACGCCCACAGATCGCAAAGATGAACGCAAATTGAAACAAATATAAAAATATCACAATTAATGTGATTGATAATGTGTGCTAGCCAACAACAAACAATTTAAATTAACTAGCCTGTATCTAGTTAAAAAGTTTGTTTTAACTCTAATCGTTCACATTACATTGATTGGTCTGTTGAATACTGTATTTGATGACTTTATAAATAAGTGGTTTGAGCGGTTCATATGTAGTCCCCATTAAACAAATTAATTTTTCAATAAGTATGAATCAATTCGCTCGTGCAGCTCAAGAGCACCTCGTCTCGAAAAAGAAATAACATGTATTTGCGTTGCTATAGACTGAATACATGAATTCGTTTGATTTTGTATCCACATATCCCAAATGGCAATTCATAAAATAGAAGTTTCCGATTTCATTCATATAAAAGTATGTATACGAACATTTTGAGGGTGCTCGCGTAAAAGTGGTTAAATCTAAAATTTATTACATTGGAATATGTACTGATATTACTCTACAGGATTGATTTTCTTATATGAAAGCTTATTTCGATATAATAAGCAGTTGAAATATCTTATACGTTGTCTGGAGAGGTTACAACTAAAATTCGGAACTAGGCACCGATCGACGCTATATATTATGCACACAGAGTATAGATTGTTTATAAACAGCTGGAAAGGCAGTGCACGTGTACATGCGTCAGACGTCGTTATTGAAGGCCACTCAGTATAATGTAGTTACGGATGAAAGACCAGATTAATTCTTGTTTTGTATCTTGTAAGCCTATGTTTCCCTTAACAGAGATTTAGGCGCTCTCCCCCTACAGGGAAGAATTTGAATCATACTAATTTAGTTACACTTGTTTTCGTATAGATGTCATTTGAGTAATCCGTTGTCAGCGTTCCGCCTCATACAGACATCTAGGAAACCAAGGTAGTACTAGGACTGGAAAATTCGGTAAATTTTGCTTAGAGGTCTTTTCATTCAGGCTTAAGGATCTTTTACGAGCCTCAAAATCTTCAGACTCGGGACCCATGGCTTAAAGTCCATCCCGGAGGACTTGCTCCTTGCATTTTTCCATCCTAAAAAAATCCATCGACCCCGGCCGGATTTGAACCCGCGACCTTCGGGGCCAGAGGCATTAATTCTTGTTTTACAAACACAGAAATAAAAGGTATTATATATATATATATATATATATATATATAACAAAACTGGCCATTCTGCACTTCCTTTCAATGAGTGACCTTCAAAAACTGTCTGACGCGGTAAATGTGCATGCCTTACCAGCTGTTTACAAACAATCTATACTTTGTGTGCACAGCACTAGCGTTGATCGGTGCATCAATTCCGAATTCTAGTTTTACACGAGCGTCCGCGATAATTCCCATTTAGTTACTGGAATTAATAGAGGATACTGCAATTAGACGACAGGAAAAGGTGAAAGTGAATCTATAAATATAGGAAATAAATGAGGGAAGATAACGCAGAATGCGAAGGGAAGAAAGAGTGAGTTTTTGAAAGATCAGCTATACTCTATAACACCTGTTGACAGTTAACACTTTGTCTGATGTGCAGTACTGAAAAGGGCGTTTTCAAATAAAATTTTATTTTTGTTTTAATGATTTTTTAGCAGAAAGTAGTCCACCGCTGTGATCTCGAGGTAGCGTGCTGCCTTGCCACGCAGCGGGCCGGGGTTTGACCCCCGGTCGGGACAAGTTTCCTGGGTGATGGTGTTTTCTGGGTTTTTCCTCACCTGTAAGATAAGTGTCAGGTACCTTTAAGGCCCAAACGGTCCCGAACATCGTCTGGCCATAATATTATCATTAACATATTCATTAGGTTTAGGATTACGACTTTTCCTGGCGCATCATTACTGTCATCACTTAACATATACCATTGGGGGAACGTAACTCCGCCTTATAGGCGCCCCAACCTCAGAAGTGAGTTAAAATAACTCCATGCCAGGACAGAATACCATATTGTGTAAATGACAATTCATGGAATTGAATAAAAAAGTAATATTAATTTTGAAAACAACACTTGTTCTTGGGCTCAAAATTTGAAGATGTAAAATTTTGTTTTTGTTATGTGAGTTATCTAGTAACAAAATAATTTACTATAAAAACAAAAATGAGGGCTAAATTTAATAGCAGTTGAGTATTTATGATTTATAATACAGTAGGTGTCTAATAAATTTTGTATACATACCGTAGCTGCCACCTAAAATTAACTTAAAAAAATTATTAAATCTAAGCATTAGGATGAAGCACAGTTATCCAATATGTACAATTAATCACAACGATCTTAAAATTGTTTATAGTGTGAGAAAATATATCAATCTGTCTTGTAGCATATAAGATAGAGGGAAATAAAGATGACTATTTATCTCATAGACCGATAATTTTGCCTCTTCCTGTTGATAAAATTACCTCTTCCTGTTCGAAATGAGAGATATCTCCGCAAATTAACATATTTCACAAGGATATTGATTTAACAATGTACGATCGATATGCCAAAACAAAACTTAAAAATTACAAAAAAAAGGTTAGTTCTGTTTCTCTAGAAAAATTATTAAATGTTGTATAATGAATCAGCATTGTTGTTAATATTTATTCTCATTAATAATGTGTTATTGATTTTTCCCAAGCCCAAAATATTTACCAATAAATATAAGATATTTATAAGTATACAGCCGACTTAGAAATGTCCCGGAAGTAAGATCGGAATACATAACCTCACAATTGGTAAATATGATTATTTTTAGCATCTGATGTTGTATTACTCCAAATCCAGCGCGAGGTTGATTAAAAACACAGCCTCTTGTTAGATTACTGTTGATAATACTCTTCAAAGTAAAATGGCAATTGAATATACCTGCCCAGAACAAGATTTTAACTCTCATTTTCCTCCAAAGTGAGTTTTACATTAGAAAACCTTGTTGAGGCCTTAGACCTTTTATATCAAAAAATCAACTTTGGTATGGACAGCTGTATTTAACCAATACATTATTTTTGGTTTAACTTGAAAACTTGAATGATTAATTCGCATGAAAAATACGTGAACGGGTGTTGAATATAACCTTGCAAATGTTAAGTTGACCGCTTGAATTGTGAAGTATCTGCTTCCCCAGCTTGCAAAGTAGAATTATTACAATTTAGCTTGAAGTCTGAACATAGAAACAAAATGGTAGTTACTTAGCTACCTGTCAAATCCAGCGACACCTACAAGTTTCTCTTGTAATCTCACTAATGGAGTAACTCCAACTTTGATCTTTTGTTTCTTTACGCGGTTCACAAAGTAGCTACCGAGATAAAGTGAAGTGCATGGTCCTGTGACTTTGCCTACCGAGTGAGAAACCTGTTACTTTACAGCATGGTGGTTCCTTTGAATAAACTTTACCAGTTCTGTCAAGAACGTTGTTGTCACATGGTAATTCTAAAATCGTACAGAAAGCATCCGTGTGTGCATAAATGAAAGAGAATAATTCTAAAATGGCCAATGTAACCATTTGTTTAACTTTAATAAAAACTTGTTAAATTATCTCTAACTGCTAATTAAATAATGATCACAATTTTTTGCCCAAGACAGATTCTTCACTGAAAACTCTTCTCTTTGTTTTATTTGCCATGTTAATTGTGCGTACATCTTGTTTCCCGAAAATGTATTCCGTACATCAAAGGTACATCCTTCAAACTGCAGATTTCTCTTAGTAGTGGCCCATCCAGTTTATTTTTCTCTTCATCATTTCTACCATTGTTCTTCTTTTATTCGTTATTCTTAGTACAACTTTATATTTTTGCATGCCTGTTTCACACGTTCATTCTTTTCCATATTTATAAGTTCAATTATTCTCTTCTTATCGCGACTTAATGTCCATATGTCCCCTCCATATATTGACACGTTCTAATCAAAGCAATAAATTACTGTCTATCCAAAGTAAGACCCGCTCTTAACATTTATGCAGACATGTATTATTGCGTGCAAGTTTTGTTAAGGTATTGGTTTTTAGCATTGCCTTTTATTATAATTAATAATTAAACTTTATCATTTGTTACTTACTTACTTACTTACTCACTGGCACTATCGAGCCCGTAGGTTCATGGCCGCACGGACATAAGCTCTCCATACATTCCTATCCTGAGCTAATGCTTTCCAATCATTCCCTGTATAATCTACTTCCCTCAAATCAGAGTTAATGTTGTTCTCCCACCTCATTCTTGGTCTACCAACTGGGCGTTTTCCCTCTGGCTTTCCTACAAGAAGTTTCCATGCACGTCTTTCATTCCCCATACGCGCAACATGCCCTGCCCATCGCAGTCTACGAGACTTAACTGTTCTTATTATATCTGGCTTCCTATAAAGACCATGTAGTTCATTGTTATGTAGTCTTCTCCATTCACCTGTCTGTTCATCTCTCTTTCGTCCAAAAATTTTCCTAAGAACTTTATTCTCAAATACTCGTAATCTCCTTTCCTCCCTTAAAGTAAGAGTCCATGTTTCGCACCCATATAATATAACTGGTAGAATAATAGTTTTATATATTTTCAGCTTAACGTTTTTTGAAAGGAGTTGGGACATCAAAAGTCTCTGCAATGCATAATAGCATGCATTTCCAGAATTGAGCCTATGTTTAATTTCTTTGTGCATCTCATTCCTATTTGTGATTATTGTTCCTAGGTATTTGAATTCAGCCAATTCCTCAAAATTTCCCTCATTTGTCATTAGCTGTCCATTTCCATTATATAATGTATTTCTACGTGTGACCATATATTTAGTTTTACTGATATTTACTTCAAGTCCTAATTTCTTAGTGTTACTCAATAGTGTGTGCGTGTTGGTCTTTAGTATCTCCTCGCTATCGGCCAGTAGTACTACATCATCAGCATAAACTAACAGCTTATTAATACCATTCAGTTGTAAGCCTTCCTCATTCTCTAAAGATTTAATGGCATGCTCTAGTACAAAATTAAATAGTAGAGGAGATAGTGCATCTCCTTGCTTCAACCCATTCTGGATTTCAAAAGTGTCTGAAAACTGTTTGCCTACACGCACCCTACTCGTTGAGCCATTTAGACACATTCGTATAAGTCTAACTAACTTTTTAGGAATTCCGAACTCCAGCAGGATACTATATAACTTCTCCCTCTTAATTGAATCATATGCTTTTTTGAAGTCTACATATAGTTGATGTACAGTACCATTATATTCCCATTTCTTTTCTAAAATCTGTCTTATACTAAAAATCTGATCTGTTGTAGACCTGTTTCTTCTAAATGCACATTGATGATCTCCTAGAATGTCATCAATATAGGGAGTAAGTCTGCTTACTAATATATTTGTTAGAATTTTGTACGAAGTTGAAAGTAATGAGATGCCCCTATAGTTGTTGCAATCAGTTTTATCTCCTTTCTTATAAATTGGTACGATAATTGATTCCTTCCATTCATCTGGAAGAGCTTCTTTTTCCCAAATCATAGTAAGCAACCAGCGTATCTTGTCCATCAATTTATCTCCCCCTGATTTTATCAGTTCTGCTGGGATCTCATCTGAACCTGATGCTTTATACATCTTCAATTTTTCAATTGCCATTTCAACCTCTAATGCACTTGGCTCTGCGACTAGCATTTCTGCTGTCTGTAACTTATCCTCCTCAATGTCCTGTTCTGTATGTACATTTAATAGCTGATTAAAATAACTTTTCCATCTATTTAATATACTCTTGGAATCTGCAATCATATCCCCATTTTCATTCCGAATTATGTTTGTTCTAGCCTGAAACCCTTTCTTCTCTATACTAATTCCCTGATATAATTCTCTAATGTTCCTATTTTTTGCATTCATTTCAAGATCATTAATCTTCTCTCTCAAATATTCCCTCTTTTTACTCTTTAGTAACTTGGTGGTTTCCCGTCTAACACTACCCAATTGCTCTAAATTTACCTCATTTGGCTCGTGTAACCATTTCATTTTTACTAGCTTTCTTTCTTTACAACGTCGGCACATTCCTCATCAAACCATTTCTTGTTTTGCCTCTTTTTTAAACAACCAATGCTTTCTGATGCTGACAATTTAATAGTATCTCTTATAGCCTCCCATTCTTTATTTATATCAGTTTCTTCTTCGTTTGCCACATTGTCATCTGAAGATTCCAGTACTTCAAATCTATTAGCAATTTTGATTTGGTATTCTTGCCGCATTTCATCATTTTTCAAGTTTTTTAATTCATATTTTACAGAATCATCTTTAGCGTTTGTTCCTCTCATAAGCGATAGCCGTTGTCTGATTTTCACCCTGACCAGATGATGATCTGAATTGCAGTCTGTCCCTCTAACTGATCTAACATCAATGATGCTACTGTGCCAGCGTTTATCCACTAATACATGATCTATCTGGTTCCGAGTTTCTCCATCTGGGGACGTCCAGGTGTATTTATGAATATCCTTATGCTGAAATGTTGTGCTCTTAACAATGAGATTCTTTGATGTGGCAAATGTGATTAATCTAACCCCGTTGTCGTTACTATCTTCATGAAGACTGAATTTGCCTATTGTTGGTTTGAATATATCTTCCCGCCCCACTTTTGCATTAAAATCTCCTAAGACAATTTTCATATGATATCGTGAAAGGCTATCAAATAAGCATTCTAATTCTTCATAGAAATCATCCTTGATCTTGTCATCTTTATCTTCTGTGGGGGCATGTACATTTACAATTATAAAATCATGTTGTTTACCCTTTAGAATTATGTATGATACCCTATCACTAACAAACTTAATATCTCGGATAGCGGATAGTATCCTCCTTCTGACTAAAAAACCCGTTCCAAATGCAGGTCTTTCTGCACCCCCATAGTATAATGCAAAGCTTCCTGATTCCTGACTACCTTCTCCTGGCCACCTAACTTCCTGTAAAGCGACTATATCCAAGGGCGATTTATCCAATTCCCGTGTTAATATCTCTAGTGCCCCGCTATTGTATAAAGTCCTAACATTCCATGTTCCTAGGAACATGTCCCTGTGTTTGAGCCTTTGGCATGGGTTCCCTGAAGTAGTCCCCGCCCGGAGAACCGAATGGGGGACTATTTGAACTCCGGAAAATTTTACCCCAGTAGAACCCATGTCCGCATTTCTTGACGGTTGTATTTTTACGGTGAAAGATCGTCACTCTTTCGACCAAGGTACTTATTTCGTCTGGCTTATCACCTTCGACCAGTCCGCATGGGTAACCCTATCGGCAGCAATGCTACCGCCGGCATAGCTCTCAGGATCATTTAAGCACACAAGCCACTCCACCACGACAAGGTAAAGATACCATGGAGGGACTTTATCATTTGTTACTTGAATTATTCCTGTGTTCGCCAATATTCTGAGTTTTAGGCTAAGCTTAGGTTTAAGAATTCTCCCATTGCTTCGTTATAATTTAGAATGTTAAGTCGGCCTTCAAAGAGTACCAACCTCGGAAGTGAGTACAATTCCGCCAATCTCAGGAGAGAATACCAGAAATGTTGCAAGAAAATATAGGGACATTAAAAAAAAAAGAACTTGTAAAGAACAATTTATGTACGTGAATATAAGAGCATAATACAGAATATTTTGTCATATGGAAGTGAAACTTGGTCTTTGACGGTATTACAAAAGAATAAAATTAGAACAGTTGAATTTGATTATTTTAGAAGAAGCCTCCAAAAAACAAGACAGGATAAAATAAGAAATGAATTCCTTTGGAGAGAAATGAATGTCAACACATCTGTTGTTAAGAGGATTGAAAATCAAACGCTTAAATGGTATGGCCATGTACAAAGAATGGAAAATGAAAGATGGCCAAAAAATATATACCAATGGTCACCCCCTGGAAGAAATAAACGTGGCAGACCAAGATGGAAATGGAAAACCTACGTCAGAACAATAATGGAGGATAGGAATTTGGAAGAGGGAGATTGGAATGATAGAGAGATAAATGGAAACTGAAGACGGCAAACCTATAAGTGGGGGAAAGCCGAAGAAGAAGAAAAAGAAATTATTAATAGCTAATTGTTTTAATAATATTCAATTCATTATTATAATCCAAGGGTGAAAGAGGGATATTTAAAAGTCTATGAATGTAACTAGACAATTGAATTCCTTTTTAAATTTTATTAATAACATTCACAAAAGTATTAATTTCACAATGGAATTAGAAACAAATAATAGTATACATTTCTTGGATTCATCAATAAAACACATTGATAATAAGTTTGAGTTTGGTATCTTTCACAAACCATCTCATACTGATACCGCTATCTATAGTACCTCTTGCCCCGATCATCAATCCTGTGAGAGTTATACTATCTAGTTGGTATTTATCTTTGTAATGGTCAATGTTGGCTCATATATGGCTTTCAGAGTCAACTTCCTCAGATTGGCCACTATGAGTCTCAAAATAAATTGTGGGATCTAATATCATACAAATTTTAGAAAATGGTCTAAATGCAATAATATCTATTCGTCTGTTACTTCCATTAGTGGCCACACCATGAACTTCCTCATAAACTGTGAATCCATAATCTCGCAAGGCTTCTGCCTTCATATTTCGAATAGTATGGTGCCGAATGTTTCTCAGCGATTCTCCAAACGGACAGGCCCCAAGGACGTGTGCAAGGGTTTCGTGCTCTCTGCGACAACGTCTACAGAGGGTATCTCCCTAGACCTGCCCGGCAAAGAACGCACCGCCGATACATTGGCTTGCATTTTGATAGCTTCTCTCCATTCGGAACAAGACAATCCCTGATGGTCACGAATCCATTGATTTGCCGGTGTATGTTCATTGTAGAGAACAACGCCTTTTCCTTTATGAGGAAGTTGACTCCAGAGAACTACTTCTTTGTCTCTTAGTTGTTTCCTGAGTTTCCTTGCATCTGGTAGAAGACTTCGAGTGTTAATGTTGATGTCACTAGGTTCAATGTTAAGGTCTCTCACACATTGTAAACTTTCCTCTTTTAGGTTTCGGAGAGTAGTAATGTATGTATTATTGTCTTGGTGAAGAATGTGGCAAATGTTTATATGCTGTAATTTTGTTTCCCACGTTGCACAAAATAAACCAAGTCCTTTATTCCGACGTTCAGTATATAACATGTGATCAGCGACATCCATCGGAAGATGCAAAATTTCTTTAAGTCCACTTCTCAAAAGTTTATCACAGTTCACTAAACTTTTTTTGGTATTTGATTTGGTGGTACTGTTTGAAACTGGTAAATTAGAGTTGGAGATATGGAACAATTTAAAACTGTAAATTTTTGATCAGGCTGTAACAGCAGTGAAGCTGCCACAAATGATAGTTTAAATATTATCCCGTTATTTAGTAAGGGTTTGCTTAGAATCAAAAGTTATATGATCTGAAAAGTTGACACCTAAGTAACAAATAGTGTCAGCGATTTTATGGGCACGAATTGCATGTCCATCAAATTGGAGATCTTTTTCGCATAGTTTACCTTTCTCGATTGAAAGCGCTGCTGGTTTAGAAACATTAATTTGAAGGCCTATTTCCTGAAACCTCTGTACAACAATTCTTGTCAGTTCACTGGCAGATGCTACATCTTTCCCTATAATCACCGTGTCATCAGCAAAGCTCATAATTGTTAGATGAGGTTAATACGGAAGTAGTAGATAATCATATTGACTTGTTATTGATTTTTCTGCACAGAGGAAAATCAGGAAAATACGTTTTCTGACTTAATGAAGTTTAAGGTGACATTAGATTCTCCATGGAAGGCACTATCTTTAGAAGTATGATACAGTAAAATATATAGTTTAGTCATGTGTTTATTTACTTCGAACGTTTAGCATACAGGTAAGGAAATATTTGTTGTATAATTAAAAGCACGTTTTCTAGGTTTCAAGGAACAAGTGACAACTAGGGTTTTCCTTGTACTCTTTATATTAGTCCATTTTGTGTTTGGGATAATTACTAGCATTCAATAATAATAATAATAATAATAATAATAATAATAATAATAATAATAATAATAATAATAATAATAATAATAATAATAATAATAATAATCCGATTGAGGGTCTTTCCACTTTTCAGCGGTTGCCCTTTTACCAGCCGGCTGCTGGCCTTTCACATCCACATGTGTCAATCACAGAGGTAGATGATCAACAGCCAGTGTAGGGGTGACATGTGGTTAGCATGTCGAGTCCCCCAGCCGTTATAGCTGGTTCCTCAACCTGGAGCCGCTACTTATTGGTAGCTACCCAATTGCCTCACGATGCTGGGTGGGCACCGGTCCCATACTGACCGAAATACCATGAGAAAATTTCTTCCCCATGGAGACTCGAACCAGCGCAAGTCCCGTAGCTCTGCGCCAAGGCTTCCTACCTTAACCGCTCGGCTACGGCGCGGGACAATAATAATAATAATAATAATAATAATAATAATAATAATAATAATAATAATAATAAATAATAATAATAATAATAATAATAATAATAATAAAAATAGTCCGCTAATTATACACGTACTTATGTATAACTGTAGGCTTTCACGGCCGGCGTCTTGATCCCTATTAGGTTCGTCTTCCGGGCATATAGGCCGTGGTCCAGTTGTTCTTCTACTCGATGTTTCGTCTACTGCTGCGGTAGACATCTTCAGGAGATACTGCGTGCTCTCTGTGAACTCCTCAACAGTCGGCTGCAGACTGGCTGGTCGTTGGAAACTCCCTCCCTATTTATAGGCACGCCCCTGGTGGAGAGGCGGTTTTCTGCACGGTCCGTGTTGCGTGCTGTTTTGTCCAGGCTGTCGCTAGCAGAAGTCATAGGCTTCGTTGTCGTATTGTGCAGTGCCGGGATCCAGATTTTGTTTATCTTCATGGTTTCTTCTTTTTTGTTAAAGGAATTCCTTTAACAAAAAAGAAAAAAAAAAAAAAAAAAAAAACAAAGAAGAAACCATGAAGATAAACAAAATCTGGATCCTGGCACTGCACAATACGACAACGAAGCCTATGACTTCTGCTAGCAACAGCCTGGACAAAACAGCACGCAACACGGACCGCGCAGAAAACTGCCTCTCCACCAGGGGCGTGCCTATAAATAGGGAGGGAGTTTCCAACGACCAGCCAGTCTGCAGCCGACTGTTGAGGAGTTCACAGAGAGCACGCAGTATCTCCTGAAGATGTCTACCGCAGCAGTAGACGAAACGTCGAGTAGAAGAACGACTGGACCACGGCCTATATGCCCGGAAGACGAACCTAATAGGGATCATACACGTACTTGTTTTATAGTACGCCATAGGCTGCATACTTTTTTGTAAGTTCGCTAATTTGTTTCTAATTATATTATGAAAGGATTATTAATTATGAAATTATTTTTGATAATGAAATTCCAATCAGCATTGGTGTTTATTACTGAGAAAACATGAAAATCAGTTTGGTTGGTCGGACACGTATTTTTTATTCCTAGATATTAAAACTCTACCTTCTGAGCCATCCAGTTTGGTTAATATAGCTTATTATTAATTATGAATGCTATTTCAGTCTTTTTAAACTTTAAATGCCGCACATTAACAATAATTTTCTTATTAAGGTGAAGTTTTAGAACATAATTAAATTTTAGGTTTCACGTCTGGATATATACATTTAATTTAATAGTAATTTTGATAATCGCGGTGGATGAAACGGGGCTTGGATAGGTTTTTCTCGGAATTTTCTCCTATTTTCCCCTGCCACAAATTTCATTCCATCATTTCTCCATACTCATCTCATCCATTTCTTTCATTTCATTCATCCACCCCTGTGAGGGTGCGTAAGAGATGGACGACCGGCATCGCTGCAGTTAACAGACCTCTACAAATGTAGGGTCTTCATCTCTTCTCATTTCTCGACACGACTCTGAGCTTTTTTTATTAATCTGGAAAAAATTGCTTAAAACTATAATTAACTGTTTTACATTTAATCTCCGTCAATAACTAACTGCGGAATAATAATAGCTGAAACAGTTGCACCATTTTACTACTAAAAGCAATGTATATATATATATATATATATATATATTGATTTCAGCTAAAGAATTATAGGAGCTTAATTCCAATAAATTAGGTCGAAACCAATTATATAATTTTCACTAGAAATTTCATTAATGATACTATATATATTATTATTAAAAGTAAATATTTTAAATATAAAATAACGCACGATAAAAAGGGAAGTTAGGTAATCTTTTTCACTCTTCTGAAGAACAATAATTAAAAATTTGAAATTGAGTAACTCTTTCCTTGAAAATTTTAATACAAAATTTCTCGCCGTCTGTCATGTTTGCCTTATTTTGACCATAAAGAAGTAAATTACTCAAACTGTACGTGGATGTTTATAGTTTTTTTAGCTTAAGCTCTTAGCGCCTACATTCTTCATTTGTTTTGTCTGGAAACATTGCATATATATATATATATATATAATTTTGTAATCAATTTGTTTCTGTAAATACTAAAGTTCACAATGTGTGCTGATTTCCACATGCAAATGCTTAAACCCGGTTTTCAGATAGCTGAAGTACTAACGATTTTTTAATATAACTCCTCCGATGTATCAGTAATTCCAATATTAGCCCCAATTTATTCTAAAGCTTTCTTTTTATTCGTAGTTGCATATAAAAGGTACAATATAATTATTTTCAGGAACAAAATTACTAACTTGGCATTAGTTATGGTATCTCAAAACGTTTGAATATGAATATGCAATGTAAAAAGTTTATGCACGTTACTCCTGCTACTCATCTATCATACAGATAAAACGCCGTCACCATAGACAACCCACCTGATACATGTGTCTGCTGGGATGCATAACTTTAGTTACTTTTAATAATGAGAAATTACGACGTAGTAGATTCATTATGATGAAACTACACGGTTATATGAACACGTATTCCCATTACATTATGTAATTTATTTTATCTGCTCTTAGCTAGTTTTTTAAACATTATAGCTACTGATTTTCAACTATCTCCTGTCGAATCTGTGTTGAATTTTTATATTTTTCTTATGGATATAAGGGAAACGCCTGTCAATTGAGGTTACTTTTCTTACGAGTGTAATTTACCGAGTCTAGGGTAATCATAGTTAATCTGATGAAATAAGACCTCTCCCAACATTTACCCTGAGGTGAAAATTGCTGGTAATAATACCGACCTGTAATTTATTTGACTCTGATTGTAGACATGACGTAACTTCAGAAAGGTATTTAATGTAAATAATTTATATCTTCGAACCTTGCATTAGAGGTAATACTTCCTCTCTTACATGCGTTATTTTTATATACTGAAACAAACTGATTAGCAAATTAAAAAGTACTAAGTTCTGAAAAAACGTATTGAAAAAGCGCAAGTCGCCAGTTTTAAAGATCGCAAACTGTAACTTTGTGATCCAATTACTTAAGTGTTTCGAAATTCGTATTAAACTCTAAGAATTTTAGATGGGCATCATTGGATAACATTTTGAACAGAAACTCGTGTCCGGAATTGTACCGTTCCTTGATAGAATAATAATAATAATAATAATAATAATAATAATAATAAATAGTAATAATAATTATTATCATATATGAAATATGATATCATTACTGTAAGAGTAATTATATTTTATTTATTCTCGCAGATATTTTTTTTTTCAAATGCCCCAGGTTTGTCTTTCGATATTCCTGGTTTCTCTCCTGGCATGACGTACTTGTAACCCACTTCTGAGGTTGGGGCGCCTGGAAGGCGGGATTACGTTGCCCCGATGATATGATGGGTGATGATGATGATAATGGTGCACCAGGAGAGTCCCTAATCCTAAGCGTAACCTAAGATGAATATGAATGATGATGACTGCGATGGCCATATGATTTCGGGGACCGTTTGGGCCTTAAAGTTTTCCTGACATTTGTCTTACAGGTGAGGAAAAACCCCGATAAAAATCTCACCCAGAAAAAGTGCCCCGACGGGGGATCGAACCCGGGCCCGCTGCGTGACATGGCAGAACGCTACCCCGAGACCACAGCGGTGGACATTCTCGCAGATATAAAGGTCATTAAGATATTCTCTTGCACCCAAAAGCACATATATACACAAAATACAAAAACTACCAGTGATACACGAAAATACAAATTATCAGAAATCGGACGAAATAATAAAATGGATGATAAAATACATGAAAACTTTTTACATTACTTACTTACTTACTTACTTACTTACTCACTCACTGGCACTATCGAACCCGTAGGTTCATGGCCGCGCGGACATAAGCTCTCCATACATCCCTATCCTGAGCTAATGCGTTCCAATCATTCCCTGTATAATCTACTTCCCTCAAATCATAGTTAATGTTGTTCTCCCACCTCATTCTTGGTCTACCAACTGGGCGTTTTCCCTCTGACTTTCCTACAAGAAGTTTTCATGCACGTCTTTCATTCCCCATACGCGCAACATGTCCTGCCCATCGCAGTCTACGAGACTTAACTGTTCTTATTATATCTGGCTTCTATATAGGGTACAGACCATGTAGTTCATTGTTATGTAGTCTTCTCCATTCACCTGTCTGTTCATCTCTCTTTGGTCCAAAAATTGTCCTAAGAACTTTATTCTCAAATACTCGTAATCTCCTTTTTTACATTAGTTAATTAAATAATAATATAATAATATTAATAATAATAATAACATTAATTTTAGACAAAAAAACTAATTTAAACATGCTGTCTGTATAGATAAGCGTTAAGTTCAAAATGAAATTACTTACTTACTTACTTACTCACTGGCACTATCGAACCCGTAGGTTCATGGCCGCGCGGACATAAGCTCTCCATACATCCCTATCCTGAGCTAATGCTTTCCAATCATTTCCTGTATAATCTACTTCCCTCAAATCATAGTTAATGTTGTTCTCCCACCTCATTCTTGGTCTACCAACTGGGCGTTTTCCTTCTGGCTTTACTACAAGAAGTTTCCATGCAATTCTTTCATTCCCCATACGTGCCAAATGACCTGCCCATCGTAGTCTACGAGACTTAACTGTACTTATTATATCTGGCTTGCTATAACGACCACGTAGTTCATTGTTATATAGTCTTCTCCGTTCACCTGTCTGTTCATCTCTCTTTGGTCCAAAAATTTTCCTAAGTACTTTATTCTCAAATACTTGTAATCTCCTTTCCTCCCTTAAAGTAAGAGTCCATGTTTCGCAACCATATAATATAACTGGTAGAATAATAGTTTTATATATTTTCAGTTTAACTTTTTTTGAAAGGAGTTGGGACATCAAGAGTCTCTGCAATGCATAATAGCACGCATTTCCAGAATTGAGCCTATGTTTAATTTCGTTGTGCATCTCATTCCTATTTGTGATTATTGTTCCTAGGTATTTGAATTCAGCCACTTCCTCAAAATTTCCCTCATTTGTCATTAGCTGTCCATTTCCATTATATAATGAATTTCTACGTGTGACCATATATTTAGTTTTATTGATATTTACTTCCAGTCCTAATTTCTTAGTGTTACTCAGTAGTGTGTGCGTGTTGTCCTTTAGTATCTCCTCGCTATCGGCCAATAATACTACATCATCAGCATAAACTAACAGCTTATTAATACCATTGAGTTGTAAGCCTTCCTCATTCTCTAAGGATTTAATGACATGCTCTAGTACAAAATTAAATAGTAGATGAGATAGTGCATCTCCTTGCTTCAACCCATTCTGGATTTCAAAAGTGTCCGAAAACTGTTTGCCTACACGCACCCTACTCTTTGTGTCATTTAGACACATTCGTATAAGTCTAACTAACTTTTTAGGAATTCCGAGCTCCAGCAGGATACTATATAACTTCTACCTCTTAATTGAATCATATGCTTTTTTTTGAAGTCTATGTATAGTTGATGTACAGTACCATTATATTCCCATTTGTTTTCTAAAATCTGTCTTATACTAAAAATCTGATCTGTTGTAGACCTGTTTCTTCTCAATGCACATTGGTGATCTCCTAGAATGTCATCAATATAGGGAGCAAGTCTGCTTACAAATATATTTGTAAGAATTTTGTACGAAGTTGAAAGTAATGAGATGCCCCTGTAGTTGTTGCAATCAGTTTTATCTCCTTTCTTATAAATTGGTACGATAATTGATTCCTTCCATTCATCTGGAAAAGCTTCTTTTTCCCAAATCATACTAAGCAACCAGCGTATCTTGTCCATCAATTTTTCTCCCCTGATTTTATCAGTTCTGCTGGGATCTCATCTGAACCTGATGCTTTATACATCTTTAATTTTTCAATTGCCATTTCAACCTCTAATGCACTTGGCTCTGCGACTAGCATTTCTGCTGTCTGTAAACTTTCTAATCCTCCTCAATGTCCTGTTCTGTATGTACATTTAATAGCTGATTAAAATAACTTTTCCATCTATTTAATATACTCTATGGAACGTCTGCACTCAATCATATTCCCTCATTTTCATTCCGAATTATGTTTGTTCTAGCCTGAAACCCTTTCTTCTCTATACTAATTCCCTGATAATAATTCTCTAATGTTCCGTGTGTTTTTTGCATTTCATCATTTCAAGATCATTAATCTTCTCCTCTCAAATATAGTCCCTGCTTCTGTTGTGACGCTTGAGTAAACTTGGTGGTTTCCCGTCTACACACTACCCAATTGCTCTAAATTTACCTCATTTGGCTGCGTGTAACCATTTCATTTTTGGTGGTCTAAGCGGGCTTTTCTTTACAATGTCGGCACATTCCTCACCTCATCAAACCATTTCTTGTTTTGCCTCTTTTTTAAACAAAACCATGCTTTATGAAATTATGATATAAAATTACATACCTTTAAGGCGAGTCTCCTCACAGATGATTGACATTAGGACACCTTTTTAACAGTACTGTAGGCTTTTCGCAATCAATTTTAAACGCCTTTCGCCTCTCAAAAACGATGGTAATGACTCGCCGGCAGTTAAATGGGTTTCAACTCAGAAGACGATCGGTAACTCCTGCTGTTATATATTCTTGGTGCAAATATTTTTTTTACTAATCTTCACCTTGGTCGTGGACTCATCTTTTGTTAACATTTATGAATCTGTTACAAGGCATGTGGTTTTTATCTTCACACCTTATTTGTGATCATCCAACACCGTTAAATATTTTGTTTGTTTTAAATGTCTCAAATATACAATATAATTTACGGTGACTTAACTCTTATTTCTGGGGAAATGCATTGAGAATATAAACCTGAAGTGCAACTGGTTAACCATCCTATCAAGTGACTGATTTCTTTGTTCAGGATCAATCTATATTGTGATAAAAAATTAGTTTTAACAGAATAGCTTGAGAAAGAGTGTGGCTAAAAATGTCTCGATGCCCAAGGTTGAAATGCTGATACTTAAATTAATTTAATCAAATTAATTATAGAATTATCTCCCCTCACTCATTTTAATACTTAGGCCCACTCTGTTTTGATTGTGGTTATAATTACAATTATTATCCTAATCCTGCATTTGTGTAGACTCAATGTATTAAATTACATTTACTTATTATTACATTATACCGTGATTATTATTATTATTACTCCTACTTATCTTAACTCACTGGTACTAGCAGAACCCATAGGTTAATGGCCGCAGGGATATAAGCTCTCCATACATCCCTATCCTGAGCTGTAAATGCTGTTCCAATCATTCCCTGTTCTCACTATACTATCCCTCAAGATCCATGAGTTTATGGTTATTCTCCCACCTCATTCTTGGTCTACCAACCTGGGCGTTTTCCCTCTGGCTTTCCTACAAGAAGCTTCCATCCAAGTTCCTGTCAATTTCCGAGTACGTGCAACATGTCCTAGAGTCCCACGCAGTCTACGAGACTTAACTGTTTCTTATTATTACTGGACTTCCTATATGAAGAACCATAGTAGTTCATTGTTATGTAGTCTTACTCCCTTCAACCTGTCGTTGTCATATATCTCTCTATCAGTTACCAAAAATTTTCACTAAGTACTTTTATTCTACAAATACTATTGTAATCTCCATTTTCGTACTTTTAAAGGTCACAGAGTCCATGTTTGCACGTCCCAATTATATATATATAACGGTAGAATAATAGTTTTTTACGTTATTTTCTCAGTTGACGGTTTTTTTTTGAGAATGGGACATTTGCGGCACAGTCAAGAGTCTCTGCAATGCATAATAGCATGATTTTGGTGCCAGAATTGAGCCTATTGTTTTAAGTCTTTGCCCATCCTCATTCCTATTTGTGATCATTGTTCCTAGGTATTTTTGAATTCAGCTACTTCCTCAAAATTTCCCGTCCATTGTGTCATTAAGCTTTGTCCATTCTCCATTTAATCTTAATGACTTTCTACGGTGGACACTGACCATATACTTAGTTTTATTGATATTTACTTCCAGTCCTAATTTCTTAGTATTACTCATTATTGTTATTATTATTATTATTATTATTATTATTAGTAGTAGTAGTAGTAATAGTATTAATTCTCACCATAACCTTAATATTAACTACAAGTCAATTCAACGGATGAACTTGAATTATTTCCTCGAGTTGACTAAATGTCAAGTATTCCTCTAAGTATCGTTAACTAGGTGAAGCGCGATCTAATTTTGTCGTTGGACATTTCTAAGTTCACAAATAAATTTGCACTTAAACTTTTTGGTTGTCGCTATTTATCGGGCCTAACAATTTAGTTGGTTGCGAAAGTTATTAAGTTCGGTGTCTTCTATCTCCTTATGGTATTGAGAAGGAATAACACCGTGTTGCTTCAGATACAGAAATCTTGATCACGTGCTTTTTTGGAAACCCTCTTCTATTCCAGTCTTAGAAACTGTGAAACATATTTGTTTACTTATTAATGGCAGGCGGCATGGAAATTTCTATTACCGACGATCACGATATCTGAATTTGTCCAATGTGCGGGAGCTTTGAAGACGAAATACATATGTTAGAAAAATGTAACGATATGGAAAATTAGAGGTATCAGTTGTTCCCGGAAAGATTTCTAAATTCAAATCGTGATAGATTGTCATGCTACGAGTTAATGGTAAACCCCGTAAATTGAATAAACGTGAGTATATTTGTGGAAAAAACGCGGAAAATAAGAACAACACTCATTCGTGAATGAATAAAATGTAAGTAAAATTAATATTATTAATACTTAATAACTATACGTAACTTGATTAATGTATAATTTAAATTGTATTGTTATATAGTGTGTTGTCGTTTTGTTTTCTTTATTTTATTATATTACAAGACTTTGTTTATTGATACGGACTGTCACCAGCATGTACGGTTTGCTGCCTGTGCTATCCATATTTGTAAATAACATTGTACAGGATGTCCACAAAGTCCTGCTACCGAAACAATGTAACTTAGCTCGTAAACTATTTGACATGGAGACATGCTGTTTTTTTACAACGTATTCTACATCTCGCAATTTGTTTTACATGTGTTGCAGATTGTGATTTAAACAACAATGACGACACCACAGGAAAAGGCCCAGTGTATATGGTGGTATGCTGATCTGAGTCTGGCAAATAACCAGTAACTGTTCATGAAATTTCCGCCGGCAATATGGAAGATATCCTCCATGCAAATCAATGTAATTAGATGGGCCGATAAAGTTCTAGCGATTAGCAGTGTAATCGACTTGCCACGGAATGGACTACCAGATATAAACCAAAAAACCTATAGACAATGGGCAACTTGCATTTCAACCCAGACCTCAAAAGTCGGTTCGTCGTGCTTCACGGGAACTGCATTTACCAAAATCAACCATTCATAAAGTCCTCCATAAACGGTGCAAATTTCTCAAGCGTCCTTGCCAACTGACTTCCCTCTGCGTGCGGAATTTGCTGATTCCATGTTGATGCATTTGACGAAGACAATGAGTACCTGCAGAGGGTGATGTCCTCTGATGAAGCGAATTTCTTTGTGTCTAGACATATTAACAGCCATAATATTCGGATATGGGGGTACCGGTGATTTACCAGACTCAGCATACCACCATACACATTGGGTATTTTCCTGTGATGTCGTCATCGTTGTTTAAATCACAATCTGCAACAAATATAAACAAAACCTTGAGAGATGTAGGATACATTGCAAAAAACCACATGTCTCTATCTCAAATAGTTTACGAGCTAAGTTAGGCCTACATTGTTTTGATAGCAGGAGTTTGTGGACAACTGTATCTTATCTAATAAAGTCCTACAACTAATACTACTACTATTACTACTATTACTACTATTATTACTACTACTACTACTACTACTACTATTACTACTACTACTACTACTAATGGCAGGCCCATCCACTTTTTCTCCTGTTCTGGACGACATTAGAATACCGTTTGGCGATTTCGTCATTGACAACTTAATTATATTGCTTAACAATGTCCAACTCATACCCGCATCTGGTGAAACCTAATCCAGCTATGAAGGTTCCAAGTTGGTGATTTTGTTGCATTCCATCCCAGTGCGGCGACGAGCTATTTCAACTATGCCAAGCTACGTGCTACACATCGGGAAGTATGTAGTGCTGAATGGATTATTCTGGCTGAGCGAGCATAGAACGTCCAACCGCGGTCATCACACTTTCAAATCATGTGGAAAGTATTTTCAGACAATTAAGATATAATAAGTAATCTAATATTACAAGATCCTGTATGTTGCATTGCAATATTTTAAAATTATTATGTACTTATTGATTTGCATAAAAAAGTTTATTTAAATCATTATTGAATTCGTGATATTAACTAACTCGCTGGTACTATTGAACCCAGAGGTCGACCAGAGAAAAGTTTTCCATATATCCCTATCCTGACCTAATACTTTCGAATTATCCCCTGTATAATCTATTTCCTCAAAACATTGTTACTGTTATTCACCCACCTCATTCTATTAGCTGCTTTACTTCTGGTTTTCCTACAAGGTATTTGCATGTCCTTCTTTGAGCCCTCATTCGTGCCACGTGTACTGCCCATTGTAGTCTATGAAACTTAATTGTTCTTATTGTAGGTATGTGGTATCCCAAAGATCATGTAACTCATTTATTTATTCTTCTCCATTCGCCTGACTATTCACCTCTATTTGGTCTAATGTATCCTAGGAACTTCTTCAAATACTCGTAATCTTTTCTCCTCCCTTAAAGTAAGAGTCCATATTAGAAAACATACACATAACTTGGAGAATAAAAGTGTTTATACATTGTCAGTTTATTTATTTTTTTCTAGAAGTTAGGACAAGAGTCCCTGTATTGCATAATAGCATGAATTTCCAGAACAGAACCTATGTTAGTTTTTTGCGTACCTCATTCCTCTTCCTAGATATTTGAATTCAGCCACTTCTTCTAAATTTCCCTCATTTGTTCTCTACTGCCCATTTCCATTGTATAATATATTTATGTTACCATGTTTTTATTTTTACTGATATTTACTTCCAGCCCCAATTTCTTAGTGTTGCTCAAAAGAATGTGTGTGGTTGCCCTTAATATCTCCTCGCTTCGCCTAATATTACTATCATCAGCATAAACTAACAGCTTATTAATACCTTTGAGATGTAAGATTTCTCTATCTTCAAAGATTTGACTGAATGCTCTAGTACAAAATTGACTAGTAGAGGAGATAGTGCATCTCCTTGCTTTAACCCCTTGTGAATTTTAAAATTATCTGACACTGTTTGCCTACACCTCTTTGTGTAATTTAGACACATTCCAATAAGTCTAGCTTTTAGGAATTCCGAACTCCAGCAGGATACTTTATAACTTCCGCCTATTGAGTCATATACCTTTTTGAAGTATGCATATGTGATGCTTAGGGCCGTTATATTCCTATTTCTTTTGTAGAATCTGTCTTATACTAAATATCGTATCTGTTATAGACATATTTTGTCTAAATCCACATTATTGAATACTTATTACATCATCAATATAGAAAATAAATCTGGACCTAGTAGTATATTTGTTAAATATTTCAACGATGTTTATATTTGTTAAAAATCTGTATAATATTGAAAGTAATGAGATGTCCCTGTAAGTTGTTGCAATCAGTTTTATCTCCTTTCCTAAAGATAGGTACGATATTGTTTTCTTTCCATTCATTTGGTAGAATTTCGTTTCCAAAATTATACTCCAATATTATATCTTGTCAATCAATATTTCTTCCCTGATTTTATCAGTTCTGTAGGGATGCCACTCGAAGCTGATGCTTCGTACATTTTTAATTTTTCTAGCGCCATTTCAACCTCTAAGACATTTGCTTCCGTGACTAACATCTACAAATCATCCTCTTCAATATACAGTTTTGCATGTACATTCAATAGTTGATTAAAATAATTAGTTTCATCTATTTAATATACTAGTGTAATATACAAAGTTTCCCATTTTCATTCATAATTATGTGTTTTATACCCTAAAACCCTTTCCTCTGTTTTCTAATCACCTGATATAATTCTGTAATGTTCCTATTTTTTGCTTTCATCTAAATATCATTAATATACTCTCTCAAATATTCCCTCTTTTTACACTTTTAATGGTCTAGTGGTTTCCTGTCTGATGTTACCTAATTCTTCAATATTTACTACATTTGACTCGTGTAATCAATTTTTGATAACTCTTTTATTTACAAATATCGGCACATACCTCATCGAACCATACCTTGTCTTGCCTCTTTTTTTTTAAAATAACGGACGCTTTCTGTTGCTGACAATTAATATTATCTCTTATGGTCTCTCATTCTTTATTTATGTCTGTTTATTATTCGGTTACGACATTCAGATCTGAAGATTACAGCATTTCAAATTTATTGGCTATTTTGATCTGGTATTCTTGCCACAGTTCAACATTTTAAAATGTTTAATTCAAATATTTTATAATAATCTTTGGCGTTTGTTCCTTTCGCAATCAATAACCGTTGTCTTATTTTCACTCTGATCAGACGATGACTGAATTGCAGTGTGTCCATTTTAACTGTCTTAACTTCGATGATGCTACTGTGCCATCGTTTATCCACTAATACATTATCTATCTGGTTTCCAGTTTCATCATCAGGAGGCACCCATGCTCATTAATGAATATCCTATTGCTGGAATATTGTGGTCTTAACAGTGAGATTGTTATTGTGGCAACGGTGACTCTAATGTCCCCACTACCTTCATGAAGACTGAATTTGCCTGTAGTTGGCTTGAATATACCTTCCCGTCCCACTTTTGCATTAAAATATCCGAAGGCAATTTTCATATGATTTCGTAAAGACTATTAACTACACATTCTAATTCTTCACAGAAGTCGTCCTCGAAAGTCTCGTCCTTCCCTTCTGTGGGATCATGTACAATTACAGAATCATGTCGTTTAACCTTTAGAAATAAAGGCCAACACGCATACACTATTGAGTAAAACTAAGAAATTGGGACAGGAAGTAAATATCAATAAAACTAAATATATGATCACACATAGAAATACATTATATAACGGAAATGGACAGCTAGTGACAATTGAGGGAAATTTTGAGGAAGTGTCGAACAAATACCTAGGAACAATAACATTGGTCGACAAGGGTTTTCTTCACAAGAAATCTGATTAGTCAATGTAGTGCATTTTTTCAAACTGAATTCAGATATGTAGTCAGAATTTTTCCATCAGGCACAGTCTTTTTGTGACAGCTACTTTTTTAAAATTGATTTTAGCATTCTCTTTGACCTGTCATAGGAACCTTTACCTTATATGTAGCGATTTTATCCAAGCTGTATTTAAGGGCTGTCTCTGATGAGCACGGTGAGCGTTTTCATCAGCAAATTTTCACAATGGAAAAGAGGTACCAAGGCAAGTGGAGTTCTAATATGCTCGCTGACTACTGTTGAACCAAGAAGAGAGATGTTCCAGATGCAAAATATGCCCGAAAATCACTATCTACCACTTTCTAGGTAAGTCAGAATGAGTTAGATGGATTTTATTAAAGATTATAAAAATTATAAAAAATTTTAATCAATATAACAGAAAACCCTTGCTCGATAGGAAAAACTGAAATGATATTTAAATACTTCTAAAATCTCATATTTTTATTCTTGTGAAAGAAAAAAAAAAGAGTTCATTTTTGTCGACCAGTGTAATTACAAATAGGAATGAGATGCACAAAGAAATTAAACATAGGATCAATTCTGGAAATGCGTGCTATTATGAATTACAGAGACTCTTGACGTCCAAACTCCTTTCAATAAACGTTAAATTGAAAATATATAAAACTATTATTTTACCAATTATATTATATGGATGCGAAACATGGACTCTTACTTTAAGAGAGGAAAGTAGATTAGGAGTATTTGACAATAAAGTTCTTAGGAAAAATTTTGGACCAAGGAGAGATGAACAGACAGGTGAATGGAGAAAACTACATAAGTGAACTACGTGGTGTTTATAGGAAGCCAGATATAATGAGAACAATTAAGTCTCGTAGATTGCGATGGGCAGGACATGTGGCACGAATGGGAATGGAAGACGTGCATAGGATCTTCTTTTTGGGAAAACCCAGAGGAAAAACGCCCAGTTGGTAGATCAATAATGAGGTGGGAGAATAACATTAACTATGATTTGAGGGAAGTAGATTATACAGGGAATGATTGGAAAACATTAGCTCAGGATAGGGATATATGGTGAGCTTATGTCCGCTCGGCCATGAACCTACGGGTTCCATAGTGCTAGTGAGTTAGTTCGTCATCCTCGATCTTCTCGTCCTTCTCTTCTGTGGGACCATGTACAATTACGATTACAAAATTATGTCGTTTACCCTTTAGAAATACGTACGATATCCAATCGCTGACAAATCCATATCAAAATTGCCTTAGGATATTTTTTTGGATAGCGGAGAGGATCCTCGTACAGATTAAAAAAACCCGTTTCGAATTCATGTCTCCCTGCTTCTCATAGTAAAATATAAAGCTTCCTATTTCCTGACTACTTTCTCCTGGTCATTTTACTTCCCTTAAAGCGACTGTATCGAAGGGGATTTAACTAATTCCTGCGTTAATATTTCTAGCGCCCCACTATCACATGATGTCCTAACATTTCGTATTTCTTAAAACATGTCCCTGTGTTTGAGGCTATTCCATGGACTCCCTGAAATAGTCCCCGCCCAGAGAACCGAAAGGGAGAATATTTTAACTCCGAAAATTTTACTCCTCTAGAACCGTCGTCCGCGTTTCTTGATAATTTATTTGTTACAATGAAAAGTCTCTCTTTTTTTACCAAGCTACTTTTTTCATCTGCCTTATCGCCTTCGACCTGTCTGGCATGAGTAACCCTTTTGGCAGTAATCCTACTGCCAGCATAGCTTCCGGCATCATTTAAGCACTCAAGCCACTCCACCACCACAAGGAGGGCATCAATAATCATGTGTATTACATTTAGAGTATAAACATTCTGCATTATACCAAGACATAGATGATATTAAATTAGTTTGTTTATTAATCATTTATACATAAGCTGAGGAATTTAGTACTGGGAGATATATCACCAGTGAGATAGTACGACTACAGGTTTTTTATATTGCTAAAATATCGTTGTACAACTTATTGAAATATATTTTCCAGCAGTGAAAAATTGTTATTCGCGGATTGTAAGTTTGTTTCAGGTACATAAATATATCAATGAACAAACATAAAAATTTCATAGTGTTATGAAATTGTATTTCTTGGTATACCTACAGTTCCGTTCTCCGTCGCAAAATATGCGTTCGTATGCGTGGTAAAAATGTGAATATATCACTAGAATTCAAGTGAAGACTTTCTGGAATGTAATTTCAAGTATGTTCCAAAGTAATAACCGTTTGTGGGTGCGAAGAAACAATAATCATCAAGTGCTCATATGTTTTATGATACGCCCAAACCATTTTGTTTTGACGCCTTTTTATTATTGATAAGGCAAGTGAGAAAGACAGTTTTGATATAATTTGCAGAACCTTAGTTTAAGTTGTAGTACGAAATACTGATTTCATGCACATCGAATGTTTAGCTAGTCATTTACATTCTGGAGTGGATATAGTGTGTTCAAACACAATCGTATTGTTGTTCTACAGGTTGCTACAACTGGCGTCGTATCTCTGTTCACAATTTCCATTTTCATCTGTCCGAGCAATATTCTTCCTCCAATCCCCTTTTTCTCATGGCTTCCTAGATATAATTCTTCCAACTATGTTTAAGTCGTCCCAAAATATTTCTCTTGGTGGTATCAATTCAGAAATCTGCTTTGGCTATGTAACGTATTAATGTTTAATTGTGTGTCCATCCCAAATTAACTGTCACTTCCGTATTTAATCAATGTTGTCTCCATATACTCCAATAGCTTCTCTTACTTTTTAAACTCACTTTGAGCCAGAATAACTTAATAATTAAAATTTGGAACCAACATTTTAACAGTGTGTAAAAACCGACTAACCTTTATTCCCATACCATTTTCCGACTATCAGTTTACACATATTTTTAAGAACAATCGAACTCCCCTCCTTCCGGAGATGGCGATGATCCATGAAAGTTGATAGGCTATAACACAGATGATTGAAATGAACTTATTTATTCGTAACGTAAATGTTGCAGAGTAAGATATTTGTGTTGGTAATACTTTGTGTTGGAATGTAATAATTGTTTTCATTAAATATTTTGTGTTAATTCAAATTGAATAAGATTTAACTGTGATGTTAAAATTGCATAAATGAGAAACAGCATGATCTGCTCTTACGGGTCATATAATTAAGAATATCCAGTAGACATTTTCCCGTACATGTTCTCAAATCATTTCATTATTGTGTCTTCCCATGTTGCTTTCTGTCTTCTTCCTTCCCATCTTGTTTAAAAAATCTTTGGAGTTATCATCATCTTAATGAATTGTTTAAGTAATGAATGTGATTCATATTAAATCTAATTACAACACACACACACGCGCGCGCGCGCATATATATACAGTCTGTATGTGTGTGTTATGTGACGGATGTTAATGTGAATATGATTTAGTGGTTGTCCAGAACAATATTGTAACTATAATGAGTTTGGCCCAAAGTTAATTTCTATTTTAAAAAGTCCCACACGCAATTAACGACCATTTCCCTTAAAAAAACTCAACTTGAGAAAAAATTACAATCATATTTTGGGAGGCTGGTCAATTTATTAATTGCGAAAATGCATTTCAAGGAATGATTAAATACACAATGTGACAAACTTATGCATTTCTAAATATTAATATATCACTCTTAAAATTATTTCTTACTTAGTAGGCTTCGTTTCGTTAATAGTGATTTAAATAAATACTTCAAATTACATCGGCCGCTTATTTATTTACTTTGCTTCTTCCATACATATATTCACATATGCATACCATAGTAGCATACATTTTAATCCATAGGCATATTTAAACATATGAAAGAAATGTATATTAAATTAGCCTATATATGCTTCTCGTACATTTTGTTGTACACTTAAGTCATTCTTACATACATACAGACATACATACATACATACATACATACATACATACATACATACATACATACATACATACATACATACATACATACATACATACATACATACATACATACATACATACATACATACATACATACATACATACATACACACATACACACACATTCACACATGCATACGCCTTTGTACGTACATGGATGGTCTTTTATTCTGTGTTGCCATGGTAACTAAACTGGCGTTTAAAGTGGATAATCTGATCACCAATACATACAAGAATTCTCGGTTGATACAGGGTGTAAAAACAGGTTTTATAGCGTTTAGGGGTGATAGAGGAGACAAAACCAAACATCCGTTTTATATCATAATACTTTAACAAATGCATTTTTTTAGCGCTTCTGTTATTACGAATTTGTTTTTGGAATCCACATAGGCTGTTTGAATGCATAAATAACGATAAAAAAGTTGTTTATCTACCTGGAGATGGTAATTAAGCCACCATTCATTTAATTGTATGCACAATTGATTTCTGCATGTTGATGTTCTCAAAATAAAATAAAAAATCTCAAATAATCTTTGGTTCATCAATAACAAGGAGGGATGTCAGCTCACCTTGTGCGCCTACCGACATCTCGTACACAGATGTTCCATAAAGACGTCCATTGAGGCGAGGTCGGTTACAGTAGAACTGGTCCATCCTTGAGCTTTATTGTCAATCTCATTCACCATTTAACTTGTTGCAGAGAAAATACAACCGACTGCTAGGTTATGTATCGGATGTTGAGCAACGTCCGTTTTAAGCCCTATTAGTGAAAAATTATTCATGTGTCAGAGTTTTGTCACATAAAAATACCTCCTCCATCGTCCCTGAAATGTCTTAAATTCACTTTTTGACACTCTTTATAAAATATCAAATGAACGTAAAGAGCTATTATCTAAACTCTGAAGAAGAAATCAAGTTCCGTGCGACGCCATCATTGCAGTCAGACTTGAGCGCTATACAGAGTACAATGCAACATTGACCAAAGGACCGAAGAGACGTCTTCAACCTCAAGCGAAGGTAAAATTAGTTATTGGAAGAATTTAGTATAGATCTTTTCATAATGAATGGGGAACACGTACACTTAACAAAAAAAATGAGCGGCTTCAAAACGCAGATACACTATTATGACGCACTGCGTATGCTTGAAGAGCTAAAACTGTAGTTCACGAGGTAACGCACTGTTAAATGTTTTAAATACACTGTATTTGGTTTTAATGCTCTTAAATAGTTAAAGCGCAATGAAGGAGATATGTTTCTAGATATTTACGATTGTTTGACGTATACAGTATTACTCAAATTGCGACATTTCGAATAAAGTTCAATTCTCGTGCATAGTGTAAAAGTAAACAAGACAGCCAGAATTTAGACAACTAATCTCCGACGTTAAAGTAGAGTAGATCGTTAAACCAATTACGAAAAAATGAAATATGTGCGAGGGCCATGCTTCAAATACCTCGAAAATGATTTTTTATTTATTTGTAAATCCGCAAAATACATCCTATAGCATTTAATTCCAGCCACGTAATATACATCCATTTCACAATATTTTAAGTAATATTCTTGCCTTCGTAAACTCTATAACACTATTTAGCTACCGGTATAAATGTGTGTATGTGTGCAGTATCGCGTTGTAATGTCAATGATGTAAATTTATGTAATAAAAGATAATATAGCTTCATATATTTATGTATTTATTTAGGTCTAATTATTACGAATTAGTGAGGAAAAAGTTTCACTCTTCAATTAAAATATTTAGTTCATATATGTAAAGACTAGCCTAATAATAGCCCATAAATGATGGGCAATAAATAATAATAATATTTCCAAATAGTTCGTTTTTTCTACAAGAGTGGACAGACAGAATAAAACAGAAAGCATTGTAACATTAAAAAAATTACTTATCGGGAATTGAACCTGTGATCTCTTACATAAGAAACATGCCATAAGGCACTGAGCTAAACGTTCGATGGCTTGCTATGCGTAAAAGAATTTTCTTCATTGCAGGAAGGGGAACGTATTGTAGCTCCACTGTGGAATTGTTTTACTTGTGTAAATCGGACGTTAAAATTTGTTCGAAATCAAGAGTTTGCTCATTATTATTTTCTTGCTAAATATGCAATGTAAGTTATGTTTTTCACAAATCAGAGATTATAAGGAGAAATGAAAATGTTTGAAACAATTGCAGTACTAAGATATTGAAACACTTCTTGTATAATTAATTAAAGAAGAAGATGAAGAATAAATACACGAACATTTAACACATTGCTCAGAGTTCTATGAAGATACGTGTAAAATTATTATTGGTACCAATATAATACTTTACAAAGTTAGACTCTAGATAATTTAGAAACTTAATTAAAAAATATTCTAAATATTCCCGTGCAAAAACTATACGAAAACATTATGTATCTAAATGTTACAATAATGTTGCCTGGGAAATACTCATCTATGAGTAAAAATAAATATTGGCTTTCCATAGATAAAACTCGGAATTCTGTCAGGAGATTTTTTGAAAATATTGTGGGTGCATTTTCGCCAGCCAGACCTAATAAATAATTTATATTGACTTCCGAAGTTAGTAGGAAAGTTAACCACAAGTGTATAGTCTATTTTGTTTTCAAAATTAAGCAAATCGTTATTTGTGCAAATGAATTGTACTGCTTTACCTTTTTACGCACCCCTGTTCCTTTTGTTTACATTTTAAGTTACATGAATTACATCATCTACAACTCGCGACGTATCCTCTATGCTAGGCATATGCATTCTTAGAAACATTGTATTAAACATTGTTTTTCGTAAAAATACAAATTTCATGGCAATTGGTGTATTATGTGAAATTATTGTTATAAAAATCAGAAAATGGGAACATTATCTGACCTGTTCAATCTCTCCCTCGTATAAGTTTCAGTGTACACATTGTTATTAAAATGTATCTTCTCTTATCTCTTAGAATAAGGTAGCTGTTACTAATTACAGAAAATATAATCTCTTCAGTCCTTTTATATCCTAGCCTGTACGTATTTGAGGGGTCTAATGAGAGAGGGGGCTATGCCACTTTGAGAAGAAATGGAAATAAGTTGCGTTTTATAAAGCATTGTATTACGACATTATTTGTACAATAAAGAGGTATCTTTTTCTTCTTTAACTTACTATTATGTAAATTATGCAAAAGGAAAAATATAAATTTTAATATAAATAACAGTGATTATTTCCATTTCTCCTCAAAGCGACATAGCTCCCTCTCTCACTAGACCCCTCAGTATTCTTCATGTTAATATAACCTCTCATCTGTAAATCATTTTACGTGCCCCTCGTCAACCGGGCTTTACAGAGACTCCACCGTCGGGAGAGCAAATTTAAACTTTGTGTCACACACATACTTCTTCGACCACACAATGAAATGGAGGGTGTCTCTGAATGAGTGATCAGCTAAATCTAGGGTTTAATCTAAGACAACACAAACATTTAAGTCGAAACACACCATTAACTCACATTCATATTAAACATGGCGAAAATGATGTTTGTTATGATGGCTAGATGAATGCTCGGGGACCATTAGGGCTTTAACATTTCCTGATATTAGTCTTAGAAAAAATTTACCCAGGAAACTTGTCCCGACCGGGGATCGGAACCGGGTCTGCTACATATGAGGTAACAGTGCTACCAGGAAAAAACAACAGTGAACCCTACATAATAAACGAGAGGTTTATTTTTTCTCACTTGTAAACAACTCAAGATAGCTGTGATTTGTTTTATCATAATATTAGGCCTAAATAACTGTGGTTCACGCTCTACTTTCATATTATTTCTAACTATTGAGATTAGGTGGCAGCGCTGTCAAAATTTTAAAAAAAGTTACAAAAATCTACTTTACCATAAATGATAACCACTCAAATCCAATAGCATTGCACCTCAATTTGTTTCTTAAAAATGTAAATAATTTTGCTGTTGCGCCGTTGCCGTGGTTTAAGGAACATTCCATTCAGCTAAGGGAATTGCGCTGATTCCAGTCCCCTGGGATAAACATTTCTCATGGAATTTTGGTCAGTATGGTACCGGTGGCCACCCACCATCGTTATGAATTTGGGTAGTACAATAATACGACTAAAGAGAATTTAAAAATATAAAATCCGTACCTGAGTTCTCAGTCGTCCTGAACTTTTTTAATGTTGTAAAATATGAAGACCTTTCTGAACATATGTTCTATCTTCTGCTTGTATTTTGGTACTAAATGTTGTTTGTTAGAATTTTGTAAATAGAATTCAGACAATTGGGTGTGTCCTGGTTAAGTAAGTATGCTTTCTTGGCTACTTTTAATATCTCGATTTCTTTAATGGCAATGATTTTCAAGTTGTTAATTTCTTTATGAATAATCGAAAACACGTTGTTGATAAAATTAAATTGATGACGGGTTTCTATAAAATGTTTGGCAAAACTGGATTTACCCTCATTGTGTCTGAAGTCCTTAAAGTGTTCATTAAATCGTGCATTAAAATTTCTTGTTCTGCCAAAATAAAATGTTTCACAGCTATTGCATCTTAGTTTGTAAACACGAATTTTATATTTATAATTTTTACATAATGACCTCAACCCAATATCTCAAACTCATCGCGGTTTATATAGAATTATTGTTTTTCTCTTTAGTTGCATTAATTACTACAGGCGAAAAGAAAAACCCGAGTATATTATTTCCAATATGATGATAGCTACAAAAGTAGCGCCTCCAGATTGAGAATGTCTGGGAACTTGATATACTGACACTACACTGTGTGGATCCTGCACCTCTCTAAGTGACACATGGATGTGACGTTAGCAGCCGGCTGGTATGCCAAGAACCTTCTAGGACTGTCGCGCCATAGAGTTATTTTTTATAATGTTGTTTCTTGATAAATCACATAACACTAAGTAAAATTAAAACTCTCCGAATCAGTTCTGACCTCACATAAACACCATAAATGTGGAGCTCCATGAACAACTCTTGTTTTCAAAATTAATAATACTTTCCACATTTAATACATAAAAAAATGTTATCTGCCATAACTTCAGAACAGAATGGGATTATTTGAAGCGATCAATATCATTAAGAGATCAGATGTACAGCATTCCCTACAGGCTTTAGCAGTTACAGATCTCCAACCAAATTCTAGACTTTCTTCAATATTTAATGATGGTTTTGTATAAAACTTCAGAAAGTTTTGGAATTCATTATTTTGATTCGGTAAAGTTTTCTCTCTGCTGTTAAAACTTGGACATTATTTAAAACACAGTATTTGTTAACGAACGTATACAATTCTCCTCGGATCCGATAATAGTAAAGCTCCGGATTTCGAGAAAGTTCATAGAATGTGTTGACAATCTTTGGTATAAAATGAACTACTTGGAATAGAGTTCAAAAAACCAAATAATAATAATGATCATATTAATAATAACATTAATGATGATAATGTCGACGATGATATAAAGATAACGAAATCTCCGTTAAACAAGATGGCAAATTATCTTCTTGGGAAAAGATCAACACTGGAATAAGAGAGGGATGTGGACTTTCACCGGTGCTTTTCATTATATACATGAATAAATTAATACATGAATGGAGGAAAACACAACTGGGATATATACCCATCAATAGGAACCTCAAACTCGATGCTATTCTTTTTGCAGACGATTTAGCTCTTCTGGCACTTTCCGAAAATGATTTGCAACGATCAATTTATAATTTACAAAAAAATAGGTGCCAAATTTAATATGGAAATATCAATTAACAAAACTAAAATTATGGCATTTCATGGGAAGGACCCCATACAAAGTAAAATCTGTCTCCAGAATAAAATTTTAGAGAGATCTAATCAATTTAAATATCTTGGATATTATCTCTCTATCTGGGATGAAAAGGATATCCCTGAAAAAGTTACTAGTTATAATAAAAGTTTAGGAATTATTAATCAAGTTATGAAACCATCCCATGTACAAAAAAACACCAGATTACGTTTATATAACACTTTGGCTAGACCAGTGTTGACCTATGGTAGTGAAGCATGGACACTAAGAAAACAACATGAAAGCAGAATAACGGCTTGTGAAATGAGATTCATGCGCAGAACAGCGGGTTACACCAGATGGGATCGGAAAAGGAACACCGATATCTTAAAAGAATTGAAGACTACGCCAATTTTGGAATAGCCTAAATTAAACAGTACCAACTAAATTGGAAACACCATCTTGAAAGAATGAGTTCAGATCGGATCCCCAAAGCTGTTTATAATTATATACCAAGAGGACGCAGATCACTGGGCCGTCCTAAGAAACGCTGGAGGGAAAATTTTCTATAGGATCGTAACAGGCCTTGGCCTAATACTTGGAAGGAAGAAGAAGAAGATGTCGACGATGATGATAATAATAATAATAATAATAGTAATAATAATAATAATAATAAAATATCTATTCTTACAGAATTAAGGGCTTAATACTTTATATTTCACTCAAACAATAAATAAGATGTAGTGGGTGTAAATGTGATCGGGCAGTAGCTAATTTGATAAATGAATTTATTTATTTTCCTTTACTTGAAAAATTACTTCCATCGGGCCGCTGTTCCGTGGTAACCATTTTCTCTTTAGAAATTATGAATTGTGGAATCAATTAAGATGCTACTGATATTGAATTGCATTTATTATACAACCGAACAGTACAGATATTATAATAGCATATTATTTTGTTGTTTATTTTGTTTTCGGACAGTTCATGTTGTTTTTCTTCAGTTGTTTATTTTCTTGTCCCCGAATCATTAACGGTTTTGACTATTATGCATAACTGCACCGGTTACATTGCTGAGGTATGTACTGCGAAGGTTATGGAGTCTTTATAAGGGAATGGAGAGTGCTCACTTATTACTCGTAGAATAATGGCTATACTTTAATATTATTTTATTTTTATGACTCATCTAGCAAGGCAATGTAACAATTTTTGTATAATAGTGTTAAACGTACCATGAAATACATGAAAAATAAATGTTATACTAAATATGTTTATCGATATCATGGATTTTTATAAATATGTTTAATTGAATAATCACTTTTTTACACTCACTGTATATATGCTGCACTGACGTACAGAAGTTCTACGCGAAATTTAATTAAAATGTATGCGAAAGTGAAGTGAGTTATAAAATATGTACATATTGTCACCAATCACACAATACATTTACCATATAAATTAATAAATTATCTTAATAATCCACTAATCATTCTGCCCGAGGGCAAGCCTTTCACCGCAATCATAGCATTTTCATGCTGTGCTTTGCAGCTTTACTATGGAATTGTTATAGGTGTGGTAGCTTCCCGTTGCTTTCCACACCGGTGAAGGATGGCGATGATAATGATAAGGACAATGATGGCCTGATGATTTTCGGGGACAGTTGGGCCCTAAGCTTCCTGACTATTGTCTTACAGATGATGAAAACCTCGGAAAAAACCTTACCCAGTAGCGTGTCCCGACCGGGAATCGAACCCGGGCCCGCTGCGTGACAAGGCAGCACGCTACCTCGAGACCACAGCAATGGACAATCTTAATGATAATAATAATGGTAAAATTAGCGACAAATATTTCTCAGCGACAAATATTTCCTTCCTGAAAGAAGTCTTAATGAGGTTTTATAATTAGAGGTGAGAATGTTAACCACCAGTTCATAGAAATCGACTTATTTACTGAATAAAATACTATTTCTCTGCAAGATAAATTAATGTACTACTTTTCTTTCTTCTTATACCTAGTAAAGTGATTTAAGTAATTTGTTTACATACTGTATCTGGGAACGTCAAGCTCCCGTATCAGTGTTAAACGAGTAAACAAACGATAGCCACGTTAATGTTGCAAATGTTAGTAAAAATAAATTTACGTTACTCTACTGTATCTTTGTTCATTTATTTTAGATACTTTTCATCAAGAATAGATTCAATTTTATTTTATTTTCTCACTTCATATTTTAAGCAAATATTTAATTATTCTTCTTAATTGTAATTGAACCTCTCACTTTATAGCTATGCGTCCCACGCCAACCGGACCTTCTAGTGGCACGACATGTAGTGGGAGAGATTTTTATAATTGGATCACACACATACTTTGTTGATAACACAGGGGCACACGGTGACCTTCCCCGAATGTGTGATCACCTCAATCCAGGGTTGCTCCTAGACAACACGGGCATTTAAGACGAAACACACCAGTCACTCACACATTCATGTTAAACATGGCGAATATGATGGTTTCGGAGACCGTTTGGGACTTACATTTCATGAAATTTGTGTTACAGGTTAGAAAGAACCCCGAAAAAAAAAACATTACACAGAATGCTTGTCGCAGCCGGTGATTGAACCCAGGCCTGCTGCATTATGAGGCAGCGATGCTACTTCAAGGCTACAGCAGTAGACAAAATATCTAATTAATAATTAATTAAATTTGGTTTTAGTTACGTCTGAGGAGTAAGAACAGTAGACTTACTTACTTACTCATTGGGACTATCGAACCCGTAGCTTCATGGCCGCGCGGACATAAGCTCTCCATACATCCCTATCCTGAGCTATGCTTTCCAATCATTCTGTGTATAATCTACTTCCCTCAAATCATAGTTTATTTTTGGCATGGATTCCCCTGAAGTAGTCCCGCCCGGAGAAGCGAATGGGGGACTATTTGACCTCCGGAAAATTTTACTCCAGTTGAACCCATGTCCTCATTTCTTGACGGTTGTATTTTTATGATGAAAGATCGTCACTCTTTCGACCAAGGTACTTATTTCGTCCAGCTTATTACCTTCGACCAGTCCGGCATGGGTAACCCTATCGGCAGCAATGCTACCGCCGGCATAACTCTTGGGATCATTTAAGCACGCAAGCTACTCTACCACGACAAGGTAAAGATACCATGGAGGGAAATACAGTAGACATAGTCAAAATTAATAAAAATACAAGAAATTTAAGAATATTAAAATTAAAAATCTGATTCATGATACATGTAAGACCATGTACAGTGTATAAAAGCCGTTAGGATGTCTTGGTAATATGCTGCTATGTATTAAGTTTTGAAATATGTAGAAGCATCACATTGACCTGTTTAAGGTCCATAATTTTAAATCTATTCCATTACTTTACTTTGAAAACATTGTGATACCAAATACTCGAAGAGTTGTGTTACCTTAATTCAAGAAAATGTGAAGGATGTGTTTTATATTACATATTAAACATTGGCTGAACTCTGGAAACATATGCTACTATGATACATTATAATAACTCTTGTCATCCCAAATTTTCTAAAAAAAAGTTAAAATAAAAATATATAAACTAGTGTCAATTCCAGTTACATGGATGCGAAACAAAGTATCTTGCTTTAAGAGAGGAGGGAAGGTTATGAGTATTTGAGAGTGAAATGCTTAACCCTTAAATTGGCAAAACACTAATTTCTCGTATCAGTTATTTGAAAGTTGCAGACCGGCCTGAAAACGAACTATTACGATTATTGGGTATTATTGGGTATATTATGTAATTCGACACGCATTCAAATAATTTCTACTCGTTCGTTTTCTTCTGCTTCATTAAAATTATTAAATGAAACAAACTAATTGATGTATCCTATAGGATACATTGCGAAATTAAGGGTTAAAATCAAATAATTTCTACTCGTTCGTTTTCTTCTGCTTCATTAAAAATATTAAATAAAACAAACTAATTGATGTATCCTATAGGATACATTGCGAAATTAAGGGTTAAAAAATTAAACAAAAGAGAAACAAACAAAAATACTAATTAACAGTGAGTTACATGAGCTTTATACACATAACAAGAGAAGTTAAGTCTCCTAGACTGTAATAAGCGGGGCATGTGGCACGAATGGGGAATAAAAGAAGGGCATGAGAACCTCTTGTAGGAAAACGAGGGAAAACACCTAGTAGGTAGGCAAAGAATGACATGGGAGAATAACATTGACCATAATTTGAAGAAAATGTATTATAGAGTGGATAACTGGAAAATACTTGCTTAGGATAGGGATGAATAGAGAGCGTGGCCATAAATCTCAGGATTCGATAATGGTAGTTAATTAGCAAGTTAGTTAAACAAAATTTGCAGTCATTATTTTTAGTTTGAATTTGCATGTCCTGTTTTGCATAGGACTCTCATGTGTTCATTTTATTTAAAATGATGTCTTGATCGGATGACGCAATGTGCTATACATCAGGGACAATCAGAAGCAATCAGAGTGTTAAGAGTGATGGATGACCAGCTTATTGTCAACAAACATGGACGACAGGAGTTGACAGCTGTGGGAGTTATCACCGACGCAGAGAGCCATTTCGCCCAAAATGTGCAACACCAGAGATTTAGTAGCTCTGTGTCCCATTCATTTTTTTTTAAATTTCCCTTTTTATTTGTGTAGATGACCATTAGTTGTGTTTATTACGACGAACATAGCTGGTGTTCCCACCAGTGGAATCTAATCTGTAAACACAGTATTTCATTGTTCGTAAGTAACTCACTCGCACTATCGAACACGTAGATTAATGCCGCGCGGACATAAGCTCTCCATACATCCCTATACTCAGCTAATGTTTTCCAATAACCCCCTGTATAATATGCTTCCTTTAAATCATGGTTAATGTTATTCTTCCTCCTCATTCTTGGCCTACTTACAGAGTGCTTTACCTTTGATTTTCCTACAATGATTTAGAGGCTGATACAACAAAAACTAAACAAATGATAAGCACATGTGAAATGAAGATCTTAAGAACTATTCAGGGGAAAACATTATTTGATAAAATACACAACACAGAAATTAGGGACAAATGTCATATTCAAGACATAACCTAATTTATTATACATAGACGAAAATATTGGAAAGGTCATATAGAAGGAATGGAAGACAACCGACTAGCAAAAAAAGAGCTAAAGATGATAGACCAATGGACGGGAGAAGAACAAGGGGAAGACCAGCCATGAGATGGGTAGACAGTGAATGCATATCCAATACGTCTTCTTCCGAGGAGTGATTTTGGAAATAAACAGGATGAAAATCCTACAAATTATGATTAAGAAGTAGATTTAGAGGAATCTGTCACGTAATCGATAGTTCACGTTGAACCATACTTAATTTTATAATTTGTACGTTTCCATGTCCCTCATTCATTCCCTAATCATTCCATATGTTCTGCCCATCGTAGTCTACGAGACTTAACTCTTCTTATTATATCTGGTTTCCCCTAAAGATCATGTAGCAGACTATTAAATTGGCTTCTACAATCGCCTGTAGGTTCATCTGTCTTTGGTTTTTTTTTAATAAGAGTGGATTTTTCGCATCCATGTAATACAACTGGATGAATAACTATTGTATAATTTTTTTTCAGTTTAGTGCTTTTTTTTTAGTTAGATAATAATTTGGGACGTCAACAGTCCCTGTATGCATTTCCAAATTTGAACCTAATCTTTAATTTATCTGTGCACCTTATTCCTGTTTGTAATAAATAATAATAAAAATAATAATAATAATAATAATAATAATAATAATAATAGTAATGTTTTATTTTAGCTGGCAGAGTTAAGGCCATAAGGCCTTCTCTTCCACTAAACCAGCGAATAGTAGAATTATACAAAAATTACATACATATTACAATTTTAAGATATTATTAAAATACAGACTAAACAAAATACAATGATGATGCAATCTAATACTAGCTAATTCTAACAAAAACATAGAATATAATAAAATTAAAATGATGTAAGATAAAGTAAGTAGCTTCCTAGATGATTATTAATGGAATGCTCTATATAGTTGTTATGTAGTTAATGTTTTCATTGTGTCAAACTTAAGATATCAGTTAATTTGGATTTAAGTAATGATAGCGATTGAACAGCCCTATTGTTTTCCTAGATATTTTAATTCAGCATTTTTAATGTTGATAACAGAATTAAATTAATGTAAAAATCCAATTTACACAAACTGTTCAAGATACGTGAAAATTGTATGTATATTGTAAAGAAATAACAGAAAATCTTACATTCTAAGCTAATGTACTTTTATACAGAATGACATTTTTGTGATGTGTAGAATACTCTGGCTGGTTGGTAGCAAATCATCGAATCCCATAGTCTCAAGTAAATAACCTTATAGATATCACAACTTAAATGAAAATTAGGATTTGGTATTGTGTTGATCATTCATCAGGACAGGGCTTTTATGTCCTTGTGCGATTAAAAAGTATGTATGTGAACCAGATATGAATATAAACTTCTGACAGATCGTACCTGTTTCTCTGGACACACTCAATAATCACTTAACAGGTATAACTACTACTCCAAAGGATAAAGAACAAACAATAAATGAATTATCACTGACAAATCAACCCGACAAAGAACATTTCCACTTCTCATATGTTACAGATTACGACGTAAAGAAAGCCATCATGCGAATAAAAACCAAAGCAGAAGGAACTGACCGTATAAATATTACTTTACTGAATAAAATAATCGACGCCATACTACCTACTATAACTCATATTTTTAAATCCTCACTACAAACTTCTACATATCCCTCATTGTGGAAACAAGCCCTTGTACGCCCACTGCCTAAAGTTAAAATGCCCTTAACTCCGAACGACTTTCGACCCATTAGCATTTTACCTACCCTTTCAAAAGCTCTGGAACGATTAGTCCATAAACAACTGACTGACTACCTAAATGAATACAACCTTCTAGATCAATTTCAGTCAGGCTTCAGGACAGGACACAATACAAATACTGCTCTACTAAATATTTGCGAAGACATACGCGAAGCCGCTGATAATCGAAAACTTACCATTCTTACATTACTGGACTTTAGTAAAGCATTCGACACGGTAGACTTGGACTTATTGTTGCATAAACTTAAAAACCTCTTACTCTCTGATAGTGCCACGCAATGGTTCAATTCCTACTTTCATGAGCGCCAGCAATCTGTTGTAGGAAATCATGCATTATGTTCTTCTTGGTCCTTCTGTAAAGCTGGGGTTCCACAGGGTTCGGTGCTTGGACCCTTACTTTTTTCAATCTACATAAATGACATATCTAACTCCCTAAAGCATTGCAAACACAATTTATTTGCAGACGACATACAAATCTACATCCACACAGACAAATATTCTCTAAATGACGATGTTGCCAAAATTAACGAGTATCTTGACTCACTAATGACTTGGACAGTTAAATATGGACTGCAATTAAATCCTAGAAAGTCACAATCAATCATTATGGGTCACCAGAGACTATTATCTACAATTAACCTAAACACAGTCTCGCATGTGTCACTAAATGGAGTTCAAATCTCTTATAGTGAGACAGTAAAAATTCTAGGAGTATTTATTGACAACAACTTAAATTGGAATACACAAATAAACCATACATGCAAAACAGTCTTCTCAATAATACATTCATTAAATCGCGTAAGAAATTGTCTGCCATTCGCTCTAAGGAAAATGTTAGTAGAAACACTTGCAATGCCCCATTTTGATTATTGTGACACTCTTTTTACAGACTTAAATATTATTTCCGTCCCGCGCTGTAGCCGAGCGGTTAAGATAGGAAGCCTTGGCGCAGAGCTACGGGACTTGCGCTGGTTCGAGTCTCCATGGGGGAAGAAATTTTCTCATGGTATTTCGGCCAGTATGGGACCGGTGCCCACCCAGCATCGTGAGGCAGTTGGGTAGCTACAATAAGTAGCGGCTCCAGGTTGAGGAACCAGCTATAACGGTTGGGGGACACGACATGTTAACCACATGTCACCCCTACACTGGCTGTTGATCATCTACCTCTGTGATTGACACATGTGGATGTGAAGGGCCAGCAGCCGGCTGGTAAAAGGGCAACCGCTGAAAAGTGGAAAGACCCTCAATCGGATCGGAAATATTATTTCCACTCAAAGACTTCAACGTGTTCATAATTCTTGCGCACGTTTTATTTGTGGTATTCGCAAATTTGACCATGTTACATCGTCCCTGGAACAATTATCGTGGCTTCGTCTAAGAGATCGTAGAACTGTCCATCCACTATCCCTTCTCTATAAAATCCTTCACACATCATTGCCTAATTATTTATCACACCGCTTCATCAGACTATCCGACACACATAATCTTGACACTCGATCCCATCAGCACATTGTCCTTTATATCCCTCCTCATCACACAGTATATTATTCATTATCTTTTACGGTCTCGCTTACCAAAACATGGAATTCCCTTCCGCCCTATGTCAGAGACTGTCAAACTATAACATCCTTCAAAAACAAATTAAAGAATTATTTAATAACAAACTAACTTATACACTTCACTGATAGTATTCTTTTAACAATTAATAAATTTAATTATCTATGAAAATAATATTAAGATTAACAAATATTTTCTTTTGTTTTGTTTTATATATTGTACAAACGTAAAATTAGTTTTCAATATTTCATTATTTTCTTTGTTTTTTATATACGTTAGACAGGGACAATTTAATGTCTTGATTGTATACATTTTATTATTAGTTTTAGTCTTAATTTTAACTAACATTAACTATTTGCATTATAGATCATAATATAATAGATATTATCTTTTTGATCAAATTTTTATTTAGTATTTAATATTAGAGTTCATAGTGATTGTTATATTCTGATGGAATATATGTTTGCCCTGGTGAGTGGAAGAGAAGGCCACATGACCTTAACTCCACCAGGTTAAATAAATAAATCTAAATCTATATCTATCCCTGAAAGGCCCGGGAGGAGCTGGGCATGTAAATGTACCTGCAAGAAGAGAGGTTAAACTTGAAAAATAATGAAAAAAGTTAAAGTTGGAGTCATCACAATCTACTATGTCACACTATGTCACAATCTGTCTATGAACTTACTTCTCCACATGGAGTAAGGGTGCTCAATGCGGAAGTTACTTAACCATTCCTTAACGAGTGGAGAGTAGTTAGCATATATATATATATATATATATATATCTTACGAAAATGTATGTTGCCCAGTGGCTCGAATTTAGACTTGAGGTTCTTTTACGATGCCGAAAGTCTTCAAACTTGGGACCCATGGCTTAAAGTGCTTCCAGGAGGACTTGTTCCTTTGATGTTTTATCCTAAACATTACATCGACACGGCCGGGTTTGAATCCGCGACCATTGAGACCAGAGGCAAGGCACTTTACCCTTAGACCACCAAGAGGGATAACTTTGTCACAGTAGACGTTGAAAATTAATTTTTAAATTCTTACACGTTAATAATTATTCTTCTGAAATTGTGAATTTACTAAAATATGTTAGAAATATGTGTCCGTACAAGAACACGGACTGGATGGTAAAGTCTCAATTCTGATACACGGATTTGATAAATTCAATTGGTCAGAATAGTAGCCTTACTTTTGTCTTAGAAGATGTTGAAAATTCTGCCAGATATGAGATATGTGTGAAGGTACGAGGACATAATTTTCAACATCTTCTGTCACAAAGATAGCTAATCATAATAACTCTAATTGAAATTGAATGACTTTATTCTGTGGGTCCTGAGTTTGAAGATTTTCGAGCTCGTGAAAGATCCTCAAGTTTAAGTTAGTGCATCTGAGCAAAGATTAATCGGCCTTTCCCATCCTTGTAATATCTTAGTTTCCTACTAAATTTCTCTTTGAGGGGTGTGCTAAATGTGAATTACTGACATCTGCCGGGAAGTAAGCGTAACTAAATAAGCTTGGTTAATTAACTGAAGAGAGGGACACCCTTATCGACGTAGGATGTACGATATGGACTAGACTAATTGAAGTTGAGAAGTCCTTGCATTTTAATTGAGTATTTATATAGCCTACATGTCCACCGCTGTGGTTTCGAGGTAGCGTGCTGCCTTGTCACGCAGCGGGCCTGGGTTCGATCCCCGGTCGAGGCAGTTTTTTCTGGGTGAGGTTTTATCGGGGTTTTTCCTCACCTGTATGACAAACGTCAGGAAAACTTTAAGCCCCAAACGGTCCCCGAAATCATATGGCCATCATCATCCTTATTATCATCATCATCATCATCATCATCCTTCACCGGTATGGAAAGCAACGGGAAGCTACCACACCTACAATTCCCTAGTAAAGCTGTAAGCTTAGCATGAAAATTCTATCATTGCAGTGAAGGACCTGCCTTCGGGCAGAATTACTATGGATGGATGGATAGCCTACATGAGAATTTATCGGCGCATATCACAAATAAAAATAACTCTTTATAACCATTATCAACCATTTTCAATCCACTACGGCATAAAGATCTCTCCAACTCTTCGTTACATCTATGTCGATATTATTTTCCCGTTACTCCACAACGCTTCTTGATTTCTTTCTAGAATGAAGATATTTTCTAGGTCACTTATTTTATCATGATATCAATCCAAGGATTATTTTTGTCCATCGATTATTTGTTTTGAAAATTTGTTAGGCCTATTGCCACTTTGTGTATTCATTTTCAGAATAATATCTCACTCATGTAACTTCCTTATCAATTTTTTTCTCTCCTTGTGGGTTAATTCGAGCATACAGTATAAATCACCATGCTTAATTGCGTAGTCTGTAATCTATGAATATCTGATCTGGCTTCCTTCGGAGAGAAACCTAAAATGTATTAATCTCTCCTCGTAGAGATGTATGACACTTTAATAGGAATGAGAAGCATGTTGTCGGAAAATATTTCAGGTGTAGGAAATCACTTACTGGTATCGTTATTAGTCTCGAAAAAATAAACAGTCGATCCCCAAAACTTTCAGATAGTATATAATGCAATATAAAGTGATTCTCAGAAATCCTAATACTCACTTCTAGGGGTTGTAAATACTTACTGGGTAGTTTTGATGAGGTCATATATGTAAATGTACTTTATATAGTGCTACAAAATCATATCAAATGTACTCACTTACTTAGGTAAATAAGTCCACTACGATCATTCCACCTTTTCTCAGTTGTTCAGGACAGATTTCATCGGATACGTTAACACTGCGTGGTGCAACCACATTTGCTCAAAACGTCTTACAGCATTTCATTACCTTGCAGGAAATTAAAGTACGTCACTTTGTAAATAGAAAATACATAGCGTCAAGTGATTTCAGACATCGCCTGTAGTCACTGTTTACTGCATTAAATCATTGACATTTTGGCTATTCTATACTACCGAACCATCTGTGAATATTCGATCGGAGAACAAGTGACTGCTAGCGTCATGTTGAGCAATGTGGTGACACACGTTTCCGCTAGAGCAATTGTCAACATGTTTACTGTACACACATATACTCGTAAGGAGATTCAATTCCAGAGTCCATCTACATTATTGGGCAAGTTAGGGCGAGAAAACTGGCAAGTTAATGTTAGTTTGTGTAAGTTAGGGTGAGGAAATGGACGAGTTAATGTAGGGGAAGGTTGGCCAAAACGGGGTACAATCTTATATGTTCGTGATTTCAGCTGTCATCTTTCAAATGATTGTTGAACTACTTTACAAATGCTACATAATTATAAAATATTTCAGTTAGTGCCGTTTTTTTTTGTTTGCCAGTGAGGAAAATAATGATCACTTGTTCGTGTTTGTTAGCAATGATTATTAATATTCCTGCCTTAAATGGGGCCTTAATAATCTTCTTCTCAATTATATTTCCTCAATGTAAATTTATATTATCATTTAATAGATATATTCATATATTAATTCATAATCATCTTTTTCTAACCTCTGAATTCCATGCATGTCATTGTTTTAAAGAAAACGTAGTGTGGTTATACAAAACAGTTCTCTAAAATGGGGTACCCAAACTTATCCTCCATATCCCGCGCCGTAGCCGAGCGGTTTTCAGGCACAAAATGCTTACAGCAGTGTTACGGGATTTATACTGGTCCTAATCCCCATGGGGAAGAAATTTTCTCATGGAATTTTGACCAGGATGGGACCGGTGCCCATCCAGCATCGTGAGGAATTTCGGTACCTACAATAAGTAGCGGCTCCTGGTTGAGAAAAAAAGCTTCAACGGCTGGGGAAACTGGTTGGATTATCGTTCATTCTGTGATTTACATGTGGATGTGAGGCCAACGACGTTCAAGATATGTCGTGCCATTGAGTTTAGTTCGGTTTTGTCCCCCCCCTTTTGTTATTCTCTACAAATTTTAAGAAAACAAACAATGAGATAAAGAAAAACAACTTACTGTTACATAATGTTAAAAGATTCCGGGCTATGTGGCAGTGGTCTATAGCTGGTATTTCTTCCAGACGTTACTGTTACATTCTGACCACTTGCAAAAATCAGTAGCTAAAGTATTTGGATATTTATTGCAATATGAAATTACACGTAATATATAATTAGTGCCAACGTATTATTAATTATTATTAATTAATTTGTTGGTACCCTCTTTTATCCTACCATTCCTACAAAACAGGGTAATATGCTTCATTTAAGAAATATTTTATTTTAGGGGAAAATGCATGGTTTATTACAATTTTAAAACTGTGGATTAACAAAGTGTTCTTACACACTACAGCAAAATATAAATTTCTTGTGCCTACTTTATCTTTCAGAATAACTAATTAAAGCTTTAGGTACGCTGTTTTTTCCAACTTTTCCCTACACCAGATTAGTTTGGTGTTCACTTGTTTGTTACATATTTTACATTGTAGATATGGTGATTTTGGGTTACTTTAAGCTCGATCATTTTAAGGCATTTTTCACTTTTGTTTTGGAAAATGTACTTTATATATATCAAGTAATTGTTCACATACTGCAACAATAAATTGTGTTTTATATTTGAATGTATGTAGATGACACAGTGGCATACAAGCCCTCAAATTTATGATATGCCATTAATAATAATTTTATTTTCGTATATATCATCATTGAAGTACCAAAGTGTTCAATTTCTGGATATGGATTCTTCATCAGACGTTAATCTGCTAATCGACTGTACTAGCACCAAAGTTGTGAATGGTCATACTTTAATTGCATTGATTAGAGACGACATATTTTAATGCCTGTACATTGAGACGTATGGTGTAGCTCGAGACTTCAGTAATTAAAATTTAAAAAGAGACTGCTAAATCCTGAATGTAAGAAACTCTGTACACGAAATAATAAATAACACAACCTTTTAACACGCTTTATATTAGCTTGACCTGTACCTATTTATCTATCTATCTATGTAACGGAATCTTTCAACGCGATTTTCACCCACTTAAAATCATTGGATCGACTTGAAACTTTGTATACTTGTAGAGGACCCGTGACAATACAATAATTTCATATTTATTTTCTAAAATCCTGGCCATAATCATCAGAAAATAAAAAAAAGGTGTTTTTGTATCAATGTAACGGAATCTTTCAACGCGATTTTCACCCACTTAGAAACATTGGATCGACTTGAAACTATGTATACTTGTAGAGGACCCGTGACAATACAATAATTTCATATTTATTTTCTAAACTCCTGGCCACAATCGTCAGAAAATCAAAAAAAGTGTTTTTGTATCAATGTAACGGAATCTTTCAACGCGATATTCACCCACCTAGAAACATTGGATCGACCTGAAACTTTGTATACGTGTAGAGGACCCGTGACAATACAATAATTTCATATTTTGTTTCTAAAATCGTGGCCAGAATCATCCGAAAATAAAAAAAAATGAAAACTGGTATAATAGGTTGCGGACTTGTCGAGTTTTTAGTCAATCGTTGTAAGAGCTCAGTTGGTAGAGCAGTGAACTCTTAGTAGTATATAATTTCAGTAAGTGTTGCCAACATAGTAAAGGAGACTGTTGCTGCGGCGGTTATAGAATTAAAAGTGGCATTAGACCAAAGTCACGCCTTAATCAGTGAACTCCAGAAATCTATTCAGGACCGTGATAACAAGATAGTGACTTTGGAATCTAAGATTGATAGCTTAGAACAATACCAAAGGCGTCAGTGTGTGCGTATTTTTGGCATTGCGGAGGAAGAAAATGAAGACACAGATGCCATCGCCTTGCAGGTAGCAGAGAAAGTTGGTGTTAGTCTCCAGGTCAGTGACATTGACCGTAGTCATCGTGTAGGTAGAAAAACAGATGGTGGACGACCTAGGGCTGTCATTGTTAAATTCGTGTCCTACCGTAAGCGAAGTGAGGTGTTTCGAAATAAAAAGAATTTGAAAGGCAGTGGAATTACGATTCGTGAAGACCTTACTAGTGCTAGGCATCAGTTACTTCACGAAGCTATAAATATTCATGGCGTTACCAATGTCTGGACCCAAGATGGTTCTGTCATTGTTAAGGTAGGAGACAGAAAAAAGCGAATAAATCATATATCAGATCTCAGGTCAGAGTGATAATATCAACTCAGAAACTCGTTACTTTTTGTAATTTATTGCTATTAGTACTTAATTATTTACCGTGTTCATTTTTTTTTCTTCATTTTTTCGTGTATAATCTATTTTTTTTGATAATTTAATTTTATACTTCATATACTAAACACCAATTGATATTTCATATTTACGGGTTTCTTGTTTTAGTTAGTAACATTTCAACCATAGATTTAAGGAATGCACCTGCAGCCCCTTTTCGGTCTTTGACAGTTCCATTGTCCCCATCTCAAAATACCCCTTCCACCTCAGACCTTTTAAAATCACGTTTCTCTTTGAACAGCAATACACTCAAAATAACACATTGTAATGCACAGTCACTCCTGTCCCACTTCTCAGAATTCCAAACTATATTTTCAACACTAAATCTGCATGCCATTTTAATTTCTGAAACACGGCTGAAAAATACCCTTCCTTCTTCTCTTGTAAACATGCAAAATTACACCTTGATTAGGAATGACAGATTCGGGAAAAATGGAGGCGGCGTGGCGATGTATATACGTTCCGATCTACAACCGAAAATTGTATCCCATTCGCCTAGTGAATACTCGTCTCGACCCGAATACCTATTTATAGAAATTAGAGTGAAAATGCAGAAATGTTTATTAGGAGTAGTTTATAAGCCCCCAAATGTCGGTCACCTGCATGACATTGAAACAGTTCTCCAAAATCTGATACCATCTTATGAACATGTAATTGTACTAGGAGACTTCAATACTAACCTATTAGCCACAAATTCTTACAACACTATACAACTACAGACAATGTTCCAGTCATGCAATATGACAATACTGCCTTCAGAACCAACCCATCATACTAGGTATTCTGACACACTACTAGACTTAATTATAACAAATAATCCTCAAAAAGTTATAACTAGTGGACAGATAGAAGCTCCAGGCATCTCTGCACATGACTTAATATACATTGAGTATTCACTCCTTTGCTCTAAACGTAGACCTAGACTTGTAACATACAGAGACTTGAAACATATACATTATGCGCAATTAATTGATGACGCTGCAAAACTACCTTGGAACAACATATGGACACTTAGAACTGTAGACGAGAAAGTTGAAAATTTTAATGACATGATTTTACAATTGTATGACAAACACGCACCTATCAAGACTAGACGTATAAACAGACCACCTGCACCCTGGATGTCTGATAATATCCGCTTGCTTATGACTGAGAGAGACGTAACATTCAGGAAATACAGGAGGAACAAAGAACTGACAGACTTACAGACATACAAACATCTGAGGAATAAAGTCAACCAAACTATAAGGAATGCAAAACTAAGATATGCCCATACTATTATTACACAATCTATGTCCAACTCAGCTGACATGTGGAAAAATTTAAAATCAATAGGCCTCTGTCAAAATAAAACTACAGGTAGAAACAGCTGACCTACCACTAGATGAGTTGAATGACCATTTTACCCGCCTCCCTTCTGACAACACCTCACATCACAAACAACAGACAATAGATGAACTAATGTCATATTCCCAACCTACCCAAGACAAATTCTATTTTTCCTATATCTCACCTGATGACGCCAAAAGAGCAATATTACGTATTAAATCTAAAGCACAAGGAATAGACAATATAACAATAACTCTCCTGCAAAAAATAATAGACATTATTCTCCCAACAATAACCCACATTTTTAATGCCTCTATAATGACCGGGACTTATCCCAGACTCTGGAAAATGGCTCTAGTTTGTCCTACACCGAAATCAAACACTCCCACAACACTCGATGATTATAGACCAATTAGTATTCTTCCCTGTTTATCTGAAGCACTGGAACACATAATACACTCACAGTTAACAGACTACCTCACCACACACGACTTACTTGATGAACATCAGTCTGGTTTTAGAACAGGACATCACACAAGTACTGCACTACTTGACATTGTAGAGGACATAAGAGACTCAATGGACAAAAGCAAACTCACCGCAATAATCCTACTCGACTACAGCAAAGCCTTTGACACAGTAGATATAGACTTAATGCTAGCGAGACTAAAGACACTACATCTGTCGGAAAACTGCCTTGATTGGTTTGCATCTTACCTCACTAATCGTCAGCAATCAGTTTCTGTTAATAATCGCATTTCTTCCTGGCGCTTGGTGAGGAAAGGGGTACCTCAAGGCGGCGTCCTCGCTCCTCTTCTCTTCTCGATTTATATTAATGACGTGACCAAGAAACTACAAAACTGCAAGCATCATCTTTACGCCGACGACCTACAGATTTACACACACTTTAGGCCTGACGAAATTAATGAATATATTGACAAAGTAAACACTGACCTCAGGCATATATCTTTATGGTCCAGACAATATGGGCTGAAACTAAATGTAAACAAAACGCAAGCAATAATTATCGGACATCCAAGGCTATTACACCTCATAAACAATGGCAATATGCCGGCTGTCATATTAGATAATGAACAAATTCCTTATACCGACGTCGTTAAAAACTTGGGATTTCACTTAGATTCTAATTTAAAATGGCATGAGCAAGTAAAACAAACATCTAAAAGGATCTTCTCCATAATGCATTCCCTAAAGCGACTTAAACATTTTCTTCCTACAACTCTTAAAATAATTTTAATCCAAACTTTAGTGATGCCGCATTTTGACTACTGTGACGGATTGTCGGACAAACTGCAGCGTGTCCATAATATGTGTGTATCAGATTCATATTTAATGTTCGAAAATACGATCACATTTCTCCATTATTTCACGAATTGTCATGGCTACATCTAAAAGAGAGAAGAAAATCGCACTGTCTAATTCTCCTATTTAAGATCCTACATACCTCGATTCCCAATTATTTATCATCCCGTTTCCAGTATCTATCCTCAAACCATAACCTAAACACAAGATCACAACATAGTCTCCTACTTAATATACCGCAACATAGGACATCACAGCACTCCATGTCATATACCATCTCCACTTCTCGCAACTGGAATTCCCTACCACAAGAAATAAGGGGCTGCCGGACATTGGCATCTTTTAAAAGAAATCTAAATTTAGATTTGCTCTAAACTCGACTTCATTATTATCCAGTGTAAGATATATATATATATATATATATATATATATATATATATATTAATTGGTGTTTCCCTTATAATATATCATATTTATATTATTATTATTATTATTATTATCGTATCATTATTGTTATTACCCTATAAAATGTTGTTTGTACATGACATTTACATTGCTACATTTATTGTATCTTTAACTGTTTATAATTAGTATAGTGTATATCTATATTTGTCGAATATTTATTTGTATTTATGCTGGTTGAGTGGAAGAGAGGGCCTTATGGCCTTAACTCTGCCAGAATAAATAAAGTATTATTATTATTATTATTATTATTAATCTATACGTCGCTGGTTCAAATCTGGCTGGGAGGGTTTTTTTTTATAGAAGAGTATTACTTTTAGCTCATACTACAATAGTATCGAATTTAAAGATATTTACATTTTTATCTTATTCTGTAAAATATTAAAACTAAAAAATAAAAAATAAATAATAGTTTAAAAAAAACTAAATGAACACGCTTTATTAGAAAACTAAAAAATGAAAAATAATTTTAATTTCCAATACGCTTGGGATAAAATAAAGGGGTCAACAAAAAAATCATCTCCAACGCATATAGAATAAAATTAGAGTTATCAACAAAAAGAAAATAATTTTTACCATCAAAATCGTGGGGTGCTTTTTATGATTTTTACATTTTCTTCTTAGAGAGCTTACTTTTACCAATATCTGTTTAATATCAAATATATTAATTGATATGGAGCACACCACGCTTTTGATGGTAAAATTATTTTCTTTTTGTTGATAACTCTAATTTTATTCTATATGTGTTGGGGATGATTTTTTTGTTGACCACTTTATTTTATCCGAAGCGTATTGGAAATTAAAATTATTTTTTCATTTTTTAGTTTTCTAATAAAGCGTGTTCTTTTAGTTTTTTTAACTATTATTTATTTAAACTAATAAAAGCAAAATATAATTAGTGTGCATTTACTTCTGAGAGTTTGTTTTAATCTCCTGATGTTTTTCATGTAATTAAATTAGTTTTTACATGTTTGCTTTTTAAATCACAAACTATATTCTTCGTGTTCGTATTTTAGCAATTAACCATTTCCATACATTTTAGTTATGTCTTAATGCTTCCAGAATAAAAATGATAGAAAATAAATACTGTAATTCTGAAACATGACAGGTTTTCACGACCGGTGTTCCTATTGTCATTATAGTCAGTCCATGCAATGTATAGAGAAATTCGTCAGCTTTCCAATCAGACATCTTTCTTACTTGAAGCTCAAGAGTAAAATTAATAATGTCATGTGATCTGTTCTGCCTTCTGCACTTTCTTCCGTGGCCTCATTGGCCGTGCATTTTTCCCCGCCTCCTGCTAGATGACGTATTTCAAAGTAGCTTCTCTACAGATTCTACGGACGGACTATAGTTGGCGTGGGGTCGGTTTCCATGTTGTTTTGGTATAATAAAACAAAACGTATGATCGTGTAATTCTCCACAGTAACTCTATTTAATTATATAAACTAGCCGGTTCCGTGGCGTTAGCCTCTCACCGCTGGGGTCCCGAGATAGTCTCAATCACTCCATGTATGTTTCGTGCTGGACGAAACGGAGCTTGGGCAGGTTTTTTCTCGAAGATTCCTCCCGTTTTCCCATACCACAATTTCATTTACTATTCCTCCATACTCATCTCATTTATTTCACTTCATTCATATGTGCCCGTGTTGGCACGTCAGGCGTGGTCGGCCGGCACCCTTGTAATTCACAGACCTTTATATAAGGGGCTTAATCTCATCTCATCCCTCGACCCGACCTCGAGTCGGACACGAGTTGAGGATACATACATTTCTATAAACTAACAGTTTTAGAAGTTCCGAACTCCAGGGGGATACTATATAACTTCTCCTTCTTAATTGAATCGTATGCCTTTTTGAAGTCAACATATAGTAGATGCACAGTGCCATTATATTCCCATTTTTTTTCCGAAATCAGTCTTATGTTAAAAATATAATCTCTGGTAACCTGTTTTTACTAAATTCATACTGATGATCTCCTATTATATCAGTATAGGGAGTAAGTCAACTTACTAATATGTTTATTAGAATTTTGTAAGAAGTGCGTTATACGAAATTAGAAATTCTGATCGTCGCATCCGTAAATCTCCATTTTCAATCCTTGCAATGTAAGTAACTGAGCTTCGACTATTTTAAGCCCCCACGATTTTACTAGCTACGCGAAAGGATTCTGCAATCACAGGAACTATTGAACCGAAAGTGCGTTTTTTGGCTCATTACTGCAGCGTCGTTATCCTCCCTAGACTGTAAGATTCATGAACTATGCCAATATTCCTTTCTCTATGCATCTACCCCCACTCTCCCTCTTTACCTCTCCTGGTGCGCTGTTCCTACGGCGCATCTCCCCTCTATCTCGGAACCTTCAAATACGTTATGCACAGCGAGAACGTTATCATTCATTCATTCATCATTCATTCTTCATTTATTCATCTATCCAGTCCGGGATGGGATCGGACTTTTAAGTGGACAATGTCGTCTGGAGCCGCGAAGTGGCGGAGTTTATGTTGGTCCTGAAGACCGGGGAAGAAGCCACCCTGGCTTGGACTCTAGCATGAGTGTGGTATGTGGTATGATGTGGTTTTTTGTCCTGTAGAAGTATTATCATTTATTTATTCACTTTATATTTCTTTGAATGATCAAATGTTTATCTTGGTTATGTTTTTACTTCAGACTTCTTGTTTACATTAAATATCATTTTTATAAATTAATGTTCTAATGATTTATGTGCATGTGGCTGTTTATAATCCTATACGAAAACGCACTCATTTAGGAGATCATTCCAGCTCCCTTTATTTTTTTCTGTCTAGCTGTCCTGATTAATAATTATAGTGAAAACACTTATTTTAAGTCACTCTGTTGTTTTGAGAACTATTATGGATTTATGCTAAAACGCCTAGGAAAGAAAGATGAATCAATCCTTGCCTCCTATGGGCCCGGGGCAAGTAGTTTTGTGATTAATAACCTTGGAGGTAATCAGATCTACGCTAATAGAAGCAACAGAAACAAAAGACGATCCGGCACAAATTATTGTATAATGACCGCTCGCACAAATGGTCGCAGTCAGCGTGATTTTAAACCCCACACTATTATTATAGCTATTAGTGAGAAAATATATATTTTTTTTTACATTTTCTAAATCATTTTCATTACTTCTACTAATATTATAAAAACAAGATTTTAAGTATTTTCAATGACCGAAATTTATATATGCTAAGTAGTTTTCCAATAGTAAATTTTCCTTTATGGAGCAAAGTGTTACAATGTCTTGAAGATTTGAAATTATTTCTCAAGATTATTGTGGTTTTATTATTATCGTGGTGCTGTAGCTCTGAAAACAAGGCCGACTGCAGTCACTATTACAAAACTACATACTCAAATGATTCTTATTTTTATATCAAATTCTACCGGTTTGACATTACGGCATAATTGGTAGTCTCTCCTGGCATCGGCATATTGTAACCCACTTCTGAGGTTGGGGCGCCTGGAAGGCAGTATTAAGTTGCCCCTGTGATATGATGGGTGATGATGGTAATGATGCACCAGGAGATGCTTTAACCCTGAACATAATCTAATGAGGTGAATATGATAATGACGATATTGATGGTCTGATGATGTTCGGGGACCGTTTGGGCCTTGACGTTTCCTGACATTAGTCTTATGGGCGAGGAAAAAAAATCCTAAAAAACTCACCCAGTAAACTTGCCAGACCGACGATTGAACTTGGATTCGACTCAAATGATTGAATGCATGTCGCATTCCCTTAATCTTAGATGTAGGTTTGTTACCCGAATTTAGCAGCTTGTTATTCATGCAGCCATTGAGTTCCCTCCCCAGGCTAAGTGAAATCCCTTTCAGAATCTATATTGAAACAAATCATATTCAGGACTCCTGATGGTCAGAGACGCTCAACCGTTACACTATGAGTGTAGAGGGGATCGTGTTCAAATTAAACCAGCTTAAATAGATGGTTCAAAAAGAAGAAACAAAAGAGGATAGAAAAAAAGTACAAGGTAAAATCATTTTATGATGACAGCATTAAATGGTTATATTCGAGAAGAATTCAGTGATATATGTCTACAACTGCAGAAAGTAATGGTGTCGAAGAAGAATAAAAAAAAAACATTAAAATGATAATTCAAAGTGCAGCTAATGAAACTTTAGGAAAAGTAAATATACAACAATGAAGAAAAAGCACTAAAAATCTGGGATGATCAAATAAAACAATTGATTGAAGAGAGAATTGCAGCTTATAAAAATATTTGAACACAACGAAAGTAGAAAATTAAATAGAATTCAAACACTGTAGAGCTACTGTTAAGAGGGAAATAAGAAAGAGACATAGGAAGACATGATTAAATTATATTATGCATTTACAATCAGACATGCATAAGTTCCAACCAAATGCTTTCAAAATAGTAAAACATTTGAACAAAGATATTAATGAATGTTCCAAGATTAATTGCGGAGTAGACTGACAATACTTATGGAGATAAAATTTTCCGAAATAATAATGATATGGGCTCCAAAATATCATTGGCATAATTGAATAATAGTTTAAAGAAATTGAAAAATGGGAAGGCAACTGGCAAAGATGGCTTGAATTCTTAATTGTACAAATATGCAGACAAACATTACCATGAAAGACTGTTGTCCTTCTTTAATAATGTATCGAAAATGCAGATATACCACAAGAATGGAAGACAAGCATTGTTATACCTCTGTCCAAGAAAGGAAACAAGACAAAAATTGAGAACTATGGGGGGATCAGTTTGTTAAACACATGCTACAAAATGTATGCAAATATTTTAAATGAAAAATTGAAAATTATCAGCGAAACGTTCTTATGGAATGTCAAAATCGATTTAGGAAAGGACGATTTTGTATTGATTCAGCATTTTTGTTAAACTATTGCTTGAAAAAAAGAAGAGAATTCAACTTAGAAAACGGATTTTGTTCTCATAGATTTTGAAAAAAGCATTCGACGCAGTCAAGAGACCAAAACTATTCAATATATTGGAAGACAGAAATATACCAAATTCACTTCTGCAGAACATACAAAATATTTAAAAAGACAACACCATAAAGATTAAATTAAATAACAGATTTTCTGAAGAAGGAAATATAAATCATGGTGTGTGAGACAAGATTGCCCCATCTCCCCAACACTCTTTGCGATCTACATGAACAAAGTAATATGTTGTTGGAACAAGAAATATAAATTTGGAATAAGGATAACAGAAAATACAAAATTAAACACCGTATTGTTTGAAGATGACCAAATAATAATTGCAAATTCAGAAGATAATCTGCAGAAAGGTCTGTATGAACTTAACAAAATGACAGAAGAATATGGATTGAAGACATCTACAAAGAAAACAAAAATTATGGTATTTCAAGGTGTAGATCCTGTCAGAAGTAAAATGTACTTGACAAAATTTTGGAGCAGGAGAATAATTTTACATATCTAGGATGCAATATCTCATATGAAGAAGAAAAGGATGTAAATGCAAAAATATCAACATTTTTAAGGATTTTAAGGCTGAATAAATTCTATCTTCAAGCCACAGTTAATCCAAAAGCATTCAAGACTAAAAGTGTATAAAACACTGGCTCTTCCAACTCTTTTGTATGGTAGCGAGGTATGGACTTTGAAACAGAAGGATATACAGGGACTTAGGTCTGCTGAAATGAGATATCGTCGGAGAACTGCAGGACAACACTACTAGATCATAACAAAATCAAGAAATCTTAGAAGAACCTTTAAAAAACATCGAAATGAAGATCACAGGATACCCAAACAAATGTTAAGCTATCAACCTGCAGCAAGAAGAAGACCAGGACGTCCACTCAAAATACTTTGGATGGTGTTTCTCTTGAGGCCAAAACAGATCAACAAATGACCTAAATTCGTGAATGGACTATGATGATGATGATTATGATGATAAATAATCATGACTGTCTGTTATGTCTGTGACAGTAGAATGTTTTCTTAGCACAAAAACTGAATATAGACTGAAATTGAAATCACTTATTTGCTTTAACAGTAAGCAGTGAATGTTAATTGATAAATGAAACTCTATTGCATCGTGGCCGAAGAACGTAAGGCATTGCGTTTTTTTTTTTTTTGGAGTATTGCTTTGAAACGCTTACTGGTACGTCTCCCGGACTACTGGAGGCTGAGAAAACCAGCTATAACGACTGGGGGATTCGACATACTGACCTCATGCCACCTTATACTGGTTGGATGATCGTATACATCCGTGAGTGGCACATTTGGATGTGAGGTTAGCAGGAGGTTATACGCGTCTTGTGACATGTGTTTTAGAAATATAACATTATAAACGGTTAAAATGCCACGTAATGATGAAATTTGTAGCCATTGCAATCAAAGGATAACGTTGTTTAAATTATATTCTATTTTCCTCCAATTATTTACGATCAAGTGGAACATAACGAATTGTGTGTTTTATTTAGAAGAACTAAAAGGGTTAAATTAGTGTAAGATTGTATACGTGATGCACTTAACAAATAAGTGAGGTTTTCATTAATATTGTGTAATTGATTCAGCTATTACTGTACTAAAGTGAAAATCGAGTTACACAAATTCTCTGATTGGAAAATTCCAGAATAACACAGTTAGGAATTCAATAAGGATTTCATTGATTTCCAAACGAGTTTTTATCTGAATGTCGTCTTTTATTTTCTCAGCATTTGTTCCAATTAGGTTTGTTAAATTGTATCTCTTCACTTTGTAACTATTCACAATCAATATATAAATTTTACTACAATTTCTTTATCTCTTTCTCCATTTTGTTCCCTATTAATCATTCAAGAGAAGGAGAAAAAACTCTTCTATGATTAACTCGTATTTATTACAATATATTAACCTATTTTCATATCGATACGAGGGTTGTTAACATTTGTATTATTCGCATACAGGTCTCCCAAAACAATCAACCATTAAGAATCTCGCAAAAATATGTTCCAGCTAATAACTAACTAACTCACTGGCTCTACCGAACCCACAAGTCCATGGCCGCGCGGACATAAACTCTCCATAAATCTCTATCCCGTGCAAATGTTTTCCAATCATTCACTGTATAATCTACTTCTCTCAAATCATGGATAATGCTATTCTCCTACCTCATTCTTGTTCTACCAACTGGGCGTTTTTTCCCCTGGTTTTCCTACAAGAAGCTATCATGACCCTCTCTCATTTCCCGTTTGTACCACATGTCCTTCTCATAGCAATTTACGAGACCTAACTGTTCGTTTTATATATGATTTCCCATAAGATCATATAGCTCAATTATGTAGTCTCCTCCGTTCACCTGTCTGTTTATCTCTCTTTGATCTATAAATTGAAGTCCGAAGCTTCTAGGTGTATTGATTTCAAGTTCCTGTTTTCTAGCTAATGATTTATTTATTTAATGTCTCCAACATCTCAGATCATTGAGTCTCTATTAAAAACTGGACACTGAAGATAATACTGTACAAATTTAGCTCTAAACACTTAATGTACTTGGCGTGAAAGAGCTTTTTACCTTTATCTTTAAATTATTTATTTTTTTATGGGTTTTAACCTTTTTTTTATTTCCCTTATTATTTAGTGAAAATATTTAAGTAGTCAGTAAGTTAAAAGAGGAATTTAACCTCTAATTAGTGCTTTCAAAACACAATACTTTTGAAGCTTAGTTCTTTAGTACAGCTACCGTAAATGTACGATATATAGTGAATCAAAACAAAACTGGTACACTACCTAAAGATTTGATTATTGCTTTAACACTAACAAAAGGTATGTTCATTGCTTAAATAAAAAAATGGCATAATGTGTGCAGTTTTATATCATGGGTCAGTAATTCTCTGACTCTAGAGAAAGAAATTTTAATTCAATTTATTTTAAATAATTGGCCATAAACTCACAAACCTGCATATATATATCGACCTCAAAGTTAAACTCGCACTCAAGTGGAAGGGTTGTTTTACCAAACATATGTTTATATACAAATCTGCATCTGACTGCTATAAGCATTCTTCCATTCACAAGCTACAGGCATCATGGATCTTTAGAGAAACCACATATCAACACAAGAGCTGGAATTAATAATGTATAATTAAAAACAGAAGAGGAAATTTGGAACAATTTAATTGCTAAACGAAGTTATTCAACCATTTTGGGCGTTATTAAGAAGCATACAATTTGAAGGACTTTTTAAAATTAAGTCAAATCAAGCGGCATAAAACGTTTAACAATAGAGAATATCGCGAGATAAAATAACGAAGAAGACGCCAACATTATTGTTACGTAAACCGAAGGAAATATACGAAAAAAATGTATCATGAACTGTCTCTGTTCATGATAAACAAAATAATGTTCCAAAACAAATTAATATGGAAATTATGTTGGTGGTTTGATAAGTATTACAATTTTGTATTTTGAATTATATTTTACACAATGCACACTGATACAATAGGTGTGTTGTTAGAGACCAGGAAGTTTGCCTTCTTCACGAAGGTTGTAATATTCTGTGCTGAAGTCGATGCACAACTTTTATGAAAATATTTAAATATCGAGACCCAAAGTTTTACTCAAGTGGAACCCATGTCCGCATTTCTTAATGGTTATATTTTTAAGATGAATGATCGTCACTCGTAGACTGCGATTTGGCAGGACATGTGGCACGAATGGGAAATGAAAGACAGGTATGGAACTTGTAGGAAAACCAGAGGGAAAACGCCCAGTTGATAGACCAATGGGGAAATAACAGTAAGTGTTATTTGAGGGAAGTAGATTATACAGGGAATGAATGGAAAACATTAGCTCAGGATAGGGATATATGGAGAGCTTATGTCCGCGCGGCCATGAACCTACGGGTTCGATAGTGCCAGTGAGTTAGTTAGTTAGTTATAGAGACACAAAAATGTGTTTAAAACACCTATTCGTAGGATATTGGAATTGGAAATGTATCAGTCAGATAATTGGTATTCAAACGATAAGAATAATGCCTAAATATTGCCGACTTGTTGTTTGACTAATTGTAGCATGTATATTGAGGGGTTCGATAGCGCCAGTGAGTTAGTTATATTGAGCATTGATTCCATCGTAACTTTGTTAATACCAATAAAATTTCATCGATGTATTACAACATAAAAATGTGTTATAAAATTATAAAATCAAATACATGATGTTGAGGTCCAGTTTCAACAAATAGAAACTTCTTTAAATTACTGTAGACCTTTTGGAACCGGTTCCATCTTCAGCATAAGTTTGTTTGTCCAAGTTTTAGCGAGTTGAAGAGACCGAATCTAACATAATGTTTTTGATCTTATAATTCTACCATAATCTAATACATTTTTTAACTATTGGCGAATGCAGGCGCTGATATATCTGTTTTAAAGAGATCGGGTGAGAGGGGAGAGGATAGGTTCGGTTACTTGGAAATCCGTGGAAGATTCTATCCGGTATCTAAGGTAAAAATAAAGTAGCTCGAATGATCCAAGGGGTAAAAATGTTGTGCGCAGGCTATGGTTTTTACAAACGAAAGAAGCAACATTCCACCCATTTGTGTGATGGAAAATGTATTTGTCCAATAAGTATAAACATGATACAGAACTAAAAATTAATAAACATAAACATAAACATAGGCTATTTGTTATTGAGTAGTGTTGTATTCTAAAATATTATAGTAATAAAATGTTAAACATTGATTTATTTTAGTTAAATTTATTGTCACATTTATTTGTTAATAATAATAATAATAATAATAATATTGATGCACACTGAGAGGACTGTCTTTGAGAAGATGTTAAATTCTACCAACTTCAAAACGTAAAAAATAATTTGCAAGCAAATATCGAAGATTTACATATTATATAATTTGTATTCAGTACATTAACTCATTAACTATAAAATAATGTATAACGAATATGGAGGATTGATGATGATGATGATGTTAGATCCTGTTCATCCCACTGCGGGACATGGGTGTTTACCTAGTGGGAAATTTCTCAACTAGACTTATGCAGTTACGCTTGATTACCTGTAGATGTCAACGAGGGATATGTGGTTAGTATATCGCCTCGAGGCGACATCTAGTAGTAAACTGAAGTACTACTCGGATAATTAAGGTTGGTTAAATTTTGCTCAGAGATCTTTTTATTCATACTTGAGGCCCTTTTATGAGCCCGAAAACCTTCAGACCAGGGATCCACGGCTTAAAGTCCCTCTCCAAGTACCTGTTCATTGAATTTTTCCAACCTAAAAATTAACTGAGCCCTGTCGGGTTTGAATGTGCGACCCTCGGATCTACATGAAAGAAACATAACCACCAGACCACCGGAGCTGACAAATATGGAGGATAAGTGCATAATATTTCTTCTCTGCTTTACTTGTAAAGGTAATGATTACATTTGGTGTAGCATGTTCCTATATTGGTGTGAGAGTCATTCTTCTTTGTTTCATTTTCAGATTATTTTGTAAAATTGAAATATACTGAATTGAGACAAAGCATGAAATAAAAAGCACATCAATGAAGAAGAAACAAGCTGTAAATTATATTGTAACTTAAAGAAAAACCTAAAATTCTCTACATTGGTATTTACATTAAAAAAGTTTCGAAAGAACTTTCTTCGCAAACATTATAAAGTTACTAAGTAAATACCTATCTGGTGGAGTTTTTAGTTGTTTTTCAACACGCAATATTTGGCGTATTGTCTCAATTGTTGTGCTCCTCAGTATTATTGAACAACCTTTAATTATGCAGGCCTGCTTATGCTAAGAGTTAAGATATATATTTTATTTATTTCTGTTCCTTAGTTTAAATTCTCCTTTTGAAGATACTACTTTTATGAAGCCTACGACTCCCGTGCCTAATTGAGTCAAGACCAGTCAGGACAGACGTACATTGCATAATCCTTCGTAACTCCTGAAATGCTGCACCTTTTCCCGATGTGGGGATGTAAGGTTCTAGACAGGGCACACAAAGCCATACATTAAGTAGACTTACCATAATGTTAATAGAAATTTCGTCCACCTGATGTAATTAATTGTTTTGCAAGTAGTATTGGAATTATTTTATAATATTTGTTGAATTCATTTTATGCGCATTAAGTTTGTCGACTCCCTTGGTTTTTATAAGAGCAATAGTATACTTCTGGTTCGAGTCTCCATGGGGGAAGAAACTTTCTCATGAAATTTCGACCAGTATGGGACGTGCCCCCCCAGCATCGTGAGGAATTTGGGTAGCTACAATAAGCAGTGGCTTCAGGTTGAGGAAACCAGCTATAACAGCTGTTAACCCAGAAATAATTTTAAAAAAAATTTAATCAATCACCAAAAGAAATAAATCGAATTAGGGACCCGACATGCTGACCACATGTAATCCCTACACTGGTTTAATGATTGTCTACCTCTATGGTTGACACATGTGGATGTTGCTGGCAGGCCTGTCGCGCCGTGGAGAGTTAATATGATACTTACTGCACGAGTTTCACCTTCTCACTTCTCTTCGCCATCATGAGTCTCACAACACTCTAAGGAAACATTAAAAAATACACTCATCCTACATTCTTATCTATACATAATATCGAGAGCACATGGCTTCAGTGAAGCAACTCCAGCGAACCCTATTCCGAGCTAAAACCATAAATTCTTCCCGCGTATGTCCTTAACTTCTGGCTTCCTCTTCCACACTCCTCTTTGACAGTCTTGGTCTTCCTCTTTTCCTCTGGCCCTGAGGGTTCCAAAACAGAGCTTATTTTTTAAAAAAATCTAATTCTTCGTAAGAGTATGACAATCCATTTCCATTTCATCCTTATTATTTCGGTATCAATTGGTTAATCGATTGTTTCCATAGATTTTGAATGTTACTTTCTAAGTTTAAAATCCCTACAATAAAACTGACTAGTCCATCTATGTATTTAAGAATAAAGTTCTTAGGAAAAATTTTGGACCAAAGAGAGATGAACTGACAGGTGAATGGTGAAGACTACATAACAGAGAACTACATGGTCCTTATAGGAAGGCAGATATAATAAGAACAGTTAAGTCTCATAGACTGCGATGGGCTGGACGTGGCACGAATGGGGAATGAAAGACATGCATGGAAGCTTTCTGTAGGGAAACTAGAGGGAAAACGCCCAGTTGGTAGACCAAGAATGAGGTGGGAGAATAACATTAACTATGATTTGAGGGAAGTAGATTATACAGGGAATGATTGGAAAACATTAACTCAGGATAGGGATTATGGAGAGCTTATGTCAGTGCGGCCATGATTCTCCTGGTTCGATAGTGCCAATGAGTGGGTTAGTTAGTTAGTTAGTTAGATTTAGTCCATCGCTGTGGTCTCGGGGTTGCGTCGCTTCCTCGTACGCAGCGGGCTCGGATTCGATCCCTGGTCGGGACAGGTTTTCTGGATGACGGTTTTTTCTGGGTTTTACGTCATTTTTAAGACAAGTGTCAGGAAACGTTAAGGCCCAAACGGTCCCGGAACATCATCTGGTCATCATTATCACCACTATCACATTCACCATGTTTAATATGAACATTGTGTAAATGGTGTGTTTCGTTTTAACGTTGTGTAGTCTCGGAAAAGGCCCTAACATTGAGCTGATCATTCATTCGGCGAGGCCGTCCGTGTCCTTGTGAGATCAAAAGAGTATGTATTTTTCATAGTTAAAATCCCTCTCCCGACAGGTTGTGACACTGTAAGATCCAAGTAGTGTGTGGCACATAAAAGTACCTATAATCAAATAAGAAATGCGCACAACATGCAAAGAAGATTGTTTTTACTCACTGCAGAGTTTCAACAACGATTCTGAACTCATCCTACAGTTTAACACATGATATTTCTCGCACTGTTCGCCACATCTTGAACACGCGCTGTCTGGGCCGGGCTCGTGGAATCTCTGGTTGCTGCACAGCTTGTGGTGAAATCCATGTGTGCTGGCAAGAAAACCACGCTCTGACTACAATTAGTGCTGGCAAGATACCCAGCGCTCTGCTACCATTTGTGGCGGTTACGAAACCCAAACCACGCTTCTGCGCAACCATTTGTGGGGGTTACGAAACCCAAACCACGGTCTGCCTACCATTTGTGGCTTTTAAACCCCAAACCACGCTTCTTTTACCATTTGTGGGTAAGTGAACCACACTATTGCTACCATTTGGCTCTTTTGAAAACCACGCAGACTGCTACCTTTAATCCGGGATCGGGTTTTGTAATTGCTGTTTCTATTAATGTGGATCTGATTTCCAAAGAGGATATCTATCAAGAAATGGCTTACCTTGGGCCCATAGAAGGAAGCCGTTGATTCATCTTTCTTTATCTGATATATATATATATATATATATATTACTTATATATAAGAATACTAATTGTTAGATGCATACAGTGAGTGAACAAGATAATAACTGTGTTTCAAGAACGCTAAACAGCATGATAGTTGAGGAGTTCGGAATAGTTTCTTACTTGAGTGATTTGCATTACAGGATAGTAAACAACTACTTATACTTGGACAATGAAAGAGAGGCGTTCGTTAAAAGATAACTTTTAATATAAACAAGTTGGCTGAGTAAAAATAAATTAACAACAAAAATGATAGTATTTGATTAAACGATCAAAGTAGCCATACAGATAAATAAATAAATAACATACCATACATCACGCAACACTCATACATGCGTCCGAGTTTCGGGGATCACCTCTTCCCTAGACTGCCGGACTAACTCAAACAGGCCTCTTCTTGGCCTCCCATCAACTTGTCTATGTAAAGTTCCATTTTAACCTTCCAGTCGCATCATGACCTGGAATCGGATTCCACTCTTGAATCCGTTGAAACAACAAGACGCCGATTGCTAGGATGATCGAATGAATACTGTTCTGCAAGTGCACCATGTATATAAAGGTTCTGAGGTAGAGGGGAGATGCGCTGTACACATGCGCGGCAGGAAGGATGAAGAGGGAAGGGATAGCTACCAGGAGAACAGGATATTGGCATATTTCACAAATGTTCCAGTGTAGGGAGGAGAACGAAGATACCATACTGAGCCGAAAAATGCACTTTCGGTTCACATGCACAGCGAGTCGGGTCACTGTGTGGCGCAATTCATATCCTCCCTGAGTCCATTCACGGTTTGTCATGGAGTCAGTAATACAGAATTCTTCCCATATTTTTGCGTTTCTTTTCGTGGAGTTCTTGCAGGAGGTCCTGGTAAGCTGGTGTCACTGGTAGTATGAACTTTAGCCTCAGCTCTTATATGTAGAATGGTTCTCTGGAGAGTTCATATACAAGTCGTGAGGGCGTGTATCTGGAGAGACAGACACCCTTTTTAGGTATGTCGCTTTTATTTTCTCTAATTTTTCTAGGTTCGGTTTTTTTTAAATAGACCCATATATTCTCTAACCCATATGTTGCAACGGGATCAACTTTAAGTTCAAAATGTTGTAGGGCTGTTTCTAGTGAGAGCGTGTTTATTGACTTAATGTCGCTTATGGCTCTTATCGCAGCATTTACTCAGTCATTTAACCTACATGCTGTGTTAACACGCTTCTCTGTATTTGGAAAGTGACTCCCAGGTACGTTTAGCTAGTTACTGATTTTAGTGTTTTTTCACCAATGCAGAAAATGTCTAGTCTGCCCCCTTTTCTGAACGTCATGGAGACTGTTTTCTCTTCATTTAGTGTCAGTTCATTTTCTTTTGTCCAGTCCACTAATTGGTTGAAGGCTTTCTGTAGATCACTATCCGAAGTTGAGGTCAATACCATGTCATCTGCGTACATAGGCAGGTTTACGTTGTCAGGTTAATTTAGCAGTTTAGAGCTAATTTTTTCCTCTTGAAGCAGCTGCTTACTGTAGCTATCCAAATTACTTTCCCATACTGACCGAAATTCCCTGAGAAAATTTGTCCCCCCATGGGGACTCGAAACAGTGCAAGTCGCGTAATTATGCACCAAGACATGATGCCTTAAACAGCTCTGTTACACCATTAATATTTAGTTTTTGCCCGATAGTGCGTTTTGTCGTACTTACAACAATGGCGACGTAGATTGAGAGTTCAACATCCCACATTTCGGGATTACCAACCTAAGTAACTATACTGTAATATTACAAACCTCGTGCGGGAAATAAAACCATTGTCCTTACGTACAATGTATATACAAAAATATATCCAAACGTTAGTGTTAATATACATTAAACGAAACGAATAAATTCATATTAAATAAATTGAACTTTATCTTCTTCTTGTATCTTGTAAGCCCATGTTTCCCTTAACAGAGATTTAGGCGCTCTCCCCCTACAGGTAAAACATTGAACCATACTAATTTAGTTACACTTGTTTTGTATAGATGTCATTTGAGTGGTCCATGGTCAGCGTTCCGCCTCATACTGACATCTAGGAAACCAAGGTATTACTAGGATGGGAAAATTAGGTAAATTTTGCTTAGAGACTTTTCATTCAGGCTTAAGGATCTTTTATGAGCCTGAAAATCTTCAGACTCGGGACCCACGGCTTAAAGTCCCTCCCGGAGGACTTGCTCCTTGGATTTTTCTATCATAAAAAAATCCGTCGACCCCGGCCGGGTTTGAAACCGCGACCCTCGGGACCAGAGGCAAGAAGCATAACCACTAGTCCACCGCGGACGATGCTGAACTTTATTTGAAACAATATAAAACAATAAATACGTACTTGCCGCCATTTTATCACTATTTGTCGCCATGGCCTGCTGTAGTTTTAACTAATGAACATTGCCCACACTGTTAACATTAGTCACTTGTTTATAATGAATGCAAATATATCTAACAAATATGTTATTATTTTACTATTATTTTTTATTTTGAAAACACCGTCGCGCAAAAAATAATGTACAACGCACGTTTGTGAAGTGTTTTACAGAATCTCGGAAATTAAAAAAACCTCGCTATCGCTCGGTTTTTAAACATTTCCTAGCTTGTATAAAAATGACTTCCCAACTTCGCATCGCAATATACTATTACACAGTTAATTAATGAGTAAGTGGATTGGTTGAACATGAGTCCTGGTACTTTGATGTAAAGAGGAAGTGACCGTTATCAATGTTGTGGAATTTGTTTTGTTCAATTGATAACTGAAGTGCACATTCATTGATTGTTATTTTCAGCTGCGTAAATATTCATTTTAATTGAAGAACTCGAAAACATATAAATTTAGTTTGCAGGTTCGTATAATTAATGTTGTACGCAGTAATTAATGATATCGTGAACTCTAATTACAGATATCCCAAGTTTAATTACAAGCGGCAAATTATGTGATGACACATGCCCTTCCTCAGTCTTGTTATCATAACAATTCTAACATAAATTGTACGAAATACGTCATACAGTTTTTACAGCATTTTTAATATTACACGTATTTTGCACAAAATGTTATTCTGTGCACCTGTCTGGCATAACATTGCTAATACTAAGAAATCTGTTAGGTAGGAACTTTCTTTCTTTTTTTTTACAGCCCCACCAAACCCCTCGGGTTACCTCGGGCATAATGCCCTCATTCCCGGGTCTGCTCTATGCCCCTATCTGTAAAATATTTATTGTTGCGCAAATTAAACAAATTGATCATCAAAACAAATTTATCATCCGATTTTTATGGTTTCCGAAATATAATAATTTACAAGCTGAGACGCGACTTTTTTAATTCCTTCATGAACTTCTGTCAAATTATATTCTTAGGGTTTCATTTTTCAAATTATTTCCCACCATTTACAACTATTTTTACATTTTATAACGATTTTATCAATATATTTTCCTATGATATTTAACTACATACATAGCATGAAGACGTGGCTGCCATATTGATTTTATCGAATATTCTATGAACAACAATAAATAATAGTTTAAAAAACTAAAACAACACGCTTTATTAGAAAACCGAACTAAAAAATGAAAAATAGTTTTAATTTCCAACACGCTTGGAATAAAATTAAAGTGGTCAACAAAAAAAAAATCATCTCCCACACATCTAGAATAAAACTAGAGTTATCAACAAAAAGAAAATAATTTTACCATCAAAAGCGTGGGGTGCTCTATATCAAGTAATATATTTGATAATAAACACATATTGGTAAAACCAAAGTCTCTAAGAAGAAAACGTAAAAATCATAAAAAGCACCCCACGTTTTTTATGATAACATTAGTTTCTTTTTTTTGATAACTCTAGTTTTATTATATATGTGTTGGAGATGATTTTTTTGTTGACCACTTTATCCCAAGCGTGTTGGAAATTAAAATTATTTTTCATTTTTTTAGTTCGGTTTTCTAATAAAGCGTGTTGTTTTAGTTTTTTTAAACTATTATTTATTTCTTATTTTTTAGTTTTAATATTTTACAGAATAAGTTAAAAATGTAAATATCTTTAAATTCGATACTATTGTAGTATGAGCTAAAAGTAATACTCTTCTAAAAAGAAATCCTCCCCGTCGGATTTGAACCAGCTACCTACGGATCACTGAAATTATATACCACTAGAGTTCACCGCTCTACCATCTGAGCTCTTACAACGATTGACTAAAAATTCGACAAGTCCGCAACCTATTATACCAGTTTTAATTTTTTTCTTATTTTCGGATGATTCTGGCCAGGATTTTAGAAACAAAATATGAAATTATTGTATTGCCACGGGTCCTTTACAAGTATACAAAGTTTAAAGTCGATCCAATGTTTCTAAGTGGATGAAAATCGTGTTCAAAGATTCCGTTACACAGATACAAAGACACCTTTTTTTTCTGACTATTCTGGCCAGGATTTTAGAAACAAAATATGAAATTAATGTGTTGTCAGGGGTCCTTTACAAGTATACAAAGCTTCAAGTCAATCCAATGTTTCTAAGTGGGTAAAAATCGTGTTGCAAGATTCCGTTACATAGATACAAAGACACTTTTTTATTTATTTTCTGATGATTCTGGCCAGGATTTTAGAAAATAAATATGACATTATTGTATTGTCATGGTTCCTTTACAAGTATACAAAGTTTCAAGTCGATCCAATGATTTTAAGTGGGTGAAAATCGCGTTAAAATATTCCGTTACATAGATAGATAGGTAGTTAGATAGATATATACATACATACAAACAGGTCAAGCTAATATAAAGCGTGTAAAAATAGTTCCATTGCAGCCAACATAAGGAATGTACCATTTAACTGTACACATATACTTCAGAATTTCAGAACTTACTATTTATTTTTGAGCTTTGCATTCTTTCATAGATTAGAGTGCTTAAATTGTATTAAGTTAGCTTTTATATTGGTCTTTAACAAGTTAGAGTAGTTAAATTGAGTTAGGTTAGCTTTTATATTGGTCTTTAACAAGTTAGAGTACTTAAATTGTGTTAGGTTAGCTTTTATATTGGTCTTTAACAAATTAGAGTACTTAAATTGTGTTAGGTTAGCTTTTATATTGATCTTTAACAAGTTAGATTACATAATTGTGTTAGATTAGCTTTTATATTGGTCTTTAACAAGTTAGAGTACTTAAATTGTGTTAGGTTAGCTTTTACGTTGGTCTTTAACAAGTTAGAATACTTAAATTGTGTTAGGTTAGCTTTTATATTGGTCTTTAACAAGCTAGAGAACTTAAATTGTGTTAGGTTAGCTTTTACATTGGTCTTTAACAAGTTACAGAACTTAAATTGCGTTAGGTTAGCTTTTAGGTTAGTTAATATCGTGTACATGTTGGCTACATCCTATGATTCCATAGTTTAACCGCTGCGCGTTTGTTGGCGCATCCGCATGGTGTATGATTGGAACTTGGAAAATGCTTTTGCGTCGCATGTTGTAACATATTTTTAATTATATATAGTTAATTATGTCTACATCTCCTCCAGGGGGAAAGACATTTTCTCATGGTAGTTCGGCCAGTATGGGACCGTCGCCCACCCAGCATCATGAGGCATTTGGGTAGCTACAATAAGTAGCGGTCCAGGTTGAGAAAACCAGCTATAACGGCTGGGGGACTCGACATGCTGACCACATGTCACCCCTACACTGGCTAGATGTTCATCTACCTCTGTGATTGACACATGTCGATGTGAGGCCAGCAGCCGGCTGGTAGGTTAAGGGCCTTCTAGACCTGTCGCGCCATTGAATTATTATTATTATTATTATTATTATTATTATTATTATTATTATTATTATGCCTACATCTTATGTATACAGTTTCGATGCAATACTTTTTTGTTAGAGAGAGCGGTGGTCTGGTGGTAAGTTACTTTACTCTACTTCTGAGGGTCGATGGTTTTTTTAGGATGGAAAAAATCCAAGGGCAAATCCTCCGGGAGGGACTTTAGCCATTGGTCCCGATTTTAAAGATTTTCAGACTAGTAAGATTACTTCAATCCTGGAAAACAGGCTCTGAGCAAAATTTATCCAACATTCCTACATCCAAGTAATATATTTGTTACCTACTAGATGTTTCATTGAGTAGGTACACTGGTAACATTCCACATGTAACATGACATATGTAGGGAAATAACCGTAACTAGATTAGCTTGCTCATGAAATTCCTAACAAAGGAGCGGCTAAGGCTAGACTCAAAAGGCCGTGAAGCAAAAGAGTGAGAAAAGATGGAAGAAAGATAGATAGATGGATAGATAGATAGATAGAGAGAGAGAGAGAGAGAGATAGATAGAGAGAGAGAGATAATTAAAATACAGCTTTCATAAAACCTCACTTCTAAAGTTCGAATTTCGCCTATTTTTTTTAGAATAGCCTACTTTTTAGTTTTATATCAATACCTTATATGTCCTACCCAATTCCTTTGCGAATAAATTGAACTTTGCGACCCTAGAACAGTTTCCAAATTTTCGTCCGTTTAACCCCGTTTCTTAATGTTCCGAAGTCCCTGATTAAAATTCGACCTTACATTTTTTGTTACATGGTTTTGGGGATACCTTGGGGTAATAAGAGGCTAATGATTCTACATTCCTGGATAATCGACGCGAGGTGTCAACTGCGTTTTCAGCTACGGTTGATGACCGCCTTTTTCCCCGGAATGTATGAACATATTCTGGTACTCATTTTATTTAGAGGCTGATTAGATCCCAGGGCCATTATGCCGTTAGTTTAGAGTTCTGAACACTACCGGACTCGAATCCTGTACCTTCCGGCTTCAGCGTATTGCTTTAACCAACTGCAAAGTTCCCCCATATGTATAGTGTGCAGCAAACCAAGGGCGCTACCACAGTTAACCCTATTCAGCACATAATCGTCTCACTCACAGGGATAACATATGATACATAAGTGGGAGGACATCTTTGAAACAAATGTTGTGTATTTTTATCAAATGTTTAAAATACGAGTATATTATTATTATTAATAATAATAATAATATTATTATTATTATTATTATCGGCCGCGGTGGACTAGTGGTTATGCTCCTTGCCTCTGGTCCCGAGGGTCGCGGTTTCAAACCCGGCCGGAGTCGATGGATTTTTTAGGATGGAAAAATCCAAGGAGTAAGTCCTCCGGCAGGGACTTTAAGCCGTGGGTCCCGAGTCTGAAGATTTTCAGGCTCGTAAAAGATCCTTACGCCTGAATGAAAAGGTCTCTAAGCAAAATTTACCGAATTTTCCCGTCCTAGTACTACCTTGGTTTCCTAGATGTCAGTATGAGGCGGAACGCTGACCACGGACCACTCAAATGACATCTATATGAAAACAAGTGTAACTAAATTAGTATGGTTCAAATTCTTCCCTGTAGGGGGAGAGCGCCTAAATCTCTGTTAAGGTAAACATGGGCTTACAAGATACAAGATTATTATTATTATTATTATTATTATTATTATTATTATTATTCAGTATTGGAAAGTGTTTAATTTAAAATATTTCATCAAAAATATTAAGCTTACTGCTTAAAAGGTAGTGTAGAATTCTCAATAAAAATACTTCTTTAATAGAAGCCGGCCGTTAGTATCACCGTCTGTCTTCCTTTGGACGATTTGGGAATTGTTTATGTGGAAAGAAATGTTAATGTTTGTATTGTTGTTGGAATGGTGTAATGGACAACATAGTCGTACGGCGAAAGACAGGTCCAGGGTTCAAATCCCAGTTCAAGCGTTAATTTTCCTTTTCAAAATAAATGTCACATAGTCTAGCTGAAATGATCCTTGAAAAAGTCTTTGCGATAATCCAGTTCCTGTCCGGTGAAATCGCAGGTAGCGCCTTCTACGTTTTACCGTATAAATTTGTCATGGTCATTTTCGGTATCTACTGTACTATGTAGGATATTTTCATGAGAACAACCTCAGCAAATGAAAATATTAATCTATGTTGTTGGTTAATAAATTGAACTAGAGAATACGGCAATTTCACTGTTCCGACACATCGAAGAATCGTAATAAAATAAATAGTAGGTAATAGTCATTCAAAATATATCTGCAGGCGGAAGAATTGCGAAGCTCTGTTTGTTGCTACACGTGACGTCATTTAATGCAGTGTACATTGTCAGCTTCCCACGTCCCATTCCCCTCTGCACTCATAGATAGCAGTGTCACGTGTTCTATTCCTGCATAAACACGACTGCAGTGCCCTCCGTCAACAACTGCGCTTACTCCTTAAACGGGTAATACCTCGAAAGCCAGTTCGTAAAGACTGACTTTGTTTTCAAAATCTCACTTTAAGTAGAAATTATTTTCTAAAATGAGTCAAAATTTACATATTTGTTATATCACCTACTTTCTTTTAACACGAACAAATAATTCTGATTTCATAGTGCTCTTCTGTTATTATCATTATTATAATTACCATTTTGTTATTGATTATAGTATTATTACTAATATTATTCTTATTACTTTTGCTATTAATATCATTCCTATTTTTTTCTTTTTTTTCAGCATGCCCCATTACCATGTTAATATTACATATAATAACATTACATAACATCACATATTATGTTTTTTTACATTTTTTTATGTTCACGTATTAATCGCTCATTTTCACACACTATCATTATGTACTTTCTTAAATGTTCTTAAATATTTGTGTATTAGATCTTTCTCCGTCACAGGCCTGTTCCTCCTTCTTTGCGGATTTCTTCCTTCAGCTTATTTCTAGAATGCTGCTGCAATTCAAATTCATAAAGGAGATTTTCTACATTTTGAATTGCTTTTCTGAATGGGCAGGTTGAGTTGTTTAATATTCCGATACGATGAAGATGTGATTTCTTTCTGCCATGACCAGTTACCATTCCAGAAAATTCCGGAGTTATTTTGCATTAAGTTTTAATCTGTCTCTGACTGATGGGAATAACTTCTTACAGGTGGCTCCTTTATCTGTGTTAGTTTATTCATTCTGCCGTTTAATAGTTCCTACTTCTTTTATTTGGGTAACAATTGATAATTTAATTTATTATTCCTATTATTTAAAATAGTAATGTTATGGATTATTATTATTATTCACATTGGGTTTATTAGCATAGTTAATCTTTTCAATAAGACAAGGAACTGGTCCATCGTTATAACCCCTAACCTGGAAGACCAGGTGATGTTTGTTCAAGGTTTTTTCTTCTAGCCTTTCACAAACTTACGTCCCTTACAAGGCAGCAGTTGCCAGGTAGAATGAACCCTGGTTTTTAAGGAGGTGCTACTCCTCCATCACTCCCCATTTCTCCTAGCTTGTGACAGGCAGAGCCTAGTTCTCAAAAATGAGTCTGGATTGTCTGGGAGTATGGTGTCGAGAGGATTAACAGAGAGTGATACAGAGATTTGGGATTTTTGGAGGAGTAAAATTTACAATGGACTGTAGGAAAATTACTATATTGTAGAGATGTTAATAAAGAATTATATTACATTAGTAATTATTTATACAATTATTATTATTATCATCATTATTATCATTATTATTATTATTATTATTATTATTATTATCCACCGCTATGGTCTCGAGGTATCGTGCTACCTTGTCACGCAGCGGGCCCGGGTTCGATTCCCGGTCGGGGCAGGCTCGTGGGTGAGGTTTTTTCGGGTTTTTTTCCTCGCCTGTAAGACAAATATCAGAAATCTTAGGGCCAACAGTCCCCGAAAATCATCAGGCCATCATCATCATCTTCTTTATCATTATCATCATCATCATCCTTCACCGGTGTGAAAGAAACGGGAAGCTACCACATCTATAATTCCCAAGTAATGCTGCAAAGCATAGCATGAAAATGTTATGATTTCAGTGAAAGACCTGCCCTCGGGCAGAGTTACTATGGATATATTATTATTATTATTATTATTATTATTATTATTATTATTATTATTATTATTATTATTATTATTATTATTATTATTATCAAGGCATTTGATAAAGTAGACAGAGGAAAACTCTGGACAATTTTAAAAGAAAAAGGAATTCCGAAACACTTAATAGCAGCTATAAAGAGTTTGTACTGAACACAAATTGTGTTATAAAAACTAGAAATGAAGTAAGTAAAAATAAAATTCATACTAATCAAGGAGTTAAACAAGGATGCAGTATCTCTCCACTTTTATTTAACCTATACATCAATGATATAATAGAAATATGGAACGAAGAAACAAATAAAGGAATAAAATTAAATAAAACACACTACTTGAAAATATTATTATACGCTGATGACCAGGTAATAATAGCAAATACAGAAGACGAACTTCAAAGGAATATTTTTAAACTACATAATATATGTGAACAATATAATCTCAAAATATCCATAGAAAAAACCAAGGTAATGGCATTCCAAGGGAAAAATCAAATGAGATCGAAAATAGTATTAGGAAACAAAATTATAGAACAGGTAAACCATCTAAATTATCAAGGATGTGACATTTCATTTAATTACATAATTATCATATGATAATGATATAAATAATAAAATAGCAAAATTCCAGGGAATATGTGGTACGATAAAACGATCACTAAATAACAAAACAACAAGAGAGACCCAATTGAAATTTTATAAAATGTTGGCAGTACCGGTACTGCTCTATGGATCAGAAGCCTGGATACATAAAAAACAAGATCTAAGTAGGATAACGGCGGCAGAAATGAAATTTTTGAGATCTGTTAAAGGGTGCACTAAGGAAGACAGAATCAAGAACACAGAAATAAGACAGGAACTTGAAATATTTGCAATAACTGATAAAATAGATACATATAGACAAAAATGGAAGCAACACATAGACAGAATGAATGAAGATAGATATCCAAAACAAATAACAATACAAACCTAAAGGCACCCGAGATGTGGGCAGACCTAGAAAGAGATGGGCTGAAGTCGGAACGGGTCAACAGACCTAATCCATGAATGCAGATGATGATTATTATTATTATTATTACTATTATTAGATCATCAATGTGCATTTAGAAAAAACAGGTCTACAACAGATCATTTTTTTTAGTATAAGACAGATTTTACAAAAATAGATTTTGTTTGGGGGGGAACAATAATGGTACTGTATATCAAAACTATATGTAGGCATATGATTCAATTAATAATAATAATAAGAATAATAATATAGTAATAATAATAGTAATAATAATAATAATAATAGTAATAGTAATATAATAATAGTAATAATAGTAAAAATAATAGTAATGATAATAATAGTAATAATAGTAATGATAATAATAGTAATAATAGTAATAGTAATAATAGTAATAATAATAGTAATAATAATAATAATAGTAATAATAATAATAATAATAATAATAATAATACTGCCACTGTGATATATATTTTTTGTCTAATGCTATCATGTTGTCTTTTATGACATTTCTGGCTTTTTGTCCTGCGTTGGAGGAATTGTAATCTAATATCTTTGCTTGGGGCACCTGGATGGCGGGAGTAGTACGTTACCCCGATGATATGATGCGTGATAAATGGCAATGAAGCGCCCAGGACAGATCTTAACACAAACTTAACCTAAATTCCAGGCCATGGATAACTACAGAAATATCTCCCTTCAAGGAAGAATTCCTATGATATGACCAGGAGTCGAACCCGGGACCTCATGAGCCGTAGTCAGAAACGCTGACCACTAACCCATGGTGCTAATCCACTGCGATATGTCAGAATATTTCTTAATATTGGCAGTACCAATATTATTAAAGTCTGTAATGTCCATGTGTTTTTGTAAATGCCGGTCTGCTTTTAGACTTCATATTGTTGCATAATACAATTCCTCAGTGGAAGAAGCATCACAGTTTCTTTCTTACTTTTGCCTCTATTGGAAAATAACCGGAAAATACAGACAGCCCTAATGTCATATGTCAGACAGAGAACGAAGCATGGTTCTTTTCAGAACATCGTTTCAATTCAGAATATCTGACTTTTTGTCAGAGCATCTGTATAGATGATCGATACTGGCAGTTTCATTACACAGAACGGTTTTCTCGATGTAACCTGATATTTTAAGTGTTTCAAGAGAATTCTAATTCTATGTGAACTGCACGTTGAATTCTATGTGAAGTGCGGATATTTAAAATTACATTAACTGTCTTTTTTATATGAATGTATAGTGCTCCAAAAAATAATATGCTGAATTTTAACCGTGCCTGTGTTCTTTAAAACTACCCAATGAATTTCCCGTGCTTCTATTGGCGATAAGTGACATTAATGTGGTCTTTTTTAAATTTATGAACCACTTCAGCAGACCTCTTTATATAGAAAATGTGTTTTTCTAATGTATATACAGTTGAGTACAGGATGAGTGTATGTTTATATTAGTGTAGTACAAAGTGTATTGTATAAGGAATGTTTTTTTCTTATATGGAATGGAATTTGTTTTTTTTTTTCAAAAGAAAGGAAATACATTTGCATTTACATTGCGCACGGGTCTGCTTGGCCGTACATGCATTATTTTTCCATGAATAAAAATAAAAATAATCATAATATAAACAAATACCTACATAAAAAGTATCAAAACAATGAATATATACATACACAATAATACACGTCTACACTCCATCCATGTGTATAGATATATAAAAAAGTATAATTTTGTATATTAATAATTTAAGAAATGCTATAAAACGAATTTAACAAAGAGAGAAAAACACACACACACACACACACACACACACACACACACACACACATGCATACACTCACACGCGCGCGCGCTCATACCCCCACCCATCCTGCAGACATCAAATGCACTGTCAGGCTATTCAACTTATCAAGACTACTTTTTATGTAATATAATTGGAGATCGAAAACAAAGACCATATTGAGATTTTTATTATTGATAATACATATATCCTTATTGATCTACAATTTTGCTATACCTCAATTTCCTTAGTGTACCCAAAAATTTATATGTTTTCACTTCACTCTCGATCCGTCCTAAAAGATCCTAGCACGCCACTCTCCCACGATCCGACGTGAGAAATCTCTCCGACAGCAACTGCAATCTAAGTTGCTCTGTCTCTCTACAGAATGCTATAATATGTATGAGGGATGTTGAAGGGAAAGGAGAAGGTAGTACCTGGTGCCGCACGTAGCCTACGCGTATCAAAAGCAGCAACGGGACCTCCAGTCTTGATGACGAATCGCTACCAACAATTCTAAATGTCTTCTCAACCTAATATGTACTGCAGAGGATTTGACAATTAATACAGGAATCTAGTACACAATCTATAGATTAAAAATTCCACATCACCACCTCTCCTGGCCCCAAAATTGAACATTATATAATTAAATTAAATTAAATTTTCAGTTAAAATCTTCAGCACTCGAACAGCTATCAGAAGCAAGCATACTACCACCTGAGCCAGAAAATCGTAAAATTAGCTAATTCTATGTCGTGGTTCATACGAGTAAATAAATAATAAGTATTGCAACGCACAGTTCTGCTATTGTTGGTGCAAGGCATTCTACAGAGATCTAGGATGTTGATTCCTTTTCTTCCACTTCCCCATCAGCCAGTATAGCTGAGGCATGCAGCTCAGTGCTAGAGGGAGTTCTTGTTAATTAACGACACCCTCTCGTTACTCCCATTCATATTCAACCAGAACTATACTTTTCATTTGCCTACGCCCAAGTAACAGCAACTACTGAAGATAAGAGAATAGCTGTATTTAATAGTGGAATGTCCACCGCTGTGGTCTGGAGGTAGCGTGCTGTCTTGTCACGCAGCGGGCCCGGGTTCGATCCCCGGTCGGGGCAGTTTTTCTGGGTGAGGTTTTTATCGGGGTTTTTCCTCACCTGTAAGACAAATGTCAGGAAAACTTTAAGGCCCAAACGGTCCCCGAAATCATATGGCCATCATAATCATCCTTATCATCATCACCATCATCCTTCACCGGTGTGGAAAGCAAAGGGAAGCTACCACACCTACACAATTCCCTAGCATAGCATGAAAAGGCTATGATTGCAGTGAAGGACCTGCCTTCGGGCAGAATTACTATGGATGGATGGAATAGTGGAATTTGAAGAGGATTAAAAGGTAAAATTCCTGTTCTTTAATAGTTCAGGTCATTAGTACCGCAATTCAAACCTGGGCCTCATAGGACAGACAAATGTTGCTCACATGGTTGCTACTCTAGACCTGAAACACTTTTAATGCCGTATATCTACGAAATAGGACTCGTGGATTTATTTATCTTCCGAACGAAGGCCTTAAACATTCACCCATCCTGGCTGAGTTTGAATCCGCGTACTTCGAAAGCACAGGCGAGCACTGTAACCACTAGTTACAGTTAAGAACATTATCATAAGTAATGCCACGAGTGATTTCCAAATTATCGATAAATTCACGACTCACGAAGTGAGGAGTGAATTTATCTAGAGAATTTGGAAATCAAGAGTGGCATTTGTTAGGACTATTTAACGAATAAAATAAAGCTGTTTACTCACAAATCATTATTTAACTACAGTTATTTAAAAATATTTTTATATTTAAAGTAAACGGTGATGTTTGAAAACTAATGAGAAACGATAGGTAGCCTACGCTTCTACTGCTTCTTTTGTTTATCACTGCAACCAGATCATACTATTTATTGCCAAAGGAACGCAATATTGTAAGAATGCTCTCTAGTGGAGAAAAAATGAAACACATCAATCTGTATATTAATTCATTTTTGATGTCGTATACATTTAAGAAAGTGCAAACAGTGGTTTCTTTTTTTGGTGGTATAATCAATTGCTACAAATGTTGACATGTAAGCACTATTATATACAATCTGGTAGCCGTATTTGTTATAGGCTCAGTCACTGCAAAATAACGGTCAGACCTGTTCAGAATATTAAAAAGGAGGAGCTTTGCTTAATATATGATAATCCTAACGTTGATAATTATTTCGTGAAACACGTCTCTGATTGGTTGTAATACAGAAATCATTGAAACGTGATTGGTCATTGACTCCCATTTGGGGCATGAGTTAAATAGTCATCGCAATTGCAATCTAAAAGTGATGATTCTGTTCAGAGGTTTCTTATTTCAGCATTTAGATTCATAAATCTACGACATAGAACTCACGGGTTTGGCTCTCTTCCGAAGGAAACCATGGTCATAATTTTTATATCCTTATATGTCTATCTAACCAGGCGCAGAAGGGTTAAACCCGGGAATAATCTTGTGATTTGTATATTCACAAGGAATCATTGCATGGCGAAACTTACTTTGACATTTTTTCCAGAGGTTGTGATGTACTAAGGCCGTGTGCAAAAATTATCTGGCTATTTAACTGCAACGCACTAAAATACGTCGCCAAATCTCTGATTTAAACTACAGGGAAATAATACAACTTCAGTATTGGCAGACTGGATAATCTTCAATACTTGCCTCCGTTCCGCGTCCCGCCTCATTTAATCATCTCTTAACTCATGCAGAGATGTATATCTGATCCGTACCGTGGGTTGCCATTGCTGGATTCTGGCTTCTATTTCTGTGCCTTACAGTTAAAAACGGTAGATATTTTTTTGGTCACGACCTTGGTACATTTGTGGGAGAAATTTGAAGGTTGGTTTCGGCATGTAATGGTTGAAAGTTTGCTTTGTCAGTAATAATTTCATAACTATGCTTAGGGAGCGGGATGACTTAAGACCGTGGCAAGGTTTGTTACGTTCCGACTGTGTGATGTCAGAACTTAACCCTGTGTAGTATCGATACATTAGTTTATTTACTTTCTAAGTCTGATCTCATGGTGCGCTTCAAAGATGACACAGTACATGCGTAGCTAACTTCATCCCGGGTCTTATCCCTGTTCATAAGTAACTTACTATGTTGAATAGCTTATCACGTTCGGATAAAATAGTGTATAGCAATAAACTTCATTGTCCGTACGTTTTGTTTACAAAGAGTAACTGGTCCCCGTTTATCCCTCGAACGACAGTACTGATGACCTATATTCAATACCAATAACAGCATCTCTTGCAAAGAATGGAACGAATTTGTATGCTTTCCTGTTTACTAAATCTTGGTGCATATCATTTCGGATTCAACGTCTCTAGAAAATGGAGACGTAAATGTTCATTTGATAGAGAGGGAGGTTGTACCCGGTTCAATATACTTGCTGACAGATCAATTTCGTAGAATAATGATTACGTAATACTACAGTGTTAATGAACACTTACATTACCTTGAGTTAAAATATTAAGTGATGAGTTCTATAGGCCTACACGTTATTTTCCGTAAATCAACCAACGAAAGTGCTGCCAGTTAGGCCTACACGTTATTTTCCGTAAATCAACCAACGAAAGTGCTGCCAGTTAGGCCTACACGTTATTTTCCGTAAATCAACCAACGAAAGTGCTGCCAGTTAGGCCTACACGTTATTTTCCGTAAATCAACCAACGAAAGTGCTGCCAGTTAGGCCTACACGTTATTTTCCGTAAATCAACCAACGAAAGTGCTGCCAGTTATAGAAATGAGGAAGTTTACGCAATAAAAAATCAAAAGAAAATACGGAAAGGAAGGATATTTGTCATAAATATTGCCGCGAGTAATTTCCAATTTACCTAGAGGATTTGGAAATCAAGATTGGCATTTGTTACAAATATTTAACGAATAAAATTAAGCTTTTTACTCATAAATAATTATTTTAAATATAGTTATTTTAAAATGTTTATATATTTAATGTAAACAGCGATATTTGAAAAGAAATGAGAGATTTTGGTTATGTTTCATTTGATCACCACTGCAACTTGATCATGTTATTTATTGCCAAATAGGATCGCAATATTGTAAGAATGCATCCTAGTGGGAAAAATTGAAACCCATATAACTGTATATTATAACCAACAATATAGTTTATTACACCTCTGTGATAACACATGTGGATGTGAGGCCAGCAGCCGGATGGTCAGCCAAGGGCCTTCTAGGACTGTTGCGCTTGGAGGTTTTATAGGTTATTAATTATTTTTTTAGGAAACAACTCAGTTAAATCGTTATTTAAGAACACAATTATTGAACACACAATTACCAAATCTCGTATTTCGAAGGAATTGTTCATTTTTGCTATATTCAACGTATTTGTTGGAGAGTCAGTCACTGCAAAATAACGCTCTGACCTGTTCAGAATGTTAAAAAGGAGGAGCTTTGTTTATTTTGGTACACAGAATTCGATAAAACACGACTGTCATTGGTAGTAAAACAAAATTCAATGAAATGTGATTGGTCATTGACTCCCATTTGGGGCATGATTAAATAGTCATGACTCATGAGAAATTATTTTCTCTATCATATTGATGAGTTAATGTTTTTATGCAATTAGAGTATCTAAGTAAACTTCCATTTCAGTTGCCTACAAATGTAGGCGTTACATTAATTGTTAAGTATACCCTTGCATTCCTTACATGGCCGTAAAGCTGAGTCACCAGTTGCTGGAGGTACTGTACAGTGTAATTCCTCGATAGACACTGAAATTACGTCGCGGCAACTGGTTACGTACCATGCAGCATATCTTCATGCATTTATCATAAGTAATGGCACGAGTAATTTCCAATTTATCTAGAGAATTTGGAAATCAAGAGTGGCATTTGTTAGGACTACTTAACGAATAAAATTAATCTGTTTATTCACAAATAATTGTTTAACTATAGTTATTTTATAATATTTATATATCTAATGTAAACGGCGATGTTTGAAAACAAATCGGAAATGTGAGGTTATGTTCATTCACTGCTGCTTGATCATATTATTTATTGCCAAATAAGATCGCAGTATTGTAAGAGTGCACCCAAGTGGAGAAATAATGAAACACATCAAACTATATATCATAATTAACATTACGGGTTATTCATTTATTTTTTTCGTAAACAACTCAGTAAAATCAAGGAATCTTTTCATTATTCAATGTATTTGTTGGAGAAAAATAATGCTTTGACCTGTTCAGAACATTAAAAAGGAGGAGCTCTCTTTATCACAAAAGCAGGAGCTGATAAAGAGAAATCAATAAAGAGCGAGGTGAAACACGACTGTGATTGGTTGTAAATCAAAAATCATTGTAACGTGATTGGTCATTGACTCCCATTTGGGGCATGAGTTAAATAGTCGTTAAAATGTAAGCAGTAATGGGTCTGTGCTTTGTATTTCGTTTCAAGAAAAAAAATGTATATATATATATCACTGACATCCACCATTCTAACAGTAGACTAATAATTTGTTAAGATCACATGTTCAGGTTGATTTATTTTTCGAACCGAATTTAATTATTAACATAACACTTATAATTACCTTCATATATTACCCTTATTTACTTTATTCACTTTTAATACTGGATCACATTTAATATGGCATTAGGTAATTGTATGGTGATACATTTTAATTGTAGTGATTTTTTTTTTTTTTTTTTGCTGTATGAAACTGACGAAAAGTGCGAGAGAAGGCGTGATGACCTTAACCCGACAGGTGAATAAATTAATATAAATATCTTCAGCGTGTTATGAAACACGTACCTAAATATCGCTATGTAACATTTTATGAATATAACTTCTTCTTCTCTATCGTAGTTTAACATCTCGTCTTATAGTACGTTTTATCTGCCCCACTTACATAGTCAGACTTGTCGGGAGAGCGATTTTAAACTATGGGACACGCATATATATTTTTTGACACACAAGGACAGGGAGAACCTCCTCGATCAGCTGATTCCAGGGCGTCTTCTGAGACAACACGAACATTTAAGACGAAATACACCATTCACTTACAAATGTATACTAAACGTGACGAATGTGAAAATGATTGTAATAAATATATGTTGTTCAGGGACGGTTGGTCCTTAAAGTTCCCTGACATTTATATTCAAGTTAGGAATACATCCGAAAAAATCAGGAAAAATGTGCCGACCGGGCATCGAACCGGGAACCCACTATGTACGAGGCAGCGACGCTATACCGAGAACACCAATGGATGAATATATACTTACTTACTCACTGGCACTATCGAACCCGTAGGTTCATGGCCGCACGGAGATAAGCTCTCCATATATCCCTATCCTGAGCTAATACTTTCCAATCATTCCCTGTATAATCTACTTCCCTCAAATCATAGTTAATGTTATTCTCCCACCTCATTCTTGGTCTACCAACTGGGCGTTTTCCTTCTGGTTTTTCCTACAAGAAGCTTCCATGCAAGTCTTTCATTCCCCATACGTGCAACATGTCCTGCCCATCGCAGTCTACGAGACTTAACTGTTCTTATTATATTCTGGCTTCCTATAGAGACCATGTAGTACATTGTTATGTAGTCTTCTCCATTCACCTGTCTGTCCATCTCTCTTTGGTCCAAAGATTTTCCTAAGTACTTTATTCTCAAATACTTGTAATCTCCTTTCCTCTCTTAAAGTAAGAGTCCATGTTTCGCACCCATATAATATAACTGGTAGAATAATAGTTTTATATATTTTCAGTTTAACGTTTTTTGAAAGGAGTTGGCGACATCAAGAGTCTCTGCAATGCATAATAGCATGCATTTCTAGAATATTGAGCCTATGTTTAATTTCTTTGTGCATCTCATTCCTATTTGTGATTATTGTTCCTAGGTATTTGAATTCAGCCACTTCCCCAAAATGTCCCTCATTTGTTACTAGCTGTCCATTTCCATTATATAATGCATTTCTACGCGTGACCATATATTTAGTTTTTGATATTTACTTACATGCCTAATTTCCTAGTGTTACTCAATAGTGTGTGCGTGTTGGCTTTTAGTAATCTCCTCGCTATCGGCCAATAATACTACATCATCAGCATTAAACTAACAGCTTTTAATACCATTGAGTTGTAAGCCTTCCTCTTTCTCTAAAGATTTAATGGCATACTCTAGTACAAAATTAAATAGTAGAGGAGATAGTGCATCTCCTTGCTTCAACCCATTCTGGATTTCAAAAGTGTCCGAAAACTGTTTGCCTACACGCACCCTACTCTTTGTGCATTTAGACACATACGTATAAGTCTAACTTTTTAGAATTCCAAACTCCAGCAGGATACTATATAACTTCCCCCTCTTAATTGAACGATGAATATATAATAGGCTAATAATAATAATAATAATAATAATAATAATAATATATGTTTTAGAAATATTCCACACTACAGTGGTTCTCCTTCAACCCAAAGTGATTTGTCGCCAAGGTTGTTCTGCTAAAGATATTCTTCCCTCAAAATTCCAGCTTCCATATTCTCCTCATTCCATCTATTCGACGTTCTCTAGATCTTCCATCAGCTTTCCAATCAAGATCTTCTTTGGTATTCTATCTTTTTTTCCATCCTTATGAGGTGTCCTTAACATTTCAAACGTTTTTCTATTTTTATACTTTTTTTTTTCAACTTGCATAATTTCCTTTATTGTGCTGTTTCTGACTTTATCCCGTCTTAAAAGTCTTGTTGTTCGCCTCCGAATATTAATTTCTACTACTACTACTTACTACTACTACTTACTACTAATAATAATAATAAATAATAATAATATAATAATAATAATAATCATAATATTATTATTATTATAAAATTCCATATAAAAAGGAATTCCTTTGGCTATTGAGAAATGTACAGGTGCGTACATCAGTAAATATTCATATGTGGCATGAACACTGCATTACATTATCTCAGCCGTATTTACTGCGAGAATCCCGAGACTTGTCTTTCTCGAGCTCTTGTTACCGGTACACGAGACTCTCGTGACCGCACTCTTTTTCAGCCGCTTCGCTTACGTGAGCAAGCGGGAGTAAGACAGACTTGACCGCCTTTAGTACAGAAGCATGAGAATAGAAATCAAGAACAATAAGTAAATTAAATTATGCAGAAATTGATTTTTGGGAGGTTTCAACTGGAATGTCCAGAAGAGATATAAAATAAGAAACAGTGTAACTAATCAAAATATGTAATGTTCAAATATCATTGTGAATTTCATTAAAAAATAGTTAATGATGGTTTACATTGGCATGGTTATGTAAAAAGAAAGATTCCCAAAAATATTTGAATTGGTGTCGCTTGTAGGGGAAAAAGAGGCGGCAGAAATTGCTAATAGCCTCGATTGTGTTTTAAGCAGCGCGAGGGAAATGGGATTGAATATGCAGTTCGAACGAAAGAGAAATGTGGAGGAAAATGACAGTAAATTAATTGCGTGCATGAAAATGTGAATCATTTTGAAACTTGCTATGTATGATTATATATACATATATTCTTTTAGGGGAGATATATTATTAAATAGAATAGTGGGTTGAAGTTTCTTTCTTATATATATATATATATATATATATATATATATATATATAAAAACAGGATGTAAATGAATTATACCGCACAAATTTAACTGCTTACAGGGGGGGTATTATACAAGTAATTTGAGATAGGGAACCAATGGTCTAGGAGGGAGAATGGGCAAGTTATAGGGAATCAAAGTAATCGAAATTTGATACAGATAAATCAACAGGAGAGCAAAGTAGGAGAGAAAAGTATACTAGATTTACTTCAGAACATTGCATTAAATTCGAGATCCTGATTTCTAATAATTCATCAATAACGTTTATGAAATATTGGATTTATAAAATTCTTTAAAATGTCAAACTTAGCATATGATTGCACGCCACTGCACTGGTTAAAGCAGAATCGGTACAATGTGAGCCTTAGCTCAGAATGAAACACGCAGAATTTGTGTAGTTAACGTGTGGCTTAATGGTTAACGCAGTGGATTTGAGATTCGAACATTGATGGTTCAAATCACGGCAGGCCACATTTTTTCTTTCATTTTTTTCCCTCTTTTTTTTATTTTCTTTCTCTGTGTGTGTACTGTGATATGTTGATACTCGTACTAAGATTGTTCAGTATAGGCATGCACAAAATACTTATTCCCGTATTGGTTATTACATTAACATCTGATTAAAAGTTACTTCAGTATCAGTCGCATTACATGACAGCATCATGGAACATCTTCACATTCATGCTGAAATTATTTTTTTTATTAAGAGCACCACCACCATGCCCCTGGGTTTCCTCGGGCTTAATGCCCATATCCCTTGATCTGCTCTTGTCCCCAATTACTCTCTGCTGTTTTTATTTTGTTCATTTTCTGGATACAAGTTTCGGGATTTGTTCTTATACTACACACGTCATGCTTAACTTGCCGAAATGGATCTGATTTACGGCGCAGCACAAGGTAATGGTGCAAGAGCTGATGACATGTACGTGTAGCGGTATCCGAATAGACGCCATCCTAATCAAATAACCTTCGAGTCTGTTGATAGGCGTTTGCGGGAGCATGGGAGGTTAAAGGTAAACAGAGTAGACGCCGGTGAAAGAGATACGCGCCGCACTGCAGAGTTCGAAGAAAATGTTCTTCATAGGGTGTAAGATGATCCTTCTACTAGTACTCGTGTTATCACAGGTGTAATAGGCACGACCATCAGACCATATGGAAAGTCCTGCACGAAGACCAGCTCTATCCCTTTCATCTGAATCTGATAAAAGTACAAGCTTTACAGACAGTGGACTTCGCTCAACTGGTATAATTTTGAAATTGGACTTTGCTGCAGCCACCGTTCTTCTTTTCCTCGGTGTTATTTATTGATGAAGCAATATTAAATACGGATGGGCTGGTTCTGACCTCAAAGAACAGTCATGTGTGGGATTATGAAAATCCTCATGCCAACTTTGAGAGGGGTCACCAGCAAGAGATTTTCGGTGAACGTATGGTAGGCGTAATTTCTTCCCAGAGATTAAATGGTGTGATTTATAAGACGTTTTAGAGCAGTCCTACCTAGATTGCTAAAAGAAGTTCCTCTTCACATCAGGCTTCTCCCCATTTCTGTCGGAATGTGCGAAATCATTTGGTTTCCACTTCTCATATGTTACAGACTACGACGTAAAGAAAGCCATAATGCGAATAAAAACCAAAGCAGAAGGAACTGACCGTATAAATATTACTTTACTGAATAAAATAATCGAAGCTATACTACCTACTATAACTCATATATTTTAACTCCTCACTACAAACTTCTACATATCCCTCATTGTGGAAACAAGCCCTCGTACGCCCACTGCCTAAAGTTAAAACGCCCTCAACCCCGAACGACTTTCGACCCATTAGCATTTTACCTGCCCTTTCAAAAGCTCTGGAACGATTAGTCCATAAACAACTGACTGAATACCTAAATGAATACAACCTTCTAGATCAATTTCAGTCAGGCTTCAGGACAGGACACAATACAAATACTGCTCTACTAAATATTTGCGAAGACATACGCGAAGCTGCTGATAATCGAAAACTTACCATTCTTACATTACTGGACTTTAGTAAAGCATTCGACACGGTAGACTTGGACTTATTGTTGCATAAACTTAAAAACCTCTTACTCTCTGATAGTGCCACGAAATGGTTCAATTCCTACATTCATGAGCGCCAGCAATCTGTTATAGAAAATCATACATTATGTTCTTCTTGGTCCTTCCGTAAAGCTGGGGTTCCACAGGGTTCGGTACTTGGACCTTTGCTTTTTTCAATCTACATAAATGACATATCTAACTCCCTAAAGCATTGCAAACATAATTTATTTGCAGACGACATGCAAATCTACATCCACAAAGACAAATATTCACTAAATGACGCTGTTGCCAAAATTAACGAGGATCTTGACTCACTAATGACTTGGACAGTTAAATATGGACTGCAATTAAATCCTAGAAAGTCACAATCAATCATTATGGGTCATCAGAGACTATTATCTACAATTAACCTAAACACAGTTTCGCATGTGTCACTAAATGGAGTTCAAATCCCTTATAGTGAGACAGTAAAAATTCTAGGAGTATTTATTGACAAAAACTTAAATTGGAATACACAAATAAACCATACATGCAAAACAGTCTTCTCAATAATACATTCATTAAATCGTGTACGAAATTGTTTGCCATTCGCCCTTAGGAAAATGTTAGTAGAAACACTTGCAATGCCCCATTTTGATTATTGTGACACTCTTTTTACAGACTTAAATATTATTTCCACTCAAAGACTTCAACGTGTTCATAATTCTTGCGCACGTTTTATTTGTGGTATTCGCAAATTTGACCATGTTACACAGTCCCTGGAACAATTATCGTGGCTTCGTCTAAGAGATCGTAGAACTGTCCATTCCCTATCCCTTCTCTATAAAATCCTTCACACATCATCGCCTAATTATTTATCACGCCGCTTCATCAGACTATCCGACACACATAATCTTGACACTCGATCCCATCAGCACATTGTCCTTTATACCCCGCCTCATCACACTGTACAGGGTGGACCGCTCGAATGGACCTAATTTCAATTGCTTGTTACTGGCAAACGGTTGAAGATAGAAACTTAAAACAACGTTCATATTACAGAAAAACTCACCAAGTTTTGATATCCAGATCACCACATCTCTATATGAGCCCCAGCAGTCACTGTGACGATATCAAAGCGATGAACAATTTCTTGCCAAGTACGTTGGAGTATGTCTTCTGGAATGTTCTCAATAGCCTCTATGATGCGCTCACGAAGATCACGAAGGTCTTTGACTGGGGTGGTGTAAACTTTATCTTTGACATAGCCCCAGAGAAAGAAATCCAGTGGTGTTAAATCGGGAGATCTCGGGGGCCACGCGATTGGTCCTCCCCTACCAATCCAACGGCCAGGGAAAATGTTGTCCAAAGTCGTACGAACTTCATTGGACCAGTGGGGAGGAGCACCATCTTGCTGGAAAACGATGTTAGGCTGCAGTTGTTCAATTTGTGGAAAGAAGAACTGCTCCAGCATGTCAAGATATGTGGTACCACGAACAGTTTTCTCGGCGAAGAAAAACGGTCCAATGACCTTATTATGTGACAAACTGCACCAAACATTCATCTTCGGACTATCACGAACATGCTCTTGAATAGCGTGAGGATTCTCCGATCCCCAGATCCGCACATTATGCCGGTTTACCTTGCCTGACAAATGGAAAGTGGCTTCGTCCGAGAAGAAAATCTTGGTCATGAAGTCAGGATCAGCGCCGAGACGGTCCAGCATCGTATTGGCGAATTCCACTCGTTTCGGCATGTCATTCGGCTCCAGACGTTGCACTAACTGCACTTTATATGCGTGCAGTTTGAGGCGTTTGTGGACAATCCGTTGTAATGTCGATTTTGGTATTTGAAGTTCCCGCGAAGCTCTTCTTAATGACTTCCGGGGGCTTCGCTCAAATGCGGCTTGAACATTTGCTACCATTTCATCGGATGCTCTGCGACCACCACCATGCTTCTTCAACACAGATCCTGTAGCTAATAATGTATCACGCCACTTCTTTATGCTTCTAGCAGTTGGAGCATCACGGTTAAACACACGCCGGAACTCCCTTTGAACTCTAATGATTGATTTAAACTCCGCATACCACAAAACAGCTTGCGCTTTCATCTGCGGAGTCGCCATTTTCACAAACAATTAAATCTAAGAACGAGAAACGTATCTTTGTGCCATCTACCGACAGGATTCGAAACTTGGTGAGTTTTTCTGTACTATGAACGTTGTTTTAAGTTTCTATCTTCAACCGTTTGCCAGTAACAAGCAATTGAAATTAGGTCCATTCGAGCGGTCCACCCTGTATATTATTCATTATCTTTTACGGTCTCACTTACCAAAACATGGAATTCCCTTCCGCCCTATGTCAGATACTGTCAAACTATAACATCCTTCAAAAATAAACTAAAGAATTATTTAATAACAAACTAACTTATACACCTCACTGATAGTATTCTTTTAGCAATATTAATATATTTAATTATTTATGAAAATAATATTAATAATAACAAATATTTTTATTTGTTTTGGTTTAAATATTTGTATAATCGTAAAATTAATTTTCTATATATCATTATTTTCCTGTTTTTATATACACTAGACAGGGGACAATTTAATATGCCTTGCTTGTATACATTTTATTATTAGTTTTAGTCTTAATTTTAACTAATATTCACTGGTTGTATTATAGATCGTAATACGTATATTAGATATTATCTTTTGATCAAAATTTTACTTAGTGTTTAATATTAGAGTTAATTAAGATTGTTATATTCTGATGTAATATATGTTTGTCCTGGTGAGTGGAAGAGAAGGCCACATGGCCTTAACTCCACCAGGCTAAATAAATCTAATCTATTTGTAATCTATCCTGGCCGTTGGATATAGGAAGAGGTAGTTCAACTCTAGTGTGACCAGCTCGCTCTCCAGATCTCTGTCCATTTGGTTATTTTTGTGGGACACCTTAAAACACTGGTGTATGGTTCCCCTATTGATACAGATGAACTGTTTGTCGCACGCATAATCGCAACATGTAATGTGATCCGCTAGACACCTGGTATCTTGAACGGGGTACGAGAATATATTAGATGCCGATGTCGTCTGTGTTGTGAGAATGGAGATGGCCAATTTGAACGATTTCTCTAGTGAGTATTCAGGTGCTTTACTTATTTTTTTCTGGTTTACTCAAATGTATTGTTTCTTATTTCCCAATAACATTATGTATGTCATGTGTACATACACCGTATCTCTTCATATTATTGCTCTTGTGATCGCTGCAGTATAATTTATTTAGATATATAAGTACTTTACAGTACAATTGCACATTTTATTTACGAAACCTAATATACTCTACATTATGTGCAAACAATTGCCTGTGCAATACGTACTTAGATAGTTTTGCAACTCATGTACTGCGCCGACCTTCCAATACCGTATTCTGTAAAATAATGAATAAACAATTAAACCAGAAGTAAATCTACGTACATAACTAATTTACAGGACATACATAATAAGGAAAGAAGGGGGGAAAAAGTAATCACATGCTGTATGTAGTTTCGAACGTGATCCATCAATCTTACATTTGCGTCTATAGTAACACTACTATACCCACTGAGCTTCCATCTTAATTCGAAATAATCAGTGGCGTGTCAACCATTTTACAAATTGAATCATAAGTTGGACATATTTATTCGTAGACCATTATCTCAAATTGCTTATATAATACCCGCTATACGTAGTTAAATGTGTGCGGTATAATTCACCTACATCTTGTATATATATATATATATATATAGCCCTCCATGGTATATTTACCATGTCGTGGTGGAGTAGCTTGCGTGGTTAAATGATCCCGAGAGCTATGCCGGCGGTAGCATTGCTGCCGATAGGGTTACCCATGCCGGACTGGTCGAAGGTGAAAGCCAGATGAAAAAAAAAAGTATTGGTCGATAGAGTGACGATCTTTCACCGTAAGAATACGACAGTCAAGAAATGCGGACATGTGTTCCATTAGGGTAAAATTTTCTGGAGGTCAAATACATAGAATTATTGTAAAACATTAGCTGAGGATAGTGATGAGTGGAGAGCTTATATCCGCGCGGCCACGAACCTAACGGGTTCAGTAGTGTCAGTGAATTATATATATATATATATATATATATATATATATCCATCCATAGTAATTCTGCCCGAAGGCAGGTCCTTCACTGCAATCATAGCATTTTCATGCTATGCTTGCAGCTTTACTAGGGAATTGTGTAGGTGTAGTAGCTTCCCGTTGCTTTCCACACCGGTGAAGGATGATGATGATAATGGTAAGGATGATAGTGATAAGGATGATGACCATATGATTTCGGGGACCGTTTGGGCCTTAACGTTTTCCTGACATTTGTCTTACAGATGAGGAAAAACCCCGATAAAAACCTCACCCAGAAAAACTGCCCCGACCGGGGATCGAACCCGGGCCCGCTGCGTGACAAGGCAGCACGCTACCTCGAGACCACAGCGGTGAATATATATATATATATATATATATATATATATATATATATATATATGACATGCATAAACATACATAAACACACGAATAAAATATATGTGCCCGTGATAAATTCATATACGTTTTAGTCTCGAGTGGATGGATGGAAACCTATTTATTAGCCTATTAATCTATGCTACTAAATGATAATGTTTTTTGTAAACTTTGGACTTAACTCAATTTCCTTTTATGCTTTGGCACTTACATATCACTTAATTATATTAAAATTGGTAATGCTATTAAATACAACACTCATGTTTATACAGATGTTACATGGTTAGGATAGATTTATTATAGTTTTACCTACAGTATGTTAAATACAGAATTATGTTATTCAAATCACAATGAATATGTTATCTGATCACGTTTTATAATTACATCTATCAGTTAATAGCTGCCTGAGGAAGGTGCTCAACATTTCTAATTTTTGTCTATAATTCTGGAGGGTACTGTACAATATTTCGCGTTAAAGGACATTTGACATTAATCGAATTCTGGTTTACTGTTTAATTATGATAAATTAAATTTACTAAGTTCTCCACTTTAGGGAAAAGATAATATATGTAAAAATTATCGGTAATAATAAAATAATAATAATAATAATAATAATCCTAATAATACCAATTGGAATTGGAGCAAACATAATTGAACAAGTAACTTGTTTTTAATTATATGGGAGGCATGATATCGTACCTGCAAAATTTGGACACGGAGAAGAAATTAGGGAAATTTCAACAGATATGTGGTTCAATAAGAAGATATTTGAGAAATAAGAACACAAGGGAAACTCAATTAAAATTTTACAAAACAGTAGCCGTTCCAACGTTGACATACGGGTTTGAGACTTGGCCTTTAATGATCTCTGATAAACATAAAATTGAGACAATAGAAATGAGATTTCTCAGATCGGTTGCAGGTGTATCTCTAAGAGATAAAAAAGAGAAGTCAAGATATCAGAGATGAATTACAAATATATAATATAAACGAGAGAATATAGAGAAATAAATGTAATTGGTTTGAACATATACAAAGAATGCCAAATAATCGTTTATCAAAACAGCTGCTTCATTATAAACCTCTAGGCGGAAGAAATGTAGGAAGACCAAAACGTTGTTGAAAAGACGACCTGCAGCGTATAGTGCACCGGGGAGCGGAACGGGCCAACAGGCCCATGTCTTGAAGAAGATGATGATACCAATAATAATAATGACAATAACAATAATGAAAAGAAGAATAACAATATTAATAATAAGAATAATATTAGTAAGAATAAGAATAACAATAATAGTAATAATAATAATAATAATAATAAATAATAATAAAACTATTAAACTCTTACATGTGTCCGGGGTAATATCAGGTCGAGGGATGAGACGAGATGAATGCCCTGTTATTGGAAGTCTGTGATATACTAGGATGCCGACTGATCAAGCCTGTCATACTATAACGGTTAGATGAAGTAAAATGGATGACATGAGTACGGAAAAGTAGAATGAAGTTATTGTCAGGGGAAAACTTGACAAGCCCCAAGAAAACATGTGCTGGCTCCGATTCGTTCCCGAGACTCAAACTCGGAACCCAGAACTGGAGGGCGAGTATCTAACCACTTACAACACGTAACCGCCAATAACAACTATAATAATAATAATAATAATAATAATAATGTAATAATAATAATAATCATAATAATATGTATATCAAGGAAAAATATTGCTTTAAGAAAAAATAGTATAAATGATAGTGTCAGAGGAGGAAAGTTCAACCAGTGAATGCAAATGGATAAATTGTGAAAAAATAAAGTTGTAACTTTGAAGAAATTTGTGTAACCTTAACTCTTAGAAGACTTGAACAAAAATAAAATAAAATAGTGATAGTGATAAAATATTAAAGAAAATGTTAATATTATTATTAAAAGTAATAATGTTGGTAACAGTAGTTATTAACCAATTTATATTTTAATTGCTCGTTATTTTTTACATATGACTAATATATGGTATAAGTGTTTTTTTCTGAACACATCTTCAGTTTTGACTAATAAGGAGATTCTTCACTTTTTCTCAAATTGTCCATGAAAATGACTCATAAATATTCTAACGAACCTTCAAAAGTTAGAGGTTATTTATGTAAGATTTTCAAATAATAATTTGATTGGCATGTTTATGCTGTTTGTAATATTTCACAAAATTAACTGTTTTATTTATAGTTTAAAAACCGGAAAAACAATGGAAGAAATATTATTAAAATATATATGAATATTAGAATAGAAAAAGAGTGTGATGAGTTGATGAGAGGGGAAGGGGAATTGTAGGAGGAGAAGGGAGTCGTGCGCCGGCGCAGCATCCTACTGGAGCAGAGATTTGGACGTAGCCTCAACGTTTTACTATCTTGCCGTCTCGAAACTCCAAAGGTAGCCAGCCGAGTAGCCGGTCAACTCTAGCACGCTTCGTTACCTGTGGCGAAAACTGCATTCGTGCGAGAGTACGTTATCAATTGCCGTATTAGCGAGAAAATAAACTTCCGTCTAAATTAATCGAAACATAAAAATAGGGATTTTAATAGTTTTAATAGTTGTCAACTCCTTGAAATCAGTAATATTTTAATACCCGATACTATTACGTATGAAATGTAGTCTGCATTATGTGAATATATTAGTGAGTCCGACTTTTACATTCATATTTCAAATAAATCTTTCGAATCTGTTATTCATTTTTTTTAAATACTTATAGGCTGATAAATTTGTTCTGGTTTTATTCGTGGCAAAAACTAATATTGTATTGTTTAGGGAATTTAAAACATTGGAAATGTGTAATGCACATATTTTTAGATTTATTTGATGTGTGCAATACATCTGAGCCAAAGAATTGTAAGGAACTGTGAATTATATACAAATCAAACAATATTAGTGGAGAACATAAAGTGAAATTGTGAAATAATTTCTCAGTATTTAATTTCATCATGATAAAGAAGACGATGATCTCGTACATTCAGTTTATATCCCTGATTGGATTCCTTTTGGTGAGTAATATGTATTTTTACTTACAATAAATCCGTTATTGTGTCAATTTTAACGAAATGTGAAATAAATGGAAATTTGAATTCTGAGCTAGTTTTATCTCGTTCTAAATTACTTATAATTTTTGTTCAATTGGTTGATTAAAACGGTCAATAATGTGAAGAACAATGTTAAAACAAATATTTTCGTTTGTATTCTTGTAAGTTCTATTTAGGCTATACGTTTTATATTCTCAAAAAAAATATGTGCTAAAATAGCAACAGTATTAATCGATTCATACTTGAAATTACTAGGAAAGTCTTCTGATTTTTATATTATTTCACGTGGTCCCGGCTCGTGATATTTTAATGTTTTTACTCTTCTGGGAATGACACGAAAACATTAAGTACCTTTCTCCAATTAATTGGGCTATTTTTACTATTTTATATCTTTACGAATGAAAAAAGTGATTGTAATCGTTACATTATATAAGTTCGGGTTTATTTAAGCACTATTATGGTTAAAGTAAGTCTACTTGAAATATTGATGTCATCCTTGGTTTGGGAATACAATTTAGTTCTTTTAGGGGGGAACTACATCTTTAAGTGTAAAAACGTCATATTTCAACTTTTCTCGTATAGATTGAACCTTCATCCTAAAATTAGGGAAAGATTTTTATTAATATCTCTATTTCTTTTCGAGTTATGTTAAAAAATGTGCAATGCTGTCACTCGAGTGAGCCTTAGAAGCTATCTATATCTTCGGTAAGTTTGTTGCTTGTTTTCCGTAACTTAATTTTTTTCAATATGGTTTCCCTGATAACTCCCAAAGTTTTCAAGATATGAGATGAAATTTTGCATGTATATGTACTTTGCCGAGATGAACAGAATATACTACAATTAGTAAAGTACATATTATATTTTGTTAAAAAAATATATTTTAATGCAAATTTAAACAAAAATGAGTATGCATCAATTTAAAGCGAAATATAAAATATTTACACCCTATATAATTAAAAAATTCTAGTATATTTTGTAGCTACATAATTAATGAGTAAAATAAAACAAGAATCATTAAAATATATTGAATGTAGGAAATTATCAGGGAAACGGCAAGACAATGCAACATTTTCAGCTGACATTTTTAATATGTAATTAACCATAACGGCTGAAGTTAGATTGTACTTAAGTACACAAACATGCTCACATAGATATCACAAACCAAATTTTATTCCTGTCATCAGCTATGTTGCTGAGAAAAAAAATGAAATATGCCAAATTTAAATGGCTAAAGGTGTAGATCCTCCTTAAAGCTTTTGAGTTTATTGCATCAGCAATAAAATTAATTTAACACTATTGATAAGTGTAAAGTAGTAATAGTACTTTTTCATAGATTTGAGGTTGGTGACACTAGCTATCAACTGCTATATAAGTAATTCCTGATGGACTAGTAGTTATCTTGGTCTCCTCTGGTTCCAGGTTCGCGGTCCATGGATTTTTCAGGGCGTAAAAATCTTGAACATAGATTCCTTCGGAAGGAAAGTAAAGCTGCGGTTCCCATGTCTTAAATTTATGGCACGTAAGAATCCCTGAAATCTGAAGAAAAAAGGAGCAAAATTTGTCGGCACTTTCACTTCCGGATTTGAATTGCAACGCTAATGACCTGAGCTGTCAAATAAGATTATAACAAATCACTGCTATAAACATTACCAAAGTTCACAAATTGTCAGTACTTTTTATACGCTTTATATTAGCTTGACCCGTATCTGTCTATGTAACGGAATCTTTCAACACGATTTTCACCCACTTAAAAATATTGAATCGACTTGAAACTTTGTATACTTGTAAAGGACCAATGACAATACAATAATTTCATAAATAATATATATATAATATATATATACATATATATGTGTAATAAGTTGCGAACTTATCGACTTTTTAGTCCATCGTTGTAAGAAATTAATATTATATCTTCTCCTAACTCAATTGGTAGAGCGGTGGACTATAGTGGTATATAATTTCAGTAATCCATAGGTCGCTGGTTCAAATTCGGCCCGGAGGATTTTTTAGAATAGTAGTACTTTTAGCTCATACTACAATAGTGTCGAATTTAAATATATTTACGTTTTTATCTTATTCTGTAAAATATGAATAACAATTTTGTAAATTTACCACATTGTAATTTATCCAAAAAAAACATGAGGAGGATACGATTAACTGTAACTACTTACCTATATTAAAATATTAAAAAATATTATAATAATGTTAGATAATAATAATTTTAAAAATATATATAATTATATTCGTACCTAGACACTAAAAAAATATCGTAAGCAATTAAATTTTCATATGATTCCGCTTTATGACAATTAAACTAAATATTTAAAAAATAAATAATAGTTTTAAAAAAGTAAAACAGCACGCTTTATAAAAAAAGCCGAACTAAAAAATGAAAAATAATTTTAATTTCCAAGACGCGCGGGATAAAATTAAAATGGTCAACAAAAAAAAATCACCTCCAACACATATAGCACAAAACTAGAATTATCTACAAAAAAAATTATTTTACCATCAAAAGCGTGTGGTGCTTTTTATGGTTTTTACGTTTCCTTCTTAGAGACTTTACGTTTACCAATGGCTGTTTATTATCAAATATATTAAGTGATATAGGGCACCCAATGCTTTTGATGATAATTTTTTTGTAGTTACCTCTAGTTATATTCTAGACGTGTTGGAGATGATTTTTTTGTTGACCACTTTAATTTTATCCCAAGCATGTTGGAAATTAAAATTATATTTCTTTTTTAAATTCAGTTTTCTAATAAAGCGTGTTGTTTTAGTTTTTAAACTATTATTTATTTAAATCATGAATGTAATTGATTTATAGAATGCAAACGTTAAAACTGTTTAGTCAATTATAGCACAATTATCAAATGTGCCTCATAGAATACAGAAATGTGACATTTAAATGTAATATACATGTCTTTCTAAATAGTTTATAATCTGTCTCTTATGGGAATTGAATTTAAATTATAAATTTCAATTCTCATATGGAAATATGAGCGATAGTTGAGTAACAGGTTTAACATTGGAAGTAGCGTTGACATTATGTGCACGAACATTTATTTTGAACCAGAGCATGATATTTGTAGAATTTGCAATGTAAATATAACACAATCATTGGTAACGTATAATGTGAAATGTAATTTTACTCTTTTATCGGGTATTGAAAAACTTATTCTTTACATCAGTGTTTTACAGTCTTGGTGTTATTTGAATTTAGCACCGTAACGGATTTTTAATATCTCAGTGGTCTTCCTTGCATTGGTTTTTTCGTTTATTAATTCTCCTTTCACAACTCTTCCCTCACTTAGTTTTATCAGCACATTCGTAAGTTCCGTTCCTTACAGACACAGCATCTAGTTTATTACAGTTCTGAAGTTCTTGTAACTCTTGTACAGACTTGAGAAAATCATTTAATTATGTTTTTAAAGCTGATGTTTCCTTCTACATTCCGTACAGAACGGTCCTGTACAATGTTAAGTTTCAAGCTTGTTCATCTCATTGCTAGTTGGAATGTACCTGATTTATAACTGGACGGAATTTACGATTAGATGAATTGGGTTTCAATATGTCTGTGTTTTAATACCGAAAACGTGATGAAACTCATTCTAACATCCATTTTTGTATTTCAATAAATTTGACATCCACCTATGTGGATGTGAGGTCAGTTGTCGGCTAGTAAACAAGAAACTGTCGCGCCGTGGTGTTTAGTTTTTAATATAATTAAAATTTCTTATAGTCCACCGCTGTGGTCTCGAGGTAGCGTGTTGCATTGTCACGCAGCGGGCCCGGATTCGATCCCCGGTCGGGACAGTTTCCTGGGTGAGGTTTTTATCGAGGTTTTTCCTTACCTGTGAGACAAATGTCAGGAAACTTTAAGGCCCAAACGGTCCCCGAACATCATATGGCCATCGCAATCATCATCATTCATATTCATCTTAGATTAAGTACTCTCCTGGCGCACCACTATCATCATCATCATCACCATCATATCATCGGGACAACGTAACCCCGCCTTCCAGGCGCCCCAACTTCAGAAGTGGAGTACAATTACGCCAATGCCAGGAGAGAAAACCATAAATGTCCAAAAGGGCAACCTGAGGCTTTATAAAAAATAGCTTCTTATAGAAGCTTATATAATATAGGCCTAATGTTTAAACTTTCACGTTTATTTGCAAGAGCATGGTGCGATTGGTACAGAAAACCCTTGACATATCAGTCATTTGCTGGTTTCATATTCATATATATGAAATGTTCACCTCTGTGGTCTCGAGGTAGCGTGCTGCCTTGTCACGCAGCGGTCCGGGGTTCGATCCCCGGTCGGGGCAGTTTTTCTGGGTGAGGTTCTTATCGGGATTTTTCCTCACCTGTAAGACAAATGTCAGGAAAACTTTAAGGCCCAAACGGTCCCCGAAATCATATGGCCATCATCATCATCCTTATCATTATCATCATATTCATCATCACCATCATCCTTCACCGGTGTGGAAAGCAACGGGAATCTACCACACCTACAATTCCCTAGTAAAGCTGCAAGCATAGCATGAAATTGCTATGATTACAGAGAAGGATCTGCCTTCGGGCAGAATTACTATGGATGGATATATGAAATAACAGAGATCATCAGGACAATATAGGAATAGCATGGGTCAGCATGGCGGGGCACCCAGGCATTGTAACTGGTTTTCTTAACCTTGAGCTGCTAGTCATCCTAGCTACACTAATTGTTTACGATGTCATGAACTGTATGATCTCCGGTCCCATACACTAGTCTCAATTTCGCGAGAAAACTCTATTCCCACGGGGTCTGCAACCAGTTATGCTGTATCTATACGCCAAGGCAGGATATCTCGGCAACGATCCGGGATTATTTTACTTAGGAACTTAAAATAGCCTATTGTACATTGTAAGATAATTTGTTTAGCAAGAATAAATCATATTTTTAAAAGTTGTTATTGTATGTGACAGACCTCATCGGACGTAGAAGGAATGTGGTAGAAATGTGGGGTGGGAGTTGTTGAGCGACACTCTTGAAAAAGAGAAAATCAAGAATTATAATGTACCATGCGTTACAAAAACATTGACTCACCCATATCGCACCACTTTACAATGGAGTAGCTATGTAATTCAGAATCACCGAGAGAAATGCTTTTCGAACGACAATACATGTAGAGTGTTATGAAGTCCGTCGCCGTGGCGTAGTCGGTAGAGTCCCTACCTTCCACTCCGGCGACCCGGGTTTGATTCCCGGCGGGGTAGGGATTTTAAATCTCTATCTTGGGTCTGGGTGTGTGTCCTGTCTTGTGTTTGTATGTGTGAATAAGATAAAAAGGTTAACAAAGGTAAAACAAAAAAAAGCATACAGTGTACCTTTCATATATGTCCGTCGCCGTGGCGTAGTCGGTAGATTCCCTACCTTCCACTCCGGCGACCCGGGTTCGATTCCTGGCGGGGTAGGGGATTTTAAATCTCCACCCTGGGTTTGTGTGTGTGTCCTGTCCTTGTGTCTATGTGAGGATAAAAGAAAGTTAACAAAAACAGGCAAAACAAAAAGGAAAGAAAGTAAAACAAAAAGAAAAACAGTATAAACGAAAACAAATGAAGAACCGAGTGCATTAACCTTGAAAGTACCGCTACACTCACCCCCACTGAAAAACCATCCCTCCATTTCTCCAAGCTTCACGTCCGACGAGCTCTGTCACATATAATAGGAATGTCGTTACAAAGCTAAAAGTTGAACATGTTCAGAATAAGCATTATGTGTGTATGTCTATTTTCTATAGACACAGAGTTTTAAAGAAAAACTGTTTTGTGATAGAATTTAAATAAATGTCCCACATCATACACTGCGTGTTCGATGTTTCAATCTCCATGTTTTATGAATTGAAAAGTGATAAATAGTTTATGAACATCAACTTAAAGTTTTATAGAAGAGTTTGTACTAAATATTTTGATACGTGCCGGTTTCGATCTACCATTGATTAGCATGCGTACATCTGTTTCCAACTTTCACGGCTTTGAAACTGCCCGGGTTTTTAAGGACGTACAAATATCCTGAGTATTACCTTATTTCCTGAATACAAAGGGAAGTTACCCTTTGGGTCCCGTATCGTTTATTTATTGCATGTTAATGAACCTCAAGCCTGAAGTAAAGTCTTTTGAGGGAAAAAAATTCTTGGCTCTTTCACGCCCATATTTTAACGCTAATAAGATACATTCTTAGAGAGGGTGGTTGAATAAAATGCTAAGATTTTCAAACATAATTTACAACTGTTATAATGCATTAGCAATTCTCATTAGCATTCATTACCATTATATGAAGTTAGGAACTCTGATAACAAAAAATAATAAGATTGTATTCCTCATTCCACGGGTAGCAGGTTAATTCTTCAGATCTCCAGAAACACTTGCACGTTTGTATTTTTTTTTTACTTTTTTTGACCTATTAAATTTTTTAGGACTTAGATGACTTCCTGCGACTTATAATTCAATTATCTGGGCCGGTCGCCAATAAAGAACTATATAGATGTACACTGTTGGATCAAGCAGCATGCTAGGGCCACCGCCGGAGACAACATTAACGACGAACACACGCTCATATCAAAAGTTGAATATTTAAACACTTTACCTCATCAGAAATAGAACTCGGGCTTGCATATTTGAAGATAGGAACTCTGGCGACCACGGAACTGTGATAACCTGGGTCGATAAAGTAAATTAATTATAAGATTTTGCAATTTAGACTTCCATGTAATTTGATAATAATTTACGTAACGTAGAAAATCGGCTTTTAATGCAGACACAAAAACATATTTCTGTCACATATTGACCATATAATTGCAACTAATGCTTAAACCAGGAAGTGAAGAAAAAGAAGAAGAAGAATTTTATTCTTTACTCGAGATTAAAAAAACCCTTTTCACACTATAAATTATATTTTTACAGTGTTCTTCCTTAGGACAGGTCCTTCACTGCAATCATAGCATTTTTATGCTATGCTTTGCAGCTGTACATAGGGAATTATAGGTGTGGTAGCTTCCCGTTGCTTTCCACACCGAGGGTGATCATGACGATTATGATGATGCTGATGGTGACCAGATAATATTCGGGGACCGTTTGGGCCTCAAAGCTACCTGACATTTGTCTTACAGGTGAGGAAAAATCCTGAATAAACCTTACCAAGGTAGCTTGTCCCGACCGGGGATTGAACCTGGGCCCGCTGCGAGATAAGGCAGTACGCTACCTCTAGACCACAGTGGTGGAGATATATATATATATATATATTGAGAAAGTGTTGATGCTAACATCTTATTATATGAACTGTATGCAAGTTGCAATCGGCCTCAGTGGTCCAGGGGTTAGTTCTTGCCTCTCATCCGAAGGGTCGTGGGTTCAATACCTAGGTGATGATTTTAAATAGAAAAATCCAAGATACTTTAAGCCGTGGGTCTCGAATCTGAAGATTGTTCGGACTCGTTAAACGACCTCAAGCCTAAATTAGAGGTTCTGTGCTAAACTTATAGGCCTACCTATCCAAATAATATCTTAGTTGCCTACTGGGGTCTCTTGGAGTAGTTGAGTTAACTGCTGGCATCTATAGGAAATAAAGGTAATTAAATTAACTCAGTTACACTCATGCTCCTCGTAGGGATATATAGGGGCCTATAGCCTATATATTTTTTTTCACTGTTTTCCTTCTTGTTTTACCTTTTTGATTTTACCGTTTAGGGTCTTTCCACTTTTCAGCGGCTGCCCTTTTACCAGCCGGCTGCTGGCCCTTCACATCCACATGTGTCAATCACAGGGGTAGATGATCAACAGCCAGTGTAGGGGTGACATGTGGTTAGCATGTTGTGTCCCCCAGCCGTTATAGCTGGTTCCTCAACCTGGAGCCGCTACTTATTGTAGCTACCCAATTGCCTCACGATGCTGGGTGGGTACCGGTCCCATACTGGCCGAAATGCCATGAGAAAATTTCTTCCCCCATGGAGACTCGAACCAGCGCAAGTCCCGTAGCTCTGCGCCAAGGCATCCTACCTTAACTCGGCTACGGCGCGGGACTAGAATCTACTTACCAAAGTAATAAGTCCGTCGCTGTTGCGTAGTCGGTAGAGTTCCTCCCTACCTTCCACTCCGGCGACCCGGGATCAATTCCCGGCGGAGTAAGGGATTTTTAAATCTCAACCTTGTGACTGGGTGTGTGTGTATGAAGTGTGTCGTGTCAGAGTTGTACCCATCGGGATTAATTCCTGAAAAAATGCAATATATCTAATGTGAAGGTTTGTCTTCAAATAGATGTGGATACGATCTTGTATCGAGTTAACACTAAAAATGTATGGGAAATATTACGAATGAAAGAATACCTACTGTTCCTTGTTGAAACAATACAGGAATTATATAAAGATACAAATATAATTGTAGATACCGGATTCAGAAGAACAGATACAATCAAAACAAATACTAGATTATGACAAGGGTGTAGTTTTTCGTCACTTTGTTTAATATATATATATATATATATATATATATATATATATATACATTTTAAATGAATGGAAAGTTTTAGTGAATCCAGGAATAAAAGTAGATAATAAAGTATATATAAATTATATTTTGTTTGCAGACGATTCAATTATAATACAGAATAATGAAGATGACTTACAGAAATATTTGTATGAATCAAATAAAATATGTACATTATATGATCTAATGATATCTGTACGAAAAAGAAAAATAATGGTTTTTAGAGCAAAATATCCAGTGAGATCCAAAATTATATTAGAAAACCAAAGTATAAGACAGGTGTGTAGTTTCAAATATTTGGGCTGCGATAATAGTTTCAATAATGAGAGAGAAGCTGATTCCAAAATAAATAAATTTCATACGGTATGTGGAACAATACAGAGAACGTTCAAAAATAAAATTAAAAAAGAAACAAAGTAAAAATATATAAGTTATGGCACTTCCCACAGTATCGTATGGATATGAAACATGGTCTCCAACGAAAAAAAAAACAGTTGAGTTGAGGTTCCACAGACAAGTTAAAGGATGTAAAAAACTTGATAGAATTAGAAATGAGTATATAAGAGAAGAATTAAAAGTGCAGTCTTTATTGGATAAATTCACGAACTATAGACAAAAGTGGATTGATCATATGAATGGAATGAGTAAAGGAGAGATAGCCACGTTAGCAAGAAATTATTTATCAAGCAAGAGGAAGAAGTGATGTTGGAAGACCTAGGTAATGTTGGGTTGATGCAATATGAAGTCGGAACGGGCCAATGCTTGGAGTGACGATTAATGATGATGATGATGATAATTACTATAATCATTGAAACAATTTTATATTTACTCAGTTTTGTTCCCATATATTCTACCTTCACTGTGTTTATACTCGTGGAAATTACTTTATTACGCCCAATGTAAGCAACCTGGTGATAACACTTCTGCAAACGTGTTACATATTTTTCAAGTAATGAATTTTAAAGAAGAAACCAAGGCAATAGAACAGCAAATGAACTTCTCTATGTAGGTATCGTTACATAATAACTTGGTAACTTGAAAAGTGACGCCATCCTATTGCGGAAGAGGATTTAAGTTTGGGACGACCTTCTCGTCAGTTGAAGTACTTTGAAACTTGGCAGGCAGAACGTCACTGTGACATTGAAGATGAGAAAGAAGACCTTGATGTAACTTAAAGGTGGTCCAGCAACGTCATGTACCAGTGCACAGCAGATGTTCATCAGCTTCCGGCCACCAGATAACATTTTCTGTCCATTGATTTATACTCGAATAATTAATCCTAAACAATAAAGGCGGCCGAGGTCACTAAACTCTTTCCGCTTAACGTTTCTTACGTAACAATAGAATTAATACTTCATATGCAGCCAGAGGATATAAAACGTTTTGCTTTCGTGGTTCCTTTCAACCACCAAAAATCTGAAGGCGCCTCGCTTATAAAAATGTGAAATATGTGAACGAAAAACTAAAATAGTATAATTTATTTTTATAATCATCTTCTGATTACCTGTATATGGGTATTTACTCATCGCAACCATCTTGTTATCAATCAGTAAAAGTATTACACGGCCAGAATACCACATAGATATTGTACTCCCTGTGAAGTTGACATGATGCTTTCACTAGAAAAATGATAGCATATCAATGATAGTGTAAACCTCTGTTTACACACACTCAAACAGTTGTAGTTCCTGGATATTCGCATAATCGCATGTGCACAAAAGAAATAAATATAGAACACTTTAGAAAATTATTTTATAATAATATTTCCTTATTTTTCTCCTACTTTGACTTTCATGGACTCTCCAAGCGCGATAGACCTAGAAGGCTCTTGGCCTACGTCCACATGTGTTAATCACAGATGTAGACGATCATAAGACATATGGTCAGCATGTCGGGTGCCCCAGCCTTATAGCTGGTCTTCTAAACCTGGAGTCGTTACTTACTGTAGTTACCCAAATGCCTCACAATACTGGGTGGACACTAGACCCATACTGGCCTAAATTCCATGAGAAATATTTCTTCCCCCATGGGGACTCGAATTGGCTTTCATGAAGTTGAAAAATATTTGATTTCTAAATATTGTAAATATCTCGCATGTGCGAGCGTATCCTAGAAATCTGAACGTTAATTGGTGATCGCGGGTCTCGTACATCTGGTACTGTGCGAAGGTTTACACTCCTGGAAATCCATGTATAATATGTCAATTTAATTAAATCATTATAAATACATTTTCAAATAAAAGTTAGTTATTTGTACATCATACAAATGAACAAAAGAAATCTGTAACACGATAGCTCTGATGAACGAAATCGACTGAAGAGATTGCTCTCTTTGGTTAAAAGAATTCAGTAGTGTGAGTCACAAGATTAGGATGACTCCTTCCCTCGATCATGGTTTTTTATTTATTTTTTTATTTTGCTACTCCCCACATCAACTTTGTTTCTCTGTTACCCTCACGAGATTGAGTGGAACCGGTTTCAGACCCTGTACCCGAAGAGAAATTTCTTTGGTATAGCCGGGAGTTGAACCTGGTATTCCTGGGGTGCCTAACAGGCATACTACACCACAGAGGCGGTTAAGATAGAAATATAGCCGTGTTTCATTTCTAATAGCCTAATTTCAAACCTAACAAATTGTGAAAGTGAAAATGCACACCCAAACAGAAAATGCAAACACCGCTACTGCAGAGCATAGCTATGTAATGGATCGAAAATATTATAATAATTTTTATTAAGTCTCAAATTCTGTCAAATTAATATTAAAAATGCTTAGTGGTAATTTAGTCCTCAGTCGTTTGTGTTGTAGTAAATTAATAAATAGATAAATATACTTGTATATTTACTGTGAAAATACGAAATGTTGTCAGGTTTAAAATTCGTTTTTTTTTTTGCATCAGAATCGTTTTTAATTATTAGTGGGATTTTATAAACGTAAAACTATAGGTTTTATTCCATCTCTAAAAAATAAGAATCATACGTACCAAGGAGAAATACTAAAAAACGACCAATATATTCTAACAAAACTGATCTGATATATAATTAAAAAAAAAAGTCCAGCAGTCATACCACCTTTAAAAATGGGGTCAAAACTTCATAACTTTCGAGTAATTAATTAATTAATTACGGTTTGGTTTGATTGAGACTGCGTTCGGTCTCAGAGCTAGCATGAAGCATTCTGCATTCACTTACAGGACTATACCATCTTCATTCGTACAGCGTCTAGTTCAGAACAGGAAAGCTTAGGTTCGCTACCAACTTCCGACTACTTTTTTTAAATAATCAATTAGTAATATTGGTAAATATTGTTGTCATATTAATTAACTGTAAAACTGTATTAACATTTATATTTTTGTTTGTTTATATTATTTTTGCTTGCGCGATAGTGCGTTTCGTCGTACTTGCAGCAATGGCGACCATGATTGAAAGTTCAACTTCCTACATTTCGGGGTTGCTTACCTAAATACGCCCACCGCTGTGGTCTCGAGGTGGCGTGCTGCCTTGTCACGGAGCGGGCCCGGGTTCGATTCCCGCTCAGGGCAGACTCTTGGGTGAGGTTTTTTCTGGGCTTTTCCTCACCTGTAAGACAAATATCAGAAAGCTTAGGACCCAATGGTCCCTGAAAATAATAATCATCATTTTTATTATTATCATCATCATCATCCTTCACCGGTGAGGAAAGCAAAGGGAAGTTTTGCACACCTATAATTCCCTAGTAAAGCTGCAAACCATAGCATGAAAATGCTATGGTTGCAGTGAAATACCTGCCCTCTGGCAGAATTAATAATAATAATAATCATAATAATAATAATAAAAATACTAATAATAATAATAATAATCATCATAATAATAATGCCTTATTTTAGCTGGCAGATGTAAAGCCGTAAGGCCTTCTCTTCCACTCAACTAGCGAATAGTAGAATTATACAAAAATTATATACATATTACAATTTTAAGATATTATTAAAATACAGACTATACAAAATTCAATGATGATGTAATCTAATATTATCTGATACTAAAAAAAACATAGAATATAATAAAATTAAAATGATATAAAATAAAGTAAGTAGCTTCCTAGATGATTATTAATGGAATGCTCTATATAGTTGTATGCAGTTAATGTTTCGATTGTGTCGAACTTAAGATACCAGTTAATTTAGATTTAAATAATGATAGCGATTGACAGTCCCTGACATATCTGGGAAGTGAGTTCCATACTCTAGTTATAGATATTGTGTAAGATTCGGAGTATAGACATATACTGTGCTGTGGGATCAAAAGTAAAGGAGAGTCTTGTGATCTTGTTCCTAAATTGTGATGAGCTGGTAAATTTTGAAAACGTGTTGTTAAATAACTTGGTAAACATGTGTGCAGAATTTGGAATAGTAAGGTGTGTGAATGTAAAGTTCTTGTGTCATTTAGGCGTAGCCATGATAAGGCCTGAAATGAAGGAGACACGTGGTCACAACGACGGAGATTGAATATAAATCGAATACACGCATTATGAGCACGCTGTAATCTGTCAGATATATCAGTTGTCAGATTAGTCAGTAATATGTCGTAGTAGTCGAAGTGTGGCATTATAAGAGTCTGTACAATTATTTGTTTTAATTTTGTAGGAAGGAAATTTTTAAAACTATTCAGAGAGTGAAGAATTGTGAACACTTTCTTGCAGGTATTATTCACCTGGATTTTCCATTCTAGGCGTTGGTCCATGTAGATACCCAGATTTTTTCTACTGAGCTGTAGGGGATGTTTTTGTCATTTAGGAGAATGGTAGGGACATTTTCGTAATTTATAATGCTTTGGATTCGCCGATGTCCTATAATTATGCACCGTGTCTTGTCAGCATTTAGATTAAGTCCATGTTTCCTCGACCATTGGAAAATTGAGTCTAAGTCTAGTGTGTCATGTACATCGTCAGGATGGGAGTGAATGTAAATTTGGAAATCGTCAGCGTATAGGTAATGTCGACAATAGGTAAGTCTAGTGGATATATCGTTAATATAGATAGAGAACAGAAGTGGTCCTAACACTGAACCTTGTTGGACGCCACCCTTCTGTGATAGCCAGGATGAGGAAAGGTATGCATTGGATATACATTGCTGGCGATCATGAAGACAGGATGCAAGCTAGTTAACATCATTGTCCGAAAGATTCAGAGCGCTTAATTTTGCTATTAATATGTCAGTGTCAACAGTGTCGAAAGCTTTACTGAAGTCCAAGAGTGTAAATATTGTCATGTGGCCACTGTCCACTGCTTCCCGCGCATTTTCGGTAACTTTAAGAAGTGCGGTTGCCGTACTATGACCTGTCCTAAAACCTGATTGGTGTGGTTCGAGTATGTGATATGTTTTAAGTTAATCAGTTAATTGTCCGTGAACAATGCGCTCCAAGGCCTTAGATAGGACTGGGAGGATGCTGATTGGTCTAAACTCGTTAGGTGTTACAGGTATTACTATGGATGGATGGAACCTAAATAACTATACTGTAATAAAATGGCTATACTGTAATATTACATATTACAAACCACTTTTTGGAAGTAAAATCCACTGCCCTCTATGGTATACTACGTAAACTGTATGTACAAGAAATATCCAAAAAGTAGTTTTAATATACATTATACGAAACAAATCACTACATTTAAATTAACTACACTTTATTTGAAACCATATAAAACAATAAATACGCACTTGCCCCATTTATAACTGTTTGGTGTCACGGCCTCCTATAGTTTCAACTAATAAATATTGACCACACTGTTAACGTTAGTCATTTGACTATAATGAACGCAAATATTTCCAACAAAGATGCTATTATTTTAGTATTATTTATTATTTAGAAAACACCATCGCGCAAAAAATAATGTAAAACTCACGTTTGTGGAGTGTTTTACAGAATCTCGGTTTTTAAACATTTCCCTTACTTTTTTAAAAACCACTTCCTAACCTCGCATCGTAATGTACTATTACATAGTTTTCCAGTTGTGATCAGAAAAGTAGCACTGGCAGTCACGCCTCTGTTAAAGTGAATATCTAGCAAAAGTGAAATTTACATTGTTTTCATTAACAAAAGTCCTTTCATGTCTGCGGTTTTAATTGGTAATTGGTATTATATGTAGAATTGGCCATACATTGTTTGCTAACATCAGGCTATTCACTTGTCAGCTTGTTATTTTGTTACATCACAAGAAAATAACATTTCGAAGTATGTGAATAAATTTTGTTACACTGTAACACACCTCAAGTAAGGCAGAAAGCTTAGGACCCAATGTTATAGATAGGGACACGAACAGACCCGGGGATAAGGGCATTATGCCCGAGGTAAGCCAGGGGTGGTGGTTGGGCTCTAAATAAAAAAAAATAAATAAATGCTTTTCTGCTCACAACTAGAAAAGCTATTTAAATAATTTAAACACACAAAAAGAAAAAACAATTATAACAATTATATCAATTAGTTCACATGATAAAAGTAATATTACCAAGATTAATCATTTAAAAAAATATATGTTCATAAGTAGATATCGAACCTCAGCCTTCGGGTTCCCAGCTAAAAGCTCCGTACAGTGGGTTGCCATTGCTGAATTCTGAATTGTATTTCTGTGCCGATCAGTTAAAACTGCAGATTTTTTTTTTTGTACGCCACAACACTTCTCTGGAAGAAATTTCAATTTAGGTTTCGGCATCCAATGATTGACAGTTCCTTTGTTAGTACAGTAACAAACAATGCATTGTGTTCTCCGTTTGTATTTAACAATGTTTATACTTAGACTGCAGCACTCTATGTAGGTCAATTACGGAAGTTCCCTGTGTCGGATTGTATTTTTTGTTTCTAAACATACATCCCGCTTACTGCTAGTACACTGGGGAACATCAAAAAGTCTTGGTTCTGACATTAATCCTTAAATTGGGGAAACAATAATTTTCGGACCGTACGGAAAACAAAATAATGTAAACCTGTAAGTTATTATTGCACATTATAATGTAATTTGACACAAATGTAAGTAATTTCTGCTCGTTTGTTTTCTATTGTTTTTTGAACGATATTAAATAACCGAAATAAATGTATCTTATAGGTTACATTGCCGATTTAAGGGATAATGTTCACTCGCAATCACTCCTCCTCTTCACCCCCACTCCTTAAGTATTATTTACTATGCGATAGATCTATCAATGATATATAAAACATAATTTTCGGACTCTAACATAAAATGCCTTTTATTTTATTTAACATAACGACAGATCAGTAAAACACTTATAGTAAATATTAAGATTTTTTTCGAAGTGATTTGTAATATTTAAGGAACGCGACTGTTCTATTTTGCATCGCAATTATCATGTACTTAATTATTACATATTGCATAGTAAAATAAACGAAGTGAATAGCATACAGTTAATCCTGTAGAAAAAATAAATAAAAAACAAAACTATTTAAATATCTAAATGAAACTATTTCTAAAATCAATCATGGATTTAGTAACTTATGATATAATATATTCGTCAGGTGGCATTTGATCCGTGTTTACATCAAATATTAAAGTAAACATAAGACAGTAATTAAACAATGCATATTTCATAGCTAGTATCCGACATAGAGAACATTGACTTGCTTCGTTTGTGGATGATTTGCGAACTAATGTACTATCATTCCGCGTACACTCGCTTCACGTCAGTCTGTGGCGTCGAGGTGACTGCAGCTATTACCGTAAGTAAACTGCTTAATTTACTATTTGTTCCTGACTATATATGGTTAGTGTCTACGGTCAATGCGACGCAGCAATAGTGCTGCTATGACTGGAGGAAACTTTTCGCTGTGTCGTATAATCAATCAAAACAAACGGTGTTGCCAATAATACATCTGTTTATATTCTAAAAACTTTTTATTGTCCTCAAGTGTACAGTAGACATATGTAATAAAATAGATTTTGTTAAAACCGATTTTGAACATTACAGAAATAATGATAAATTTGAGCGTATTCGTTTATATTGCGCTGTTGAATAAAAGCATAGCTCGTTCATAAAGATATTTATTTCACAAATAAACTTCTATTGAGTAATGTTCCATTTATAAAAAAAATACGTTACAGTTCGAATATCGAATATCGATTCAGTGGGATAACGATTTGTAATGTAGAAAATATAGTAGGTTAGATATCAGATGGCATACAATAATAACCAAAATCCATGTAATCGTATAGTTTTATTAAAACCAACAAATACTGGGAAGGCCTCTGCTGTTTTTATTACGTACTGCGGCGTGTATTTCATTTACTCGCTTCCTCTTTATTGTCCGTGTCAGCGAATGTCAAAACCATGTGGTAATGTGCTCGCCTGCGGGATGCCTACCAACTCCTCTCTAGGCGTCAGCGCAAACCCCATAGAAATGATTTCGAATGGGATTTCAACCATACAATGAGACTTTACCACAATTTGATTTTTCATTACATTGAATCAGGTCTGTCTATTATTCTAAATTCTCACTCTGATCTCATTTCATATTAAAAGTGATGTTTCGTAATTTCATTAAAACTATTATTTCATACACGAACTCCATGGAGAAACTTTAGATATTATTAAGGAACGTTATGATTTGTTTTTGTAATATAATCCATGACCTCCACAAGGCTACTAGAATGTCATCATCATCATTATCATCTTCAAGGTATGGGCCTGTTGACCCGTTCCGCTCCCTGGTGCACTATATGCTGCAGGTGCAGGTCGTCTTTCCAACGACGTTTTGGTCTTCCTGCACTTATTCTGCCTAGAGGTTTATAATGAAGCAGCTGTTTTGATAAACGATTATTTGGCATTCTTTGTATATGCTCAAACCAATTATTTCTGTGTATTCTCTCGTTTAAATTATATATTTGTAATTCATTTAGAATGTAAGTAATTAATATAGGATTTGGTGTATTGTTTAGGTCAAATTTAAATTAATAATTATAATGTTGTAGTATCATATATGGAGCTGCAGTATGGAGTACAAACAAAGATTAAAGAAGAAACTTCTGTCTTCTTAGATTTTTTAAGAATATGTTGTATAATATTACAAATAAATAGATGAAATACCAAACCATCAAATACGAGAACCTGGGGAAAACGTTAAACTCTTACTTTAAGGGAAGACAAAAGGTTACAAACATTTTGGACCATAGAAAGGCCAATGGAGAGGTAATGGAGAAGGTTAAATAAAAATAAGCCATATGATTTTTATGGGAAATCAAATGTAATAAGAAGAGTAAAGTATCGTACACTGCTATGGACTGGACACGTGGAAAAATAGGGAATGGAATAACGGCATGGAAACTGATGTAGTAAGAAGAGTAAAGTCTCGTAGACTGCTATGGACTGGACACGTGGCAAAATAGGGAATGGAATAACGGCATGGAAACTGATGTAATAAGAAGAGTAAAGTCTCGTAGACTGCTATGGACTGGACACGTGACAAAATAGAGAATGGAATAACGGCATGGAAACTGATGTAATAAGAAGAGTAAAGTCTCGTAGACTGCTTATGGACTGGACACGTGGCAAAATAGGGAATGCAATAACGGCATGGAAACTGATGTAATAAGAAGAGTAAAGTCTCGTAGACTGCTATGGACTGGACACGTGGCAAAAATAGGGAATGCAATAACGGCATGGAAACTGATGTAATAAGAAGAGTAAAGTCTCGTAGACTGCTATGGACTGGACACGTGGCAAAATAGGGAATGCAATAACGGCATGGAAACTGATGTAATAAGAACAGTTAAGTCTCGTAGACTGCTATGGACTGGACACGTGGCAAAATAGGGAATGGAATAACGGCATGGAAACTGATGTAATAAGAAGAGTAGAGTCTCGTAGACTGCTATGGACTGGGCACGTGGCACAAATAGGGAATGGAATAACGGCATGGAAACTGATGTAATAAGAACAGTTAAGTCTCGTAGACTGCTATGGACTGGACACGTGGCACAAATAGGGAATGGAATAACGGCATGGAAACTGATGTAATAAGAACAGTTAAGTCTCGTAGACTGCTATGGACTGGACACGTGGCCCAAATAGGGAATGGAATAACGGCATGGAAACTGATGTAATAAGAAGAGTAAAGTCTCGTAGACTGCTATGGACTGGACACGTGGCACAAATAGGGAATGGAATAACGGCATGGAAACTGATGTAATAAGAACAGTTAAGTCTCGTAGACTGCTATGGACTGGACACGTGGCACAAATAGGGAATGGAATAACGGCATGGAAACTGATGTAATAAGAACAGTTAAGTCTCGTAGACTGCTATGGACTGGACACGTGGCACAAATAGGGAATGGAATAACGGCATGGAAACTGATGTAATAAGAACAGTTAAGTCTCGTAGACTGCTATGGACTGGACACGTGGCACAAATAGGGAATGGAATAACGGCATGGAAACTGATGTAATAAGAACAGTTAAGTCTCGTAGACTGCTATGGACTGGACACGTGGCACAAATAGGGAATGGAATAACGGCATGGAAACTGATGTAATAAGAACAGTTAAGTCTCGTAGACTGCTATGGACTGGACACGTGGCACAAATAGGGAATGGAATAACGGCATGGAAACTGATGTAATAAGAACAGTTAAGTCTCGTAGACTGCTATGGACTGGACACGTGGCACAAATAGGGAATGGAATAACGGCATGGAAACTGATGTAATAAGAACAGTTAAGTCTCGTAGACTGCTATGGACTGGACACGTGGCACAAATAGGGAATGGAATAACGGCATGGAAACTGATGTAATAAGAACAGTTAAGTCTCGTAGACTGCTATGGACTGGACACGTGGCACAAATAGGGAATGGAATAACGGCATGGAAACTGATGTAATAAGAACAGTTAAGTCTCGTAGACTGCTATGGACTGGACACGTGGCACAAATAGGGAATGGAATAACGGCATGGAAACTGATGTAATAAGAACAGTTAAGTCTCGTTAGACTGCTATGGACTGGACACGTGGCACAAATAGGGAATGGAATAACGGCATGGAAACTGATGTAATAAGAACAGTTAAGTCTCGTAGACTGCTATGGACTGGACACGTGGCACAAATAGGGAATGGAATAACGGCATGGAAACTGATGTAATAAGAACAGTTAAGTCTCGTAGACTGCTATGGACTGGACACGTGGCACAAATAGGGAATGGAATAACGGCATGGAAACTGATGTAATAAGAAGAGTAAAGTCTCGTAGACTGCTATGGACTGGGCACGTGGCACAAATAGGGAATGGAATAACGGCATGGAAACTGATGTAATAAGAACAGTTAAGTCTCGTAGACTGCTATGGACTGGACACGTGGCACAAATAGGGAATGGAATAACGGCATGGAAACTGATGTAATAAGAACAGTTAAGTCTCGTAGACTGCTATGGACTGGACACGTGGCACAAATAGGGAATGGAATAACGGCATGGAAACTGATGTATAAGAAGAGTAAAGTCTCGTAGACTGCTATGGACTGGACACGTGGCACAAATAGGGAATGGAAAACGGCATGGAAACTGATGTAATAAGAACAGTTAAGTCTCGTAGACTGCTATGGACTGGACACGTGGCACAAATAGGGAATGGAATAACGGCATGGAAACTGATGTAATAAGAACAGTTAAGTCTCGTAGACTGCTATGGACTGGACACGTGGCACAAATAGGGAATGGAATAACATCATGGAAACTGATGTAATAAGAAGAGTAAAGTCTCGTAGACTGCTATGGACTGGGCACGTGGCACAAATAGGGAATGGAATAACGGCATGGAAACTGATGTAATAAGAACAGTTAAGTCTCGTAGAATGCTGTGGACTGAACAAATGGCACGAATAGTGAATACAAGAAATGCATGACAATGAAGAGGTGAATGGAGAAGGCAAAATAAAAATGAGCCACATGATCTTTATGGGAAATCAGATGTAATAAGAACAGTTATGTCTCGTAGACTGCTATGAACTGGACACGTGGCACGAATAGGGAATGGAAGAAGGGTGTGGTAACTGACAATTAGAACAGTTAAGTTCTTAGACTGCTGTGTATTGGACATATGGCACGAATAATGAATAGAAGAAGTGTATGGAAACTTATTGTAGGAAAACCATAGGGAAAGCGCCCACTAGCTAGGCTAAGAATAAGATTATATAATATTATTAAACATGATTTGAGGGAGGTTAATTATACAGAGGGTGATTGGAGAGTTATAACCCATGACCATGTACCTCCAAGATCGATTCTGCCTTGAGTTAGTAATGACAAGAGATAAATTCATCATTGATGAATTACAGAAGCTGGAAACGTTGTTAGGAAGAACATAACTAGATGACCAATGAAGATACCACCTGGAAGATAGAGGTGAGAAGTACTCCGTAAACCAGCTGAATCGCACCTGCTGAAGAATTCGCTTAGTTTACCCAGTTAAGCATGATTACTTTTTTAAAGATATAAGCTAACTAACTCACTGGCACTATCGAACCCGGAGGTTTATGGCCGCGCGGACATAAGCTCTCCATACATACCTATCCTGAGCTAATGCTTTCCAATCATCCCCTATAGTATCTACTTCCCTCAAATCATAGTTAATGTTATTTCCCCACCTCATTCTTTGTCTACCAACTGGGCGTTTTCCCTCTGGTTTTCCTACAAGAAGCTTCTATGCACGTATTTCATTCCCCATTTGTGTCACATGTCCTCCTCATCGCAGTCTACGAGACTTAACTGTTCTCGTTATATCTGGATTTCTATAAAGAACATGTAGTTCATTGTTATGAATTCTTCTCCATTCACCTGACTTCATTTCTCTTTGGTCCAAAATTTTTCCAAAGAACTTTATTCTCAAATACTCATAATCTCCTTTCCTATCTTAAAGCAAGAGTCCATGTTTCGCATGCATATAATATAACTGGTAGAATAACAGTTTTATATTTTTCAGTTTAACGTTTTTTGAAAGGGGTTGGGACGTCAAGAGTCTCTGTAATGCATAATAGCACCCATTTTTATAATTCAGCCCATCTTTAATTTCTTTGTGCATCTCTTTCCTATTTGTGATTATTGATCCTAGGTACTTGAATTCAGCCACTTCCTCAAAATTTCCCTCATTTGTCATTAGCTGTCCGTTTCCATTATATAATGTATTTATATGTTTGACCATATATTTAGTTTTATTGATATTTACTTCCAGTCCCAATTTCTTAGCGTTACTCAATAATGTGTGCGTGTTGGCCTTTGGTATCTCCTCGCTATCGCCCAATAATACTACATCATCAGCATAAACTAACAGCTTATTAATACCATTGAGTTGTAGGCCTTTTTCATCTTCTAAAGATTAGATGGCATGCTCTAGTACAAAATTAAATAGTGGAGGAAGTAGTGCATCTCCTTGTCGATTTCAAAAGTATCCGAAAACTGTTTGCCTACACGCATCCTACTCTTTGTGCCATTTAGACACATTCGTAAACTAACCTTTTAGGAATTCCGAACTCCAGCAGGATACTATATAACTTGTCCCTCTTAATTGAATCGTATGCCGTTTTGAAGTCTACGTATAGTTGTTGAATGCAGGCTTTCACGGCCGATAATCATAATGTTGAATGATTCCGGGCTATGTGGCCGTGGTCCATTACTGGTAGGAACACAAATGATGGACCACGGCCACAAAGCCCGGAATCACTCAATATTATTTACGTATAGTTGATGTACAGTACCATTATATTCCCATTTCTTTTCTAAAATCTGTCTTAAGCAAAAAATCTGATGTGTTGTAGACATGTTTCTTCTAAATCAACATATAAAATATAATAGAACTAAACGAAATAATATGTAAACTCCTGCAAATTAGGAGCTACATGCTTATAATATTCACCAATAAGCTAGTAATCTAATTATAAAATAAAGGTACGTAGTATACGTTATTAATCTTCTGCCTATGAATTTTTAAATACGCTTACTACTGCAAATTTCCGGTAGGTACCTGGTCTATAATGTATTAATTCTGACAACTTAATTGTTGTGAACAGCACGTGCAACCTGTATAATCAACTCAGTTTTAATATTCAATCACCTGCATTCTAAATGGGTTATTCTAATTAAATTTAAAAATTAATACCGTTAGGGAAGAGTAAATATCAATATGTTTCAAGTTTTACTTATTTTCACACACACACACACACACACACACACACACATATATATATATATATATATATCCAGAGGTCCGGGTACAAATCCCGTCCAGGCATTTATTTTTTCTTATCATGTCATATATATATATATATATATATATATATATACATATATAAGAACCGTTATGGTCGATCCACCCTTTAACGTTAAATTAGTATTATCAAAAGTGGCTACTAGCAGGGCTGATAATCCGGCTGACATAGGTGGGTATCTGATATTCTACTATCCAAGGGCCTTTCATGGCCTGTAGTGCGATCACTTTACCATTTTTCACACACACACACATACACACATGTCATATATATACATATTATTTTTTTATCAGATTCGAACAATGTTATTGGAACATAAAATATTACTACATATCATATAATTGTTCCAACGTTGGCCAATTAGAGCATGTTCGCTTAGATGACAGTGTTAAAATTTCTCGGATTTAGAGGTAGCCAACGGGGATACTCTACACTTCGGAATACCTTTCGTCCTAGTTACTTAGATTTTCAGGGTTCAAACAATGTGTAAATATAGATTTATGTTCAACATTTGAAGGCATTTGATTCAATATTTTTTTAAATATATTTCTTTTTTCGTTCACTCGAATTGTGAAAACCAATTTTTTAAGGAAAATTATATCTTAATTTCAGTTTCTTTATGCCATTTTAAAGAAAATATGCACATAAAAATATGTGCATCCATTTAGCTCTCTCTCTCTCTCTCTCTCTCTCTCTCTCTCTCTCTCTATTAGTTTTTTATATATGTGTTTTCATATAATATGAACTTTAAATGTTTAAAAAAATAGCTGAATATGTGTTCTTTTCTTTGATAATAATAATGATCATAGAGAAATTTACATAAACATATATTTTCATGCTATTGTTGTACATTTAATGTAAATATTTGGTTGAAATTGATTAACATTACTATAAAAAAGTATGTCTTGAACTTGTAAAATTGGATATTAGTGAAAACGAGCCACAAACTTTAGAAATGTTCTTCTGCATACTTGCCTCACTAAATACATCGAACCATGTGTTTTTCCCTTCTGTCTGCGTATTTTCTTCTTCAATCAGTAATTTACCCACTCCATCATCTCTTTTTTTTTCCTTTTTCCTTTACCAATGATCTTCTGACTCTTTGACACAGTCAGCACTGGCCGCATTATAATTCCAAACATAGTTGATTCTACAGTGTTCCTGGCTAATTCTGCATAATACTGTCCTTACCTTAATATTGAAGCTGTTTCTGTTACAGCCAAAAAATCTTCTTTTTTAAATAAATACCTCCTTTGGGCACTTACTCCAGATCACACATATATTTTGATTTTTGAAGTTCTGATGATTGTGGTATTGAGGACACCAGTTTCACTTTCTGAAACAGCTGTACACGTTTTTACTTATCTTTTTTTTCTACTGAAAGCTTAGATTTTTCTCCTTTTAGTTATTTTCCCACTGGTTTTTGCCACATTATTTCGACAGATAAAATTTGTTAGGCTACAATCTAAAGGTATTCTAACCAACTTCATTCTTATTATTCTAAGGCCTGGTCTACATGCAACGTTTTTGTCAAACAAAACGTTGCGTGTGTACGGCAAATTGGACGTTTTGCATGGGCTGAATGAGGTATGACAAACTCGCAAAAGACTGATGGCTGGAGCTTTGTGTAGAAGCAAGACGGCGGACTGACTCAAAGACTGAGTACAAGTGTAGCGGCACGATTTTTGTGTCAGTGTTATTTTATAATGCAAGACTGACGACAAAACGCTACGTGTAGATCAGGCCTTAGACTAAACATGCATTATAAATTGAATGTAGGCCTGTATACAAATTAATATATATATATATATATATAATGGAAATGGACAGATAATGACAAGTGAGGGAAATTTTGAGGAAGTGGCTGAATTCAAATACCTAGGAACAATAATCACAAATAGGAATGAGACGCACAAAGAAATTAAACATAGGCTCAATTCTGGAAATGCATGCTATTATGCATTGCAGAGACTTTTGATGTCCCAACTCCTTTCAAAAAAACGTTAAGCTGAAAATATATAAAACTATTATTCTACCAGTTATATTATATGGGTGCGAGGCATGGACTCTTGCTTTAAGGGAGGAAGGGAGATTACGAGTATTTGAGAATAAAGTACTTAGGCAAATTTTTGGACCAAAGAGAGATGAACAGACAGGTGAATGGAGAAGACTACATAACAATGAACTACATGGTCTGTATAGGAAGCCAGATATAATAAGAACAGTTAAGTCTCGTAGACTGCGATGGGCAGGACATGTTGCGCGTATGGGGAATGAAAGACGTGCATGGAAGCTTCTTGTAGGAAAGCCAGAGGGAAAACGCCCAGTTGGTAGACCAAGAATGAGGTGGGAGAACAACATTAACTATGATTTGAGGGAATTAGATTATACAGGGAATGATTGGAAAGCATTAGCTCAGGATAGGGATGTATGGAGAGCTTATGACCGCGCGGCCATGAACCTACGGGTTCGATAGTGCCAGTGAATAAGTAAGTAAGTATATATATATATATATATATATATATAAATGAACAAGATTTTATAAAATACCGTAATGTTCTAAGCAACTAAATAACACTACAATATATATATATATATATATATATTGTAAAGAAGCTTTAAACTATTTCTGTAAAATTTGTGCATAGATGTCAGTACAAGTACTAGTTATATCAGTGAAGCTAATTTATGAAAAATAAATAATTATAAATTATTCATTTGGCTTCGCTTGACAAATTTCCCTTAGACGATAGAATTACATTTATCGTGATGGCTCGCTTCTTATTACATACACAGAGAAAATGCCATTTTTAACCCATTTGTAGATTGAATTTTGCTAAAATAATTTTGAGATATCAAAGTATACATTCTAAGGTATCCATATCCGCACAGAGATGCATTTTCCCCAGGTCACTCCCAAAAATCCAATTTTCATGCGTTTAGTGCCCCTTAATTAGGCAGTATAAAATGTGTTAGAAACGATATCTAGTTTTTAGGTGACACATAGAACATCATAGATTAAAAGTTTAATATTTTTATTGAAAACATTATTGAACCTAATTAATATCGTTTAATCATAGGATCGAAGTTAAATAATAGTCTATTAGTAGGAATTGGCCCCTATATAGAGCTGTATTAGCCTATATAAATAATATACACCTAATCACATTACGGCCTCCATGTGAAACAAATTATACATTTTTATTATTATTTACGATACACGTGATTGAACATCTGAAGTAGTGTACGGGAAAGGAGCTAATATTCCACAGCTTCATAAATTGTACCAGTGCTTTCGTTTGAAGTTGTGGAAAATAGTGTTAATATTCACTTATAAGTGCAATATGATTATTTTAAAGAGTCCATCATTGAGGTACTGCGAAAAACTAAGCAAATTCCTCAGTAAGTCCAATTTATGGTTCAATTTTGCTGATTTACGGAATGTGTCATTATTTTGTTAACTATATAATATGCATCCAGTTACGTTGTGAAAAAACAAACATGGCGGGTGCTAGACCGATTTTTAGATTATGGATTTAAGGTAAACCCCCCACTGCTACTGGTCAGATGTTACTGATTTTTGGATAATATTTTGTCGTTTCATTTAACGCCATATACTGAGTTTCGTTGTGAAGAATTAAAAATTGCAGCTGCTAGTGTCCTGCGCCGTAGCCAAGCCATTTAAGGCATCCTTGACTTGCTGCAAGCACGAGACTTGCGCTGGTTCGAATATTTTCTCATGGAATTTCAGCCAGTAACTATGTAACCGGTGACTACCCAGTTATTTGAAAAGTTTGGATACTACATTAGTAACGACTCTCAAGTTGAGAGAACCCGACATGTTGATATGTTGACTGGATGATCGTGCACATCTGTGATGAACACATGAGCTGTGAGGGCAACAGTAGACTGGTAGCCCAAGTGCCTTCTGGGCCTGTCGTGCCCTGGGGATTTTTAGATTTTTTTAAAATTTGCGGTTAACGTGTTCTACTACTACTACTACAAATGATCTGATTTTGCAGTTTAAGAACTCCACCTTACTTTTTAATTGATTGCTATATGCCGAATTTGGTTTTGAAAAAAAATTGCGATCTCTTGAGGAAGATTTGAAAAATAAATAAAATCGTTTCTTGAGAACAACAACAGTAGCTATATAATTTCCGAAATTGCTGAAATATATCAAACATTATAAATAAAGTGCATAAGGTTTGCTGATGATACGACTTTGCTAGCAGAAGATGCAACGACATTGAGAAACATGCTGATGGAGCTGAATGATAAGTGCGAGGATTATGGGATGAAAATAAATATAAATAAGACAAAGGCCATGATTATAGGAAAGAAACAAAGGAAGATAAACATGAAGATTAAAGATGAGGCCATTGAGCAAGTGGAGAGCTTCAAATACTTGGGTTGTACTATCAGTAGAAACATGAACTGCAGTCAAGAAGTAAAGCAGAGGATAGCAATGGCAAAAGAAGCTTTCAACAAGAAGAGAAGCATTTTCTGCTGACCTATGGCAAGAGAAATAAGAAAGAGGCTAGTGAAGTGCTTTGTGTGGAGTGTAGCATTATATGGTGCAGAGACGTGGACATTACGACGGAATGAGGAAAAGCGACTGGAAGCTTTTGAGATGTGGATATGGAGAAGAATGGAACTTGTACAATGGACAGACAAAGTAAGAAATGAAGATGTGCTAGGCAGAGTGGGTGAAAGAAGAACAATGCTGGAACTCATAAAGAAGAGGAAAAGAAATTGGATTGGCCACTGGCTGAGAAGAAACTGCCTGCTGAAGGATGCTCTAGAAGGAATGGTCAACGGAAAGAAAGTTAGAGGCAGAAAAAGACATCAGATGGTAGACAATATTAAAATATATGGTTTGTATGCAGATACAAAAAGGAAAGCTGAGTCAAGGAAAGAGTGGAGAATGCTGAGTTTGCAGTGAAAGACCTGCTCTTGAGCAGAACACTATGAATGAATAAGTATTAAATGATAAATAAAGAACGTATCTATTAAATGATCATGCTAAACATAAAAAATTAAAATTGAATAGTGATACAATATAAGTAGTATTCCTCTACCACATGCAGAACATTTGGACGTACTTTACCAGACTCTGTATTTTCATTGTTGTATATAGCAGCGCTGTAGTTTATGATATGTGTTTCTTACGGAACTTTAGAAGAAATTACGTCTTAATTGTGCTTTGGTGTTTGTTGTAATTATTAATGGAAAGTATATCTTCACTAGCACAGCCATTTTATCGTTAATCATTCTAAAATAATAATACTAATACTAATAATAATAATAATAATAATAATGATAATAATAATAATACTTATTTACTTACTCAATGGCACTATCGAACCCGTAGGTTCATGGCCGCGCGGACATAAGCTCTCCATACATCCCTATCTTGAGCTAATGCTTTCCAATCATTCCCTGTACAATCTACGTCCCTCAAATCATAGTTAATGTTATTCTCCCACCTCATTCTTGGTCTACCAACTGGGCGTTTTCCCTCTGGCTTTCCTACAAGAAGCTTCCATGCAAGTATTTCATTCCCCATTCGTGCAACATGTCCTGCCCATCGCAGTCTACGAGACTTAACTGTTCTTATTATAATTATCTGACTTCCTATAAAGACCATGTAGTTCATTTTTTTTGTAGTCTTCTCCATTCACCTGTTTGTTTATCTCTCTTTGGTCCAAAAATTTTCCTAAGTACTTTATTCTCAAATACTTGTATTCTCCTTTCCTCCCTTAAAGTAAGAGTCCATAATAATAATAATAATAATAATAATAATAATAATAATAATAATAATAATAATAATAATAACAATAATAATAACAATAATAATAATATTAGTAATAATAATAGTAATAATAATAATAGTAATAATAGTAATAATAATAACAATAATAATAGTAATAATAATAACAATAATAATAACAATAGTAATAATATAACAATAATAATAGTAATAACAATAGTCATAATAATAGTAATAATAGTAATAACAATAGTAACAATAATAGTAAAATAGTAATAATAATAATAATAATAATAATAGTATAATAATAATAATAATAATCCATTATTATAATAATAATTCATTACTATAATGCATTACCCATATGACGTTATTGTGTTCTAAATGATAACGAAGAAACAAGAGAGTTCTTAAACCGAAACTTAATCTATATTCTAGACCACGGACGACCACAGGAATAATTATCTAAGGACAGATTCATGTGGCCTAACTGGGAATCGAACTGGGGAACTCATGAACCATAGTTGAAGCTCGCACCACAAGGTCATGAGGCTAGTAATTATAATGTATAAACTTAATATCTTAGATTTTTTAACACGTATAATGCTATGAAATGCGGCTCCGTTGCCCAAACGGTTAGACACTCGCCTCTCACTGCTGGGGTCTCGAGATCGAATCTCGATCATCCATACATGTTTAATAAAGTTTGAGATGTTTTCCTCGGGGTTTATCGCGTTTTCCTCTACCACAAATTTCATTCCACCTTTTATTCACACTCATCTCATCCATTTCGCTCCATTTCCTTAATTTGTCCCTGTGCACTGAGTCAGGACTCTTTTCGTTCACAGACCTCTAAAACATAGCAGTTTCATCTCTTCTCATCCCTTGACCTGACCCTGAGTTGGACATGAGTTGAGTATATTATATATCTATTATGTTATGAAAGAGCTAAACTGTGAGGTAAGATTACTTGATTCATATTTTGCAAGTGTGCGCTGTACATAGAAATAAATTCTTAATTCCTCAGACATTGAGAATTACTATGTAAATTACATTAGGAAAAGTGAGAAGTTTGTATCCCAGTGTGAACAATAAATAGAGTGGTATTATTTGCGCAGGAGAACACTTAGCATGACGTGCATTTAACTTATAACTAGTGGTTCTGACCACATGTGGTGAGGCATTATATGCAGACAAAAGTCCGTTACGCAGGAGTTGCACAGAGAACGAATTACTCACTAAATCGAATTTATGATCTGATTTTGCTACGTTGTGGAATATATATTTCTCTTGTTAATTAAATCGTACGTATCCAGTTTCGTTGCGAGGAAACATATTGCAGGCGCTAGAGATGATTTAAAATTTTCGATTCCAAATAAACCTTGACTCTAAATGATCTGACTTTTTTTTATCGAATATGATTTTCTTTTGAATTACATGTTATATATAAAGTTTTGTTTCCGAAAAAAAAAGCTGCCGTTAAAGTGTTCAAATTATTCCCACTAAAGTTTCAGTTTTAAAGTTAATCCCACTCCTAAGACCAGATTTTGCTGATAAACAAACTCGATTTTAATTTTTATGCAAGTATAACATGGCGAGTTTATTTACGAAAAAAGCAACATAAAAAATTACCTCTAATACGTTAGCACGCGAAGTTTAAATTAGGACCCTTGAGCAAAATTTAATCGAAATCTCCCATTCGAATAATACCTTTGATGTCTATAAGATGTCTCTTATAGGCGATGAGCTATCCTCTTACTACTCGCTGACAACTGTAGAGAAATAAACGCAACTAAATTAACTTGATCAAATAACTCCCGCAAGGAAGCTGGACACAGAATATATATATATATATATATATATATATATATATATATATATATATATTATTGAAGACACTATTTTAGATTATATTATAACTCTGCAATTAAGATGATACGGACATGGCAAGCGAATGGAAGAGGATCGGCTATGAAAATGGGTTTAGGAATGGAAACCTCCTGGAGTCAGGGAATATATTTATACATGAAGGAGAAACATCTACAACCAGGAGATTGGATCGACCGACAAAATTGGTTATTAGGAATCCGACGATCTCAAATATATTAATCAACCGATGATATATATATATATATATATATATATATATATAATTTTTGGATCTATTAAGTAGGATCGATGAAGATTAAAAAAAGAATAAAATTCTATTGATCGATACTTACCTCAATAGTTGTATTCCTACGGAATTAGCTATAAATGAGAGGAGGTTACAGACAAAAGTAATTAACAAAAATTAAACAAAATAATAAAACCAATTTATAATTAAACCTGCATAATGATTAGCGTGTCTGATTGAGTACAAATTCGTTCCTCGGCTATACTAGAGACATTTTTCTTAGAGTATGGGATCTGTAATGGGCTCACTCAGCCTTGGGGCTACAACTGAATATATTCTTTATAGTGATAAACAATTTAGGCGAAGAAAACTGAAAGTAAAATTGAGGATCGTGATTCCTAGTAGTATCATATGCTAGCTACGAGTATTACAATTATCGCGTACTGCAGTAGACCTTAAGTATTATTCTTCTGTGCTTACGTGCCCATTGAGTACGTAGGGTATATTTATTTATTTAGTCTGGTGGAGTTAAGGCCATGTGGCCTTCTCTTCCATTCACCAGGATAAACACATGAAATTTAAATAAAAAAAATTGCTAGAATGATAATAGGGGAATATAAATAATATAGGATGTAGGGCAAATGCCTTGAAGGGTGACGGGAAAAAACTTTTATTTTTATTCGTAGCAACCCATATGGTGGGACCACAGGAGTTTAATTTTATTAAAGAGAATTTGGGAAGAGGTGCAGCTCCACAAATATGAAGGATGCAAGAAAAATAGCAAGTAAGTTAGTGTTTACATGAAACCTATAAAAGATGTTTTTAATTCCCTGTAGGCCAACGTTTTGTAGATAAATAAACCTACGACTAAATTGTTTATTTTACTGTTTCACACTTTCAAAATAATCTAATGACATATCGACAAAATGATTTCAGATTTTTTTCTCCTGGAGCCTTCTTACCATCCCTCATCAGTACAGCGTGCATTGATGGTATTTTTTTTTTGCATACCGTAATCTAAACTAAATAACTCACTCACTCACTCACTGGCACTATCGAACCCGTAGGTTCATGGCCGCGGGGACATAAGCTCGCCATACATCCCTATCTTGCGCCAATTTTACCAATCTTTCCCTGTATAATCTACTTCCCTCAAATCATAGTTAAATATTCTCCCACCTCATTCTTGGTCTACCAACTGGGTGTTTTTTCTCTGGTTTTCCTCCAAGAATCTTCCATGCACGTCTTTCATTTCCCATTCGTGCCACATGCCCTACCCATCGTAGCCTACGAGACTTACCTGTTCTTATTATATCTGACTTCCTATAAATATCATGTAGTTCACTGTTATATAGTTTTCTCCATTCACTCGTGCTGCATTCAGACTTTGTGTTTTTGACTGTAAGAAAATTGCTATTTCTTACATAACATTACTTTAATTAATAAAATAATATTATACTGCATTTTTGTTATAATTAGACTTCATAACATATCTGGTTTTGAAAATAGTTAAAATCACACTAAGCAATCTGTATTTATTTATAACAAAATAGAAACATGAAGTCAGGTTGTTATAAGTTACCATAATCGCTGTTTAAATTACCACCGCTACGTACAGACAATCTCCCACAATCATGTTCAATATGTTTGTCTTTCTTCTGTGATAGTCCATACTTTAAAATCGAATTATTGAAATATTTCAGTGAGAGCGGAGATTAAATAAAACTTGTTACTGTTATGATAGGCACTTCGTTACTCTAACTAGGTAATAATCTAATTTCCCCTAAAAGATTGATAGAAGGAGGGGGCCGCCATATTACAAGATCTCAATAAGAACCACCATAAAGATATTCTAGGTAACTGCACTTAACTTTTTATTGGATATCGAATGTAGCCCTACTTCTTCTATCGTATTTTATTACATATTCGTATGGATTGTAATTGTACCAACAAAAATAATAACGAAAACTGCAGATAATGTATTTTATGTATATATATATATATATATATATATATGGTATGATAAGAAAAATAAATGCCTGGACGGGATTCGAACCCGGATCTCTGAGTCTGTACCTCAGTGTGATATCCATTACACCACCAGGCGAATCCAATTCAAGCATTCATTTTTCTTATATATGTATATTATTCTCCATTATTACTAGATGTCGCGAGAACTCAGTCTTCACTGCCATCTAGTAGCTGACTATAACAAGTAAGCAAATTAAAGAGAACATTTTTTACTTTATAGCAGTGACGCTTTATCGATGTTAAACATTTAATTATAACATCGATAAAGCGTCACTGCTATAAAGTAAAAATGTTCTCTTTAATTTGCTTACTTCTTATAGTCAGCTACTAGATGGCAGTGAAGACTGAGTTTTCGCGACATATAGTAATAATGGAGAATATAATACATATATAAGAAAAATGAATGCTTGAATTGGATTCGCCTGATGGTGTAATGGATATCACACTGAGGTACAGACTCAGAGATCCGGGTTCGAATCCCGTCCAGGCATTTATTTTTCTTATCATACCATATTAAACTTGCATTGCTCAATGTTAAACATTTAATTATAACATATATATATATATATCCAACATGCCATTCCTTGATACTGGCAGGTGGGATCATGTCGAAATGTCGGAATCAGTGGCCAGAGGCCAACCTTGAATTCATGACGCGGAAAACCCAAGAAAACTTTCGTAAACGTACAATATATATATATATATATATATATATAAAACAGAAATTAAGGTGTCATAAACGGAGGAAAGATCCCTGCCACAACAGAAATAAAACTGGACAAAGGTAACATCAAAATAGTAAAATAATTTAAATATCTAGGCACACTTTGCAACCCAATGGAAGGAGCTTCACAAAACATATAACAGAAAAATCAATGCAAGCAATAATGGCAGTAAACGATATAAGCAATATACAAGCTTTAAGCCTGGAATTAGCGATGAAACTATTCAATGCAAAGATCCTTACAACATTAACTTGCGGACTAAACATCATATGGCAACATCTTACAGAAATTAATCTAAACACAATGGAAAAAGTGAAAGCTGCATATATGAAAATAGGAGTATCAAAAACGACAAGAAGTCGACTAGTGTACCTACTGGCAAAGGAGACCTTCCTTATCGAAGACTTGTAAGCATCCTACCTACTGTCCTCCTCCGACCATTTTAGCGCTCAAAGGAATGTGGTGTGGTGATGGATACTGGATGACAACACCAGTCAGGAAGGAAGTACAATCATATTGAAAACATTCGCCCTATTTACGAAACCAGTTTGCTGTAGACCTATTCAAAACCGCAAACTGAAAACTGCATATTTGTGAATGAATAATACTTCCCTTCGGCTCTGCTGTAGGAACAAATGAATCTACCTGCAAGAGCAGTAAACCAAATGACAGGAATACCCTACCTCCCAGCGCTAAACTCGTCGGAGGAGGACATTACTACCAACTACGGAACCCTTAGTACATTCGCTACGAAGACTACGCAGGAAAAGAAAAAAGTATGGCCGAAATTCTTCAGCACCGGTCCGATGATTGACAGAAATTGTACAGATGCAAATTTGCAGATAAGACACGTCATTACAGGATTCTGCGTGCATGGATTCCACCATCTAATGTGCAGAGACAAAACATTCCATGACCCGATGACATCATGCATATGTGAAGTATGTGAAGAGAAGTGTGAAAAATACCACATCGAAACATGTAAAATAAGAACAAAAACAATTAGTGACTATGCAAGACAATGCTAAAGTGATAGTGATCACGCAAAACAATGTTAATGGACTGTGTAAAAAGTATCACCTTTGCACATTTGTGCGCAATCCATATATATATATATATATATATACACACACGCACTCGCGCGTCTCTTTTTATGCTTAGAAAGCAAGTAAGAATGTTCCAACATTTCTAGAAACATGAGGTCAAAAAGTGTCCGCTTTTACATGGAATGACTCATTAGCGACTCATCTGTCCTTGAATGAAATGAAGATGAAAATTCAGTAAATAAAACATAAACTGATAATAAAATCAAATGTAGGTGTTTTCCGGAGATCTTAAAAGTCCGTAAAAATGTTATGACACCCGCTAAGAGAAAGATGTTATCTATAGACAATTACACATGTTATTTTCTGTAGGTTGTGCAAGCAGATAACATGACCAGCGAATTTCATTCACCTTGAATACATCACACACGGCGAAATGTAGCCCTAAGCCTCGTCCTTAACATAGTCGTTTTTTATGGCTCTCACTCTAATTTGAGGTACTCAGGCTATTAATTTGTACATCTCCAAACATAACAAGCATTTAAGCATCTATCAAGTAACGGTAGCAATATGTTATTAGTGCTAACACATCAGTCAACATTTGATGCTCAATCAAGAACCTCATTTATCAGATTCCGGTTTCAGATTTAAAAGATACATTTTTGCGCGATAGTGCGTTTTGTCATACTTACAGCGATGACGACCATTATTGAAAGTTCAACTTCCTACATTACTGGGTTGCCGATCTAAATAACTATACTGTAATAAAGTAACTAGGCCCCTACTGTAATATTATACATTACAAACCCGTGTGGGAAGTAAAATCGCTGTCCTCAATGTATACTATGTACAATCTAATATATAAAAATGAATGTTTGTTTGTATTTATGCGCTGGCATATCGTTCATCCGATTGTGCTGGGGCTTTTTGCAAAATGTTTAGGAGATTCCCGGGATGAGTATAGACTATAAGAGAGTTGTAATACCCTACTTTTTCACCCCTAAAAATGACACTTTGTAGTGAAAAACGTGAAAAAGTGCCTATTTTGACGCTTAAATAGCTTACGCTGCCTAAACCATAAAAAAATATACCAAATTAATGTACACAGAATTGAATATCTTAAAAAACTCTGCAAAAATTCAGCGACAGCATATGTTTATCTTTTACGGATAACTCACAATAACCATTTTTGTCTTTCATTAATACCAAGAAAATCGGGATAAGGAAATTTCTGGGCAAGCATAGCAGCGCACGGCTGGTATTCTTTTATAACGAATTTTGACTTTCAGCTCATTTATTCCAAGTAAATCGGAATACGTAGATTCCCGAGCAACGCCGGGTAATCAGCACGTTGAATCTAAAAATAATAACGATATGACTTTACCTTATAGTGATTGCTTGAATATTAAATTATGGAATATGAAATTTTGTTTATTATTCGGATTGTATTAAAGGTAGTTTGGAAATAGAATTAATTAGTTTATTGGTTGTTTTAGCTGCAATCATGAAGAGAGCAAATTTATAATTATTTTTCCTTTTACTTATTCAAACTAAACGTAAAAACACATTAACATTTATTTAGGAGTAGCAACGCACGCCGGGTATTAGCTAGTGTATATATATAATAGTTTTAAAAAACTAAAACAACACGCTTTATTAGAAAACCGAACTAAAAAAATGAAAAATAATTTTAATTTCCCAACACGCTTGGGATAAAATTAAAGTGGTCAACAAAAACATCAGTTTTATTCTATATGTGTTGGAGATGGAGTTATAAAAAAAAAGAAAAAAATAATTTCACCATCAGAAGCGTGGGGTGCTCTATATCAATTAGTATATTTGATAATAAACAGAAATTGGTAAAAGTAAAGTCTCTAAGAAGAAAATGTAAAAATCATAAAAAGCACCCCACGCTTTTGATGATAAAATTATTTTCTTTTTGTTGATAAGTCTAGTTTTATTCTATATGTGTTGAGGATGATTTTTTTGTTGATCACTTTAATTTTATCCCAAGCGTGTTGGAAATTAAAATTATTTTTCATTTTTTTAGTTCGGTTTTCTAATAAAGCGTGTTGTTTTAGTTTTTCTTAAACGATTTATTTATTTTTTAATTTTTTTTAGTTTTAATATTTTACAGAATAAGATACAAATGTAAATATCTTTAAATTCGATACTATTGTAGTATGAGCTAAAAGTAATACTCTTCTAAAAAAAATCCTCCCAGCCGGATTTGAACCAGCGACCTACGGATTACTGAAATTACATACCACTAGAGTTCACCTCTCTACCAACTGAGCTCTTACAACGATTGACTAAAAAGTCGACAAGTCCAACCTATTATACCAGTTTTCATTGTTTTGATTTTCTGATGATTCTTGTCAAGAATTTAGAAACACAATATGATATTATTGTATTGTCACGGGTCCTTTACAAGTAGATAAAGTTTCAAGTCGATCCAATGTTTCTAAGTGGGTGAAAATCGTGTTTAAAGATTCCGTTACATAGATACAAATACCCTGTTTTTTGATTTTCTGACGATTCTGGCCAGGAGTTTAGAAAACAAATATGAAATTATTATATTGTCACGGGTCCTTTACAAGTATACAAAGTTTTAAGTCGATTCGATGTTTCTAAGTGGGTAAAAATCGTGTTTAAATATTCCGTTACATAGATACAAAGACACTTTTTTTATTTTCTGATGATTCTGGCCAGGGTTTTAGAAAATAAATATGAAATTATTGTATTGTTACGGGTCCTTTACAAGTATACAAAGTTTCAAGTCGATCCAATGATTTTAAGTGGGTGAAAATCGTGTTGATAGATTCCGTTACATAGAGAGATAGATAGATACAGGTCAAGCTAATATAAAGCGTGTAAAAATATCCAAAATGTAGTGTTAATATACATTATTTGAAACAATTAACAGCATTTTAAATTAATTGAACTTTATTTGAAACAATATAAAACATAAAATTCGTACTTGCCGCCATTTTATCACTGATTGGTGCTACGGTCTCCTGTTGATTCAACTAATAAACATTGCCCACACTGTCAACGTTAATCAGTTGTTTATAGTGAACGCAAATACTTCCAACAAATATGTTATTGTTTTACTATTATTTATTATTTTGAAAACACCATCGCGCAAAGAAAATGTACAACGCACGTTTGTGAAGTTTGATTTTTTCTAATTGCAGTCATCTTCTTAATTTTTAGTAGAGATTGCCCCATTGCACTCGCAAATATATTGCTAACCTATTCCTTCTTCCTTTTTTTAAATTTTTTACAGAATCTCGGAAATTAAAAACCATGTTATCGCTTCTGTAAAAACGACTTCGCAACCTCGCATCGTAATATACTATTACAGTAGCTTTATCAGACATTCAACTTCTTTTTTTCCTTTCTTTTAGTGAATTCCAAAGGAATGTAGCTATTGAGGATGTTCACAAGGAAATAATGTTATTATGTTTTACAAATCTTTATCATCCTACTTAATAAAATAGGAACACGCCGTAGTGTAGTTGTGTAAGGCAATACGCTATAAGCCGGTAGACGTTCGAGTACTAAATTAGTGCCTCTGACCAGTGTTCACCATCCAAGTAATACCTTAGTTCCCTACTAGATGTCTCTTCGCGGCAATGTACTGATCACATGTTAAACGCTGACATTAGTAAAGGAATAAGCATAACTGTATTAGACTCGTTAATAAGCTTCTCACCCACGTCTCAACGCGGGTTTCATGGGGATAAAATCAAACAAAAAGCATTTACATTTAGGTGTGTGTAACTGTTGATGCTCAAACGGAAGATTTTTGTAAGTAAACTCGGTATGTAGCTGTCAATATAGAAAAGTAAGATCGAGTCCGTTAATCAGCAAAATAGGATCTTTAGGAGTGGGGGTTAATCTGTAATGAAAATTTAAAAATCACTCCTATGTCTCAAATGTATAATTCTTTGCAACGAAACTAGGTATATCTCATTGAAATAAACGAGAAAAATATTCTCAAAAAACCGGGGAAATCCTAATGTTAGGAGTGGGAGTTTATACCGTAGTCTTAGTAAATTTAAAAATCGCTCTAGCGGCCATATTTTATTTTTATTACTGGATTTATACGGTTATTTAAAATAAACACTTTCCTTCAATCGGGAAAATTCAACTTGCTAAAGAATCCATTTAGTTTCCTGTGTACTGGACGTTTTTCAGCTTCTATCCACCATTTTTAATTTAACGTTCAATAAAGCTCTCTCTTTGTGTTAAATTTTTAATAACATTATTAATTTGTGTTTTAATAACTGTGTAATTTTTCATTTAATCTCCGCGCCTTACGGCGGAGCATTGTAATCTATTCTCAGAAACCATAAAATACGTTTTCAGGAGTAGCCCATATGTTACTTCATCATCATCATCATTAGCATCAGGGATTACACCTTAAGGTCGGTTCCGATCCCATGTCAAAACTGGTCTGTCATCATTTACTGGGTCTTCCTACATTTATTCGTTCTAGTGGTCTGTATTGAAGAATCTGTTTCAGGATTCTTTGTTATCAATTCTATTGATGTGGGGTCCATCCATTCGTCTCTGTATTCTGCAAGTCAGTTTAATAACTTGAATATATTTACTTCTATTAGTACATCTTTATTTATTTTCCGATATACTATTGTATAGCCAGCCAAACCCTTCAAGAACCTCATTCCTGAAGTTTTTAATCTTTGCATATGCCATTTAGAAAATAATTCGCCTCATATGACCCATTATTTTAAAATTTTGACAGTGAAGTCGTGTAACACTTCTTACGTTCTGTTTTCTTAATACTTTTTTCCGAAATTATTGTATATTTTATCTTGGCTAATATTGTATAATTTATATAATCTGCATTATTACTATTGCTATCGTTATTATTATTATTATTAATAATAATATTATTATTACATGAATAATAGTGCAATAAGAGAAATTATGAAGTTGAATGGAACATATTAAAAAAAATGGGAGGAAGACCTTTGAGATGGTATGGACACTTGATACGAATGGAATAGGATAGGGTACCGAAGAAGGTTCTTAAATTGCAGACTAGAGGAAGGAAGTCAAGAAGTAGACCAAAAGTACGGTGAATGCAGGGGTCTTATGAAATAAGATGGATATTAGAGAGATCGCTGGCGACATAATTTTGGGTTTAAAGGGAACCATTGTAGTGGGAAATATTCCTAATGAAAATTATTAGTTATTATGTTATTATTGTAATTATTACAATTTTCATAATAAATTTTAATAATCTAATTAAATGCATTACTACCTATTGTCAGCCTAGGTGATCTAGAGGTTAATTTCCTTGCCACTGGTACTCGAGTTGCGAGTTCGAACCCGAACATGGTCGCATCATATTTTAGGATGAAACAATTCAAGGGGAACTCCTCCGGGAGAGACTTTAAACCGTTGATCCCGAGTCTGAAGTCATTTTTCTTTGTTGAAAAAAGTGTAGTCCTGAGTTATTCGACTGCTGCATTTAATGGATCATTCTTATATCTCTAGAGAATGGAGAAAGAGCTTCTCAATTATTCAATGGACTTATTTAAGCGAAGCTCCATTGCTCAACTCCATTTTGAGATGAGGCTCATTTTCTATTCTTGGTCTTTCTCCAGAGAGAATCGGTTTGCCGGATGTTTTCTGTAAATAGATTCAATACTTGCGAAACCAAGAACATGAAAATAACAATTTTTGGTAAACTTGAATTAATTAGGAAGAACGACTGCAATATTGTGTAAATTAACAGCATATTGCAAAGGTGCTAATAATTATTAATTATGTGTTGTATGGATTAATTTTCTTGCAGGATTTGAGTCTCATTGTCATGATCGTGCTTCAAATCCTTAACCGTTATGTGAAAACAAAAAGTATTCAAAATGAATATTCAAAGAAAGAGAAAATTATAAATAATATCATAAGAGAAAAGATGAAAGTGCATGGATCACCAGTATAACTTATCAATTCAACACAATTTATTTTAAGGTGTGGAATATGAAAAAGATGATGTAACAAGATTTATGAATGGAATACGACAGGAAGAAAGAAGTGAGGGGGACCAAAATTAACATGGACGCAAGGAGTAGTCAGGACATGGAAAAAAAAAGAGACTTGGAGGAAGATATGTGGAAAGATAGAGAGGAATGGAGACTGACGAAAGGATCTTGAAATGGACACAGGAAGACATTGAAGACATTGCGAATCCTGAGATTATATAAAATATAGTTTCAAAAGAAAACAGTTTCAATAATAGTATACAATAAACCATGCACACGTGCCCATGAATTTAGTTAAGAGGCCATAGATGCATTCTCCAAGTCCGTTTTTTGGATGAAATAAAATAAAAACTGTTTTATTCTCATATCTGAACAGTATTAATTATTATTTATAGCATCTTTATCCCCATCTATATAACTCTTTTTGTACGAATATTGACCAATCGATTACAGTACTTACCAGTTTCAACCACACGGTTGACTATCGCTGAAATGTCGTATAAATTAAACGGTCAGACCCGATGCGCAATTGTTCGAAAATTGACGAACTTGACCTTCAAATGTTTTTGATTTGTAAGCTACAGAACACAAAAGCTGTTCTACCAAAACACTGATTTATAATAAATTCAATGAAGTAAAATAGTCTATAAAATACGTAAATCATTTCCTAATAATATTCTTAATAAATACTTTGATATACTATTATTTTAAAATACCATTCGATTTTTCATCTCTTCGGAAATTCACTCCCGTCTTGAGTTTGTAACAAGATGAAAACTCTTGTGGTAGTCTATTGTCCTTGATTATTAACTCTTAAATTTGGCAATGTATATTATACGTACCATATCCATAGTAATTACGCCCGAAAGCAGGTCCTTCACTGCAATAATAGCATTTTTATACTATGCTTCAGCTTTACTAGGGAATTGTAGGTGTGGTAGCTTCCCGTTGCTTTGCACACCGGTGAAGGATGATGATGATAATGATAATGATAAGGATGATGATTGCCATATGATTTCGGGGACCGTTTGGGCCTTAAGGTTTTCCTGACATTTGTCTTACAGATGAGGAAAAACCCCAATACAAATCTCACCCAGATAAACTGCCCCGACCGGGGTTCGAACCCGGGTCCGCTGCGTGACAAGGCAGCACGATACCTCGAGACCACAGCGGTGGACATTATACGTACAGCCTTTGAAGAAAAAAAAAACGATGACGCAACTCTTGATGATGGAAAGTTGAGTTTTGAAGAGCGATTAACACCAGTAAGTTGTTACATGTTCTGACTCGTTTGTGTATAAAGCAGACGGCGTAAGTCTCTCTTCATGCAGCATTCGTATCGTTCGCTTCAGTGGAGCAGTCGGTAAGATGTTCTTCTTCCGAAGACGCGGGCGCAAGTTCGATTCTGGTCATGTATATCTTATTTATTATTATTTAATAGTGTTGGCCGCAGTGGACTAGTGGTTATGCTCCTTGCCTCTGGTCCCGAGGGTCGCGGGTTCAAACCCGGCCGTGGTCGATGGATTTTTTAGGACGGAAAAATCCAAGAAGCAAGTCCTCCGGGAGAGACTTTAAGCTGTGGGTCCCGAGTCTGAAGACTTTCAGGCTCGTAAAAAATCCTTAAGCCTGAATGAAAAGGCCTCTAAGCAAATTTTACCGAATTTTTCCGTCCTAGTACTACCTTGGTTTCCTAGATGTCACTATGAGGCGGAACGCACCACGGACCACTCAAAATGATATCTATAAGAAAACAAATCTAACTAAATTAATATGGTTCAAATTCTTCCCTGTAGGGGGAGAGCACCTAAATCTCTGTAAAGGGAAAACATGGGCTTACAAAAAAAAAAATATTTAATAACGTCGTTATTGGACTTGTGGTTATGCTCCTTGCCTCTGGTCCCGAGGGTCGCGGGTTCAAACCCGGCCGGGGTAGATGGATTTTTTAGGATGGAAAAATCCAAGAAGCAAGTCCTCCTGGAGGGACTTTAAGCCGTGGGTCCCGAATCTGAAGATTTTCAGGCTCGTAAAAGATCCTTAAGCCTGAATGAAAAGGCATCTAAGCAAAATTTACCGAATTTTCCCGTCCTAGTACTACCTTGGTTTCGTAGATGTCAGTATGAGGCGGAGCGCTGACTACAGACCACTCAAATGACATCTATACGAAAACAAGTGTAACAAAATTACTATGGTTCAAATTCTTCCCTGTAGGGGGAGAGCGCCCAAATCTCTGTTAAGGGAAACATGGGCTTACAAGAAGAAGAAGAAAGATAATAACGTCGTTAATTTTCATAACGCCTATATGATACCAGGCTTCGTTATTTATATATATATATATGGAAATACTCCCGGTCGGGACAGGCTCCTGGGTGAGATATTTTCGGGGTTTGTCCTTACCCAACGGTCCCCGAAAATCATCCGGCCATCATCATCATCCTTATCATTATCATTCTTCACCGGTGTGGAAAGAAACGGGAAGCTACCACACCTATAATTCCCTAGTAAAACTGCAAAGCATAGCATGAAAATGCTATGATTGCAGTGAAAGACCTGCCCTCGGGCAGAATTACTATGGAATGGAATATATGGAAATATATAAATTAAAGGAATCAGCTCATATATTTTAATATATAAAAATTACGTTTCACGTTGTTTGTCCGCGATGGAATCCTAAACTACTGAACCGATTTTAATAAAATTTTTCACACTGTGTGCTGTTGTGCTGGGGGGGGTTTGCGAAACCCAAAACCTCGCTCTGTTTGTGGGTAAGTAAACCACCCTCCTGCTACCATTTACGACGTTAGAAAAGCAAACCACGCTCAGCGTAACACTTGTCCGGGATCGAGTTTTGTTAATGCTGTATTTATTAATGTGATCGTGATGTTCAAAGATGTTATCGGTAAGAAAGCAGCCTGCCTCGGCCCATGAAAGGCAGCTATTAATTCATCTTTCTTTCCCTGATGAACATACATACAAATATAGATTCTGATTACTAAATGCATACAGTGAGTGATTTTGTTACAGGATAGTGAGCAACTACTATACTTGAATAATAACAAAAGGGGCGTTGTATAAAAGATAACCTTTTAATATAAACAAGTTGAATTTTAAAATAAATAATAAATTAATAACAAAAAAAATTATTGTTGATCAATCAATCAAGCATAGCTTGTAAAAACAACTGAACAAATAACGTACCAGACATAATGCCACACTCATACAGATGTCCAAGCTTTTAGGAATCACTTCTTCCATACATTGCTGGACCAACTCAAAATCGACCTCTTCTCGGTCTTAATCAACTTGTCTATACATAGACCACCATATTAACTTCCCAACTGCATGGTGAGTTAGAATTGGATTCTACTTTTGAATCCGCTTTTAAGTAACTAAACGCCGCTTGCTAGGCTGATCGAATGATGATGTTCGGTAAGAGTACAATGCATATAAAGGTTCACAAGTAGAGGGAATATGCGCTGTAGAGATGCGCGGCAGAAAGGATGAAAAGGGAAGGGGTAGCCACACGGAAAAGAGGACATTGGCATATTTCATAAATGTTCTGTAGTAGGGAGGAGAGCAAAGATACCATACTGAACCGCAGAAAGGCACTTTCGGTTCAATAACTCCCCCTGCGCCCTCCGGGTAAAAGAAAACAGTCCATAAACTTCCAAATAATGTCCGGTAGAAGAATCCCACGTTGGGAGGGGCACATGAACACTATCAGATTCCAGCGGTAAACTTCAATACAAATCTTACATCGTCCCCTAAATCACAATCACCACACTCGCTTCCATGTTGACTATCCAGGCGCTGAAAATCAACTCCAATTGGACTCAGTCGCCATAGTGCAACTCTGCGGTGTTCCAGGTGAAGAACCGGGTGACGATACTATAGTTGGATTGCCGGAACGCAATCCCGCTCCACCGCCTTCCAGGAATCGGTAGTTCTAGAGCCACTATGTCGGTCAGCTGGGCACTCGGGGGTCGGCCGGATCCTCCAAGCGCTCGACTGCCGAACATTCCAGGCTGCGTCGTAATGCCAATGTTTAAGGAAGGGTAAACTGAAACAAAAAGCAGGCAAAGACAGGAAAACGGAACCACAGACATACTAATTCAACATGTGCCATAATACAAAAGGTTTTTTGTAACCAATATCTAGTTTAACATACAGATATATTTTCACTACAAACATGCTTGGATTTACTCCATAGCATTACATAGTTTAACTTGACTGACATGTTGTTTTATAAAACGTGTCCATGGACGCTTACTAACTTCTAGTTACCCTCGTTTTAGAGTTTAGTTAGCGTCTCATTAGCAAAACCTGGATCACGTATATTGAAACTCACTCTAGTAACTCCTACAACCAAAAGGTTGGCACAATCAGCTCATATACTAATATACATAAGTAGCTTACTCAAATATCCCAAACAAATATATACAAACAAACCACGTAAAAAACTAAGATCGACACTCTCTAGAAAGATGTCCATAACGCTGACATTTCCAACATTGTAAGTTACTTTTCGATTGCCCAGAAGAACGATTCGCAGAAGTATTAGGTTTACTTAAATTATCAGGTTTACTTTTTTCACTGAAGTTCCTCTGTCTTTCCGCAATCTCGAAATCAGCCACTTTCCTAGCCAAGACACATTTCGGCTACATTTTGAGGTTTCGTAGCAAAAACCAAATGCTGTCTGATGGCCGGGGACATATTTTGTAGAATAATGTCAATTAACTTTTCTTCTGAAAATAGAGGGTTCAATACAAGTGAATCTCCTTGAATATTGGAGATAAACTCCAGCAAAGATTCTTTAGAAAGTTGGAATCGTCGTGACACAAATTTAATCCAATAGTCTTCTAATAATCTAGGAGGCAACAACGAACATTTTACATATTCTAAACTCTCCATCCAAGAAAATCTCAATTTAACAACTTCACTCCAAACCTTCAATAGTATTCCTCCAATGCAACTCAAAATCGAGTTTACAAAATACTCATCGGGAACCAATTTCAATTCGAAGATCGAGTTAAGTTTAATAAGGAAGACAACTAGCAATTCCTTATCATCACCATCGCAGGGATCAACTTTTCTAATTAACTCTCGAAAAATTCGCTGATTATTTTCCTCCGTATGAGAAGAAAGGTTGGGGACTGTTCCACTAGAAAAATCCTTGATGGAGCTAAGTCTACGATCACTTATATTCTTGTTCTGTTCTGCAGAATAATCCTATTGAATTGCGCTGTCTACAATAAACTTACGCTTAATTAATGTTTGTTCAGCCGGGGAGAGAGAATTCATATGAATTTTAAGTCGCTGACGTAGTATATTTACATCGCCTTCAACCTCAATACCTAGTAAGCTTAACTCTCGGACGAGATTATCTTTAGATATTACATCTATCCAACTAGGCATGTTTACAAAGTACAATGAACAAAAGATGTAAACAACTATAAGCGAAACGTAGCCTTGTATGCATAAATCACTCTCTGTTTACGTATAAAGAAAGATGAGTCAATATCATTTACGTAACATATTACAAACGCGTAAATTAATGCTTTTCATTAACTTTAACATAAATACCAAGTATCGAAAACAAATAGTTGTCCGCAGGGTAATATCTCTGAAAAAATGTCGATTTTCTAATTCCAAACTTCATTTACGACCATACAGAGTTTATACCCTTGTCTTGGCACTTGAAACCTAAACTCCAAAACTTGAATAGAAAATTTTAAATCGATATTACTAGAACCACAGTTAATAAAATACAGCATATCTTTCAAAGTGAAAGATACAAAACCACGCGCTCTGCACTACCTTTTGTGCTCGGGGGGTTGAAAACCAACGCTCTATTACCATTTTGTGCTGGGGGTGGTTGAAAGTAACTGCTATAAACCACGGTCTGCATACCAATTGTGCTGGGGGGGGGGTTGAAAGGACCCTATAAACCTCGCTGCAAGCTACCATTTGTAGCACTTTTGGTTACACAACAACGCATCTACTACCATTTGTGGGTAATGTAAACCACGCTCTGCTACCAATTGTGCTGGAGGGGGTTTGCGAAACCCAAAACCTCGCTCTGTTTGTGGGTAAGTAAACCACCCTCCTGCTACCATTTACGACGTTAGAAAAGCAAACCACGCTCAGCGTAACACTTGTCCGGGATCGAGTTTTGTTAATGCTGTATTTATTAATGTGATCGTGATGTTCAAAGATGTTATCGGTAAGAAAGCAGCCTGCCTCGGGCCCATGAAAGGCAGCTATTAATTCATCTTTCTTTCCCTGATGAACATACATACAAATATAGATTCTGATTACTAAATTCATACAGTGAGTGATTTTGTTACAGGATAGTGAGCAACTACTATACTTGAATAATAACAAAAGGGGCGTTGTATAAAAGATAACCTTTTAATATAAACAAGTTGAATTTTAAAATAAATAATAAATTAATAACAAAAAAAATTATTGTTGATCAATCAATCAAGCATAGCTTGTAAAAACAACTGAACAAATAACGTACCAGACATAATGCCACACTCATACAGATGTCCAAGCTTTTAGGAATCACTTCTTCCATACATTGCTGGACCAACTCAAAATCGACCTCTTCTCGGTCTTAATCAACTTGTCTATACATAGACCACCATATTTACTTCCCAACTGCATGGTGAGTTAGAATTGGATTCTACTTTTGAATCCGCTTTTAAGTAACTAAACGCCGCTTGCTAGGCTGATCGAATGATGATGTTCGGTAAGAGTACAATGCATATAAAGGTTCACAAGTAGAGGGAATATGCGCTGTAGAGATGCGCGGCAGAAAGGATGAAAAGGGAAGGGGTAGCCACACGGAAAAGAGGACATTGGCATATTTCATAAATGTTCTGTAGTAGGGAGGAGAGCAAAGATACCATACTGAACCGCAGAAAGGCACTTTCGGTTCACTGTTTGATCCAACTTGAGACCTACGGTTGTTTATAACTAAATTTATAGTCGCATTATTTTTATTGCAAATTATTTATTTATTATTTAACAAAGAGTTATAATTTTCTGTGAGTTCCATACGAATCTAACAGATGACGGTGTAAGGTAATTGTATTTATTATTTAACCAGGTGGCTGTGTTTTTTGTTGCAACAGTGAATTTCAATTGAATTACAAATACTGATTATTTCATAATTTAAGTGTGTTTGTGTTTATTTTATTTTCAATATATTGATAATAATATTAATTTCGTGTGTAAGTATTAGTTTTAAGTAATCTGGCTGAAAGACAGCAACTTAATTTAAATTTAACTGGACCGAGAAGGGATATTGAACAATCTGGCGAATCAGTTCTAGAGACCATGAATGATAAGATATCAAGTGAATTTCCGCAAATTGGTATAGGCCTATGTGACATAAATCTTACATTAAGAAGAATGTCAATTTAAAAACATATGAAGGTCCTAAGGAACGGAATAACAGAACTGTAAGTAAGTCTGTTAGTTATAATATATGCCTAATATTACAGAAAAATATCCATGCCTCAATTAAATGAAAAACAAGATGACTATAATATATCACAAGATGATATTACTATCCAGAGACTTCTTGATGATGATGAGAATCCAAACTGCCAACAAGTTCGTAGAAAAAAAACGAAAGTATAATGAAATCAGTAAGCCTCCTCAAAATATTCCATCAATAAATGTATATAATCCTTATGATACACTTATGGATGATACTGAGAATGCAGGCAACATAAATTCATCTCAATCAACAAAACCACTTCCACATAAACCACCACCCATATTTATATCCATATTTATACGTACCAGAACTAAAAATTGTGTAAAACAAAAACTTTCTGATTTAGATTTCTCACTTAGTTTACTACAACATATTTTAACGTATACCTTAGCCACAGCAACGCGTGGCCGGGAGTTCTACCGGTATACAAAACAAAGTCAGATTAGTTACACTATTTTTAACTCAAGAACGGCTGGACCGATTTTTATGATCTTTGATTTGTTGGATTTGTTTCCGCCCCGAATAGCAGATAACTATTAAAACATAGGAAAAATTAGCATAAAAATATTTAAAGGCGATACGACGTTCGCCGGGCCAATATATATATATATATATATATATATATATATATAGAAAGAGAGAGCGAGAGAGAGAGAATCCACCGCTGTGGTCTCGAGGATTTGTCACGCAGCGGACCCGGGTGGTGTTCGATTCCCGGTCGGGACAGGCTCCTCAGTGAGTTTTTTTTGGGGGTTTCCTTACCTGTAAGACAAATGTCAGAAAGCTTAGGGCCCAATGGTCCCCGAAAATCATCCGGCCATCATAATCATCCTTATCATCTTTCACTGGTGTGGAAAGCAACGGGAAGCTACCACACTTGTAATTCCCTAGTAAAGCTGCAAAGCAGAGCATGAAAATACTATGATTGCAGTGATAGACTTGCCCTCGGGCAGGATTACTTTGGATGGATATAGAGAGAAAATGAATAACGATTGTAACGTCTCATTATTTTGTTTGCAAAACACATGGCATAATAAAATTATTTATTTCCATTACTAATACAAAATGCTTCTGATTAATTTAAATTAAGTTAATATCCAATTTCATTATACAAGTAAGGCCTGAAGTACTGCATCGCTTCATACAGACAATTTCTAGGAGAGTTGGTTGTGGTCTAGTGGAGGGAGCTTCTGTTTCCTGTGCATGAGGTCGCGTGTTCTTTCCTGCTGACATGCTTTTTTTCTCTTACGTCCTTATTTCATTAATTTTGTTTCTTTTGTTTCATTTCTTTTGCTTTCTTTTATATTAAATATTTACCGCACGAAATTGTTTTCCATTGCACGACACACAACAAAATAGAACGGATTTTGTTTCTCAAATAATTGTATACTTGTGAACCAAATAACTGATATCTGTTCATGCGCAGTGACTTCGTTCTGAGACTTGAAAATTATCTGTGCGTCATCAATTATTTCAAAGGCTGTACATTGCTTTAATTTATTTTGTGTTTCATTTGCTTATTGTTAATTAATTGTTAGGATACGTAAAATAAAATTATTATATTATTCTCTAGGGCACTAATTACGTATTATGCCCGCTAATTTTTATTACTGCCGATACTAAGGCAATGTTTAGCGAACATTGTTGGGTGGAGGAATTCCACGATTTAGGTATTGGTAGAAAAGCGAATGAATAGATATTACTTAAATTTGTGTTGACTTTATACATACCTTCGTTTTCACTACAGTCCGACACAATTAAATAACTATTACGAGAATTAGTGTTCCGTCAATTGAAAGGTTAATTTTAACTTGTAGATTATTATTATGCAGTTTGTATATTTAATGATTAAAACATGACTATGATTGTGAGGAAAGCCAGTTAATAAATGTGTGGAGTGCAACCAGTAACACTGCTATTTAATTAATGACGCGTTATTTTGAAGTACGTGCTATTAATTTGGCCATTCCTCTTTTTTATTAATTGATTCAACCACGCTCTTTAACAGCTAAGGTCACTAGCGTCTCAAATTAAATCTGAGCGTGAAATGACCTACTTTTTCAGGCTTATAGTTATTTTAGAGGTCCACCGCTGTGGTCTCGGGGTAGCGTGCTGCCTTGTAACGCAGCGGACCCGGGTTCGATCCCCGGTCGGGACAGTTTTTCTGGGTGAGGTTTTTATCGGGGTTTTTCTTCACCTGTAAGACAAATGTCAAGATAACTTTAAGGCCCAAACGGTCCCCAAAATCATAAGGCCATCGCAATCATCATCATTCATATTCATCTTATGTTTAGTTTAAGATTAGGGACTCTCCTGGCGCACCACTATCATCATCACGCATCATATCATCGGGGCAACGTAACCCCGCCTTCCAGGTGCCCCAACCTCAGAAGTGGGTTACAAGTACGCCATGCCAGGAGAGAAACCAGGAATGTCGAAAGACAAACCTGGGGCATTTGAAAAAAAAAGTTATTTTAGGTGCTGTAAGTTTACGGCATGGGATCCACGATTTTAGTTCCCTTCTGATGAAATCCATGCTCAGGATTTTTACGCCCTGAAAAATCCATGGACTCCGGTCAGGTGATTAGAATCAGAGCAATAATGTTAACTTCTAGTTCACCAATACCGAATTTATTTATTGGCGATATGCTTTCCATTCCTAGTATTTATGATAGGATACGTTTTATCATGTCAATTTACTTGCACTTTATAGAGACCAGAATCATTTCAACGAAGACTTACCTTGCACAGATTCACAGATGTCTAGAAAAACACGGAGAGCTGTAATATAATCCCCATCAGTTCTCTGCCTGTGTCAAGTTTCCTAAAGAGATGTTTTGGATTTGTCGGCTGTGATAGTTATTAACGAAAAACTGATTTATTTTCCTTTATCTTAATACAATAGTACATTTCTGTAAACATACTCTTAAACTGTGCAAAGGAAGTTAGGATGAAATTGCTAATGATCTGTCTTAAAATTTTGTTTAATGATAACCCAAAGTAGATGAAATAGCTTAAGGGAAAATATCTTAAAATTAGGATTTTTTATTCATAAAAATACTCAGAAAATTGTTTCTTATCTCGAAACTAAAATAGTCCCTCCATAAATTGTAATTCTAATGTATTTTGAATTAAACCATTCAATAATCAATTATCTGTTACCTGGCTGTATGTTAAATATTCAGAAAAGTCCAGTTTGAAACGTGTAAGTTAAATGATATTGTTATAAATAGGGCTCAGACATGAAGTTAGATTATTGCTTGATGAGAGAGTGGTAGGGGGTGTAGTAGCACCAGTCTGACTAGTATACATTTGTGCTGTACTGTTTACAGGAGGTATAGGTAGGTAAAGAAATAAGTAGCTAATTGTGGATTACAATTTTATTTTGTTGCTTAAAATATGTTTTAACTTTTTTAATTAAACGCTACAGTATAACAAACAGTTAAATTTATAATTTCCGTACATTAATTATCTTTGTGCATCTATAAATACAATGCTGCATACAATATTACAAAAAATAACAAGTTCATTATTTCTGCACAATTATTTTCTTCGTACAGTTTTAAATAAAGAGATAACGCAAAAAAAAGTATATACACTGTATATAATATTTTTAAACCCCTGTTAGTTAAACTCGTTTCGCTTCTGTAGAGTTGTTACAATGAATAACAATGCATTTCCGTAACGTTTCAAAAGAAAAACTTCTTCGATGACTGTTCAAGCAAAGTTTGTATTTGGAAAAACTCCTTTCTACTTCACAAGAGGTAACTGGTGCAAAACGAAATTAGGGTATATCACGGGTATTTAACATGGAGACAGTACATGCGTTCTTGTTGTCCATTAAAAGTAAAGTGATCCCACAACAGGCCTCAGGAGGCCCTTGGGGTAGTAGGAGGTTAAGGCTCCCACTTTTTCTAGACAATCGGCACTTTATGTCAGCCGGGTTGTCAGCCCTGCGTGACGGCCGCCTTTACCCCAGAACAAGCGTCCGGTACTCATTTCCATTAGAGGCTGAGTCGACCCCAGGGCCATAGTGCCGCCAGAGGGTTTGGGTCAGTTTAAAAATCCTGACCCCAACGGGACTTGAACCCTCGACCCTCCGGCTTGTAGCTCAGTGCCTTAACCACTACGCTACGGCGTGCCCCTGTTGTCCATTAGAAAATCCTTTATATTGCAAATAGCTGAATATCCAGGGTTTTTCAGCAATACACTTTGCAATTTCTGTTTTGCGATTTCAGATGCCAAAACTACCTCCTGTTTCATCAAAATGTCGCGATAAATTTTCTACCAGTATTATGGAATCAATCAATGCTATATGTGAAGATTCCAGTTTTTATTATTATTATTATTATTATTATTATTATTATTATTATTATTATTATTAAAGGAATATCTTTGTATACGTTGTTGATTACCTGCAAATTTTGATAGTTTTCCTGACATCAGAGATTTCACAATTTTTATCGCCAAACTTTCTTCAGCATCAAATGTATTAACAACTTTAACAATGACTTCATTATATACTGTAAGTAGTATGCAGTGATCTGCAACCAAGTCCCCATCGAGTTAAAACAGGTTCAGGTGACAAAGGGATTTGTGATGCAATTTTCTTAAATTTCTGTTTCCTAGAAGGGACCTTTAAAAACATTTTCTCATGTTTGATACAAAATGTCCACATCAGAGAAATGCAACCTAATTATTTCTGCTACTCGGTGAAGTTCATGGGCCAAGCAAGTTAGATGTATCACTTTCGGATTTCTTTCTTTAATTCTGGAAGATACTTTCAACATAAAAGGGGTTGCGGCGTTACAAATAGAAAAAAAAAATCTCTTTTTATGTCATTGGGCCATAGAAGAAACATAACATTTTCAAAAAGTTGTCGATTTCAGAATGGTTGACTTTATTTAAGACCTCGATAGTTAACAAAACTTTGTTCCCGGGTTTTTCAGGTGATAATATCCCCACTATCACATTTCTTACAGCCTTCCGGACGAATCCTGTGTTTCATTGATTGACACCCATATTTTATGATCTGCCACAGTATTTATAATGTATTTCAGAACGTTTTCATAACAAGGAGATAAATAATACCTGCGTAAAGTTGTTTCACAAGGAATTTTTCTTCCGGTATATTTTTCAAAAAAAATTATAAGCTTGATTTTGCATTTTATTGAAAGGAATATTCGCGGAAACCATCGTTTCGCATAAATCCTTGTAAAATTCACGATGATTACAAGTGTCTGAAACTCCTTTTGCAGATAACTGTATTTCATCGTCAAGCTTATGTTTTACATTCCTAATGTGTGTTTTAGATTTGCATTGGCTCTTGATAAAAATTCTTCTCTCCCCCTTCAACTCTACATTACACAATTTACAAAATATTTTATCTTCTTTTGGGCAAAAATACTCACGGCCGTACACACGTAGGGTACAAGTGAATTCATCTTGTATATGTTTGTTTTCGGCATGTTGTAATCATTCATCAGATCGTGGTGATCGGTATTATGATTTGTCTACATACTCTACTTGTAGCAGCACAGCAAAGACGCTAATGACTGGTACTGCGCACGGGACAGGACTAACTACGTGAGTAGTCAACTGTTCGAAAGCGGTACTGCGCACGGGACAGGACTAACTACGTGTGTAGTCAACTGTTCGAAAGCGACACGGCAATAAGAAGACAATGAAGTCCCAGCTCTATTTATATATATATATATATATATATATATATATATATATATAAACATAGGTCCACCGTTGTGGTCTCGAGGTAGCGTGCTGCCTTGTCACGCAGCGGGCCCGGGTTTTGATCCCCGGTCGGGGCAGTTTTCCTGGGTGAGGCTTTTATCGGGGTTTTTCCTTAACTGTAAGACAAATGTCAGGAAAACTTTAAGGCCCAAACGGTCCCCGAAATCATATGGACATTATCATTCTTATCATCATCCATCACCGGTGTGGAAAGCAACGGGAAGCTACCGCACCTACAATTCCCTAGTAAAGTTGCAAGCATAGCATGAAAATGCTATGATTGTAGTGAAGGACCTGCCTTCGAGCAGAGTTACTATGGATGGATATAATCATGGAATATGCATATATGTTTCAACCTTGCGTATAAAAATATCATAACTATATATTAAGTAAAAAAATGATAAATTCTCTCTTTAATTTAATTTCCCCAGTTTGGAGTTTCGGTAATATCTTACCACTTACAGCGACTCTAACTGGATTCGGGTAAAATCTATTGATAGGCATAGGACCTACATTTACTGGTTATGATAAAACATTTTTATGGATTATTAAAACATTCGTATCTATTATCAAAGCATAATTTTAGATATATAAAGAATGATAAAATAAGTTCTGCTCCATAAAACATAAGTGGAAATCACAAATATTTCACGTTAATGGTAATGGGCATGTTCTTACATATACTTTACACACATATCAAAATTACAGATTTGAATCATCTGCATGATTTCTCTACATATAAATCTGTAGGCATAATTGTTCTAATGTAATTTTAAATAAATAAAACTAAGGATTTACTGCCCAAATTTATTTTGAAATATTTTGGGAAACCAATGCGACATATAATGCCTATTCCTTTTTTTCCAAATTGTTAAGATTAATTCTTAGAAATAATAAGTTTAAATTTTAGTTGGAATTGTATTATGCCTATTTTTAACAGAGCCTGGATTCGATTAATAGAGTTATTTCTAATTTTACTTATAATGTCTTGGGAAAAAATAAATTTTACACGTTTATAGTACTTATCGCTAAAAATCTCTTGATAAAAATTATGATTAATTTGCTAAAGCAGTCGTTAAGAATATTCTTGGGATCAGTAAATCTAAGTTTATTATCCAATATGCGCGAACTTGAAAGGCAGGAATTTCTTTGTGTTGCGAAATGCTTGGAATTTAATGAGTTTAACCAGCAATAAATGTTGTAATGGTAAAAAGGCAATGACGATTTTTACATAATTCAGTGAGTGTTTAAATATAAGTACAGAAGCAGTAAAAACAGCGAGATATTTCTGCTGATGATCGCATAGCCATGTGTCACCAACACAACACCTAAACCCAACCAAACTCAATGAAATGCAATGAACATGACGTGTCCATGAAGTCAGATTAATGTGAAGGAAAATAACGTTGTGTTTATAAATCCACTTCAAACTTTGTGGTCAAATGATGTAATGGTAGAATTTCAATCTTTCTCATTCTTATTAGATTCACCTCTATAGTGTAAATATAGCGTGTCTCACTAGTATCACACATGTCTATGGTCTAGGATTTTTACTACAATAATAATAATAATAATAATAATAATAATAATAATAATAATAATAATAATAATAATAATAATGACGATTCTAATGATGATGATACTAATGATAATAATAATGACGATTCTAATGATGATGATACCAATGATAATAATAATGATGATGATCCGATTGAGGGTCTTTCCACTTTTTCAGCGGTTGCCCTTTTACCAGCCGGCTGCTGGCCCTTCACATCCACATATGTCAATCACAGGTAGATGATCAACAGCCAGTGTAGGGGTGACATGTGGTTAGCATGTCGAATCCCCCAGCCGTTATAGCTGGTTCCTCAACCTGGAGCCGCTACTTATTGTAGCTACCCAATTTCCTCACGATGCTGGGTGGGCACCGGTCCCATACTGGCCGAAATACCATGAGAAAATTTCTTCCCCCATGGAGACTCGAACCAGCGCAAGTCCCGTAGCTCTGCGCCAAGGCTTCCTACCTTAACCGCTCGGCTACGGCGCGGGACTTTGATTATGATACTAATGATAATAATAATGATAATAATAATGCTTTATTTTAGCTGGCAGAGTTAAGGCCATAAGGTCTTCTCTTCCTCTCAACCAGAGAATAGTAGAATTATACAAAAATTACATACTTATTACAATTTTTAAGATATTATTAATATACAGATTAAACAAAATACAATGATGATGCGAGCTAATACTAACAAAAACATAGAATCTAATAAAATTAAAATAATATAAAATAAAGTAAGTAGCTTCCTAGATGACTATTTATAGAATGCTGTATATAGTTATGCAGTTAATGCTTTCATTGTGTCGAACTTAAAATATCAGTTAATTTGGATTTAAATAATGATAGTGATTGACAGTCCCTGACATGACTGGGAAATGAGTTCCATTCTCTAGTAATAGATATTGTGTAAGATTCAGAGTATAGACATGTCCTGTGCTGTGGTATCAAAAGTAAAGAAGAGTCTTGTGATCTTGTTCCTAAATTGTGATAAGCCGATATAATTTGAAAACGTGTTGTTAAATAACTTGGTAAATATGTGTGTAGGATTTGGAATAGTATGGTATGGGAATGTAAAGTTCTTCTGTTATTTAGGCGTAGCCATGATAAGGCCTGAAATGAAGGATACACGTAGTCATAACGACGGAAATTGGATATACATCGAATGCACGCATTATGAGCACGTTGTAGTCTGTCAGATCAGTTGTCATATTAGTCACTAATATGTCGCAGTAGTCAAAGTGTAGCATTATAGGAGTCTGTACAAGTATTTGTTTTAATTTTATAGGAAGAAAAGCTCCAAGGGACAATTTCTCCTGGAAGAAGTTTAATTTGTGGGTCCCGAGTCTGAAGATTTTCATGTTCGTAAAACAAACGCAAGCCTTAATAAAAAAAAGGCCTCTGTGCAAAATTTAAACGACCTTCATCCGTGCAAGTAATATATTAGTTGCCTAATAGATGTCTCATTGAGGCAATGGGCTAACCACATGTCACTCGTTGACATCGGAGGATAAAAAGGTGTAACTAAATTAGCTTTGTTAAGAGACTCCTACTAGGGAATACCGTGACCTCACGCTGGACCATATGGTATATACATGTACTAGTGTCACAGAGATCGATTCCCGACAGTACATACATTATTAGCGAAATGTCTAAAACAAGTTATTCTGCAACTTGAAGAAAATCTGAATAGTTACTTGAACTAAGGAGAAACGTATCTAAAGTTGAAGGAAAACGTTACTCATAGATTCTTCTAGAAGTGATTGCAAATACTGCAGTTACTTTGGATCTTCGTAGATGTCGATCCCTTTTAGGTAAGCCATAGTATCTTAAGTTTTAATGAGCAGATATATTAGGCATTATATAGAAAATATAATATACTTCGTCAGTACATATAATTTAAAAGTACATTTTTGAATTTAAATATCTTACACAGTAGAAAGAGTTGTGAGTCAAGTAATCATATTTTTTTAAAATTAAATATAATTGATAACCTTAAAAATATTTTAATCCCAATAAATGTATAATTATAAATATGTCCCCAGTTAATACAAATATGTAACCAAGTATGAGTTGCGTCCTTTTAAAATGCTTCTTTGCACAACTCAGAGCGTCATAAATAGACTATGATCTTTTTGTACCAATTATTCTATAAAAATTAATCTACAAAGAGCTTCAAGTTCGCTATGGATAATAACTTAGTGACGTTATTTTGGAGAATAAAATATCCCAGAAGTTTGTATTCTTTCTGTAGATCAAAACAACACACTTGAAAGTTCTTCCAAAAAGGCAAAATATGCACGTCTCTGTGGACAATGATTCCACCGCTGTGGTCTCGAGTTCGCGTGCTGCTTGTCACTCAGCGGGCACGGGTTCGATCCCCGGTCGGGATAAGTTTCCTTGGGTGAGGTTTCTTTCGGGGTTTTTCCTCACTTGTAAGACAAATGTCAAGAAAATTTAAGGCCCAAACGGTTCACGAACATCATATGACCATCATAATCATCAACATTCATATTCGCATTATATTAATCTTAGGGTTAAAGACTCTCCTCCTGACGCACCATCATCATCCATCATATCATCGGGGCAGCCGTAACCCCGTCCCAAACTCAGAAATTGATTATAATTACGCCAGAAGAGAACACCAGAAATGTCGAAATGACAACCTGGGTAACTGAATTTAAAAAAATGTTTTACATATTATGTAATTAATATAATATTCCAGTGTAATTTTGATACATAAATTACCCGAGAAGTTTAACAGATTCAGATTAGAAATGAATGCATTTTAAGTTAAATGCAATATTTTGAGTCTCGTCATCGTTAGGAAAGTTTTTTCATATAAACCAGTTCCGAGACTTCTCAACTATAGAAATACAGAAAATATTCTAAAGTAATGTGTATTGTTATGGATAGTAAGCAGTTTCAGATTATCTACATATAGGCCTACTAGGATGTTAGTTGAAACGTTGTTGCTCAACTTATTAATCATTATTTTAAATTAAAAGTTTCAAGAATTGAAATTAGTTGCCTGTGTACTGCAATTTGAAATACACACTATATATATATATATATATATATATATATATATATATATATATATATATATATATATATATATAACTCGATTTAGTACTAGATAGGGTTGTATTTCCTAATCCCACTCAAAAGCATAGGGAAATGGTATTTTGAAGCATGTACGAGGTTATTTTCGACGAATTGAAAAGAACGTTCTACCCAGGAAATAAAAGTGTACTCCAAATCTTATTCAAATACAAGAAAGGAATTTTCCTTCAGACAGCTCTCTCGTGAGAAACGGAAACCAATTCACTATTTTTTTGAGACAGGCGTGTCTATATATGCAAGTGTCGTTTTGTATTTCCTATGTTTTGTCAATACCAATCAATACCTAAAAAGAAGTCTTCACTTTCTCGACTACAAATATTTAACTTACAAGAAACTGTTTATCTTTGTTTTTCATGGCATATAGACGCTTATATCTGCAATCAGATTAATCGTGATTCCAGCATCAAAGCTTCAGCACTTGAGGATTTTTACAGTGATATATTTTAAAATCAAATATCTGCGACGTGGATTAATGAAAAATTGCATTTCTCAAATTGTTAAATTGTCCTGGAACACGGAAAACTGCTGTGTTCAGTAAAAAATGAACAAAAAAGTAAATTAAGCTAAATTAAATAAACCTACTAGACTTATATGGTTTTTAAGCATGGTTATTTAACCATTTCATTTCCAGTGCAATTGCGAACCAACTTTTAAATTTGTGATATGCGGTACTGTGTGTATCAATGTTTTCTATAGTCCTACCGTTGTTGATGAACAATAAATAAGCTTCTATTATCGAAGATGGTATATGTTTATATTTGAGATGTTCCTGAATATTATGATGCAACAGATTAACTGTTTGACAATTTTTTTCAGTATACTGTAAATATTTTCCACGGTGGTCTGGGGGTTAAGTTCCTTGTCTTTCGTCCCGAGGGTATCGGTTTGAAACCTGACCGGGGTCGATTGATGGAAAAATCCAAGAAAAAAGTTCTCCGGGACGAATGTTCGGGCCGTGAGTCCAAAATTTAGAGCATTTCGGGCTCGTAAAAGAGGCTGAAGCCTAAATCAGAGCCTATGATCAAAATATAATCAGCATTCTCCATCCAAATAATAACTTAATCGCCTAACAAATGTATATTTGAGGCGATGAATTAACCACCTGTCACTCGATGACATCTGTACCGTAACTAAATTATCTTGATCAATAACTTCCGCAACGGGGCATCACTGATTCACGTGGGGATATACGGGCATAGACGGACAGATAGATGTTGTAATAATACAGAAAATATCCACAATTTTTCCCACCTGAGTAATCGTACTGTAAATTAATGTGTGCATCAATACACCGTGTTCCGCTTATAAGTTTATATAAGTTAGTCATATAATATAAACTATGCATCCAAAATGACCAAGATTGATAGTATTTCAAAGAGGAGATTGGGACGTTTTAATTCAATATTGTTTTGAATTTTTGAAGCGTAACGCTTGTAATTTTTTTAAAGGCATCACATTCTTGACAACAACATTTATTTTTTGTAAGTCTGTCAAATCACTTTCTGGTATGTCGACCTGGTCCTTAATAAATCGCTACGGGAAAAAGTCTGATGATTTGGTAGGCCACGAAAAGTATGGCGATCCTCTTTTGATACCCTCTTGCGGGATATCATTGCCTTGATGTGTGACGCGTGAGTTACGTATCACACAGTGAACATCATGATCATGTAGCTCACTGTTATTGTAGCCTTTCCTGTTATCTATATGTCCGGCTCTCTTTGGTCCAGCAATTAAAAAAAATACCTTGTTCTTATTTTTGAATTGCGAAGAAATGAAGCTACAGAGGCTACAATAACAGTGAGCTACATGATCATGATATTCACTGTGTGATAAGTAACTTAACTCACGCGTCACACATCAAGGCAATGATATCCCGCAAGAGGGTATCAAAAGAGGATCGCCATACTTTTCGTGGCCTACCAAATCATCAGACTTTTTCCCGTAGCGATTTCTTTAGGACCAGGTCGACATACCAGAAAGTGGTTTGACAGACTTATAAAAAATAAATGTTTTTGTCAAGAATGTGATGCCACAGACGCTTTATAACGCCAGGTTCGAGTTTGAATGCCAGTGGAACATTTCCCGTGCCACTAATGGAAGCCATGTTGTGTTTTTATGTAACATTCCATTCCATTCCATAGTGTTCTGTCCCGAGGGCAGGTCTTTCACTGCAATCATAGCATTGTCATGCTATGCTTTGCAGCTTTACTAGGGAATTATAGATGTGGCAGTTTCCCGTTGGTTTCCACACTGATGACATAAGATAAAAAATCCCAGTTTTCACTCTTTGAAGCAATTGGTTTCATCGATAGATTCGAATTAGTCGATAAGTTATATTCATTTTATTATACTTATAATCAAAGAACAGTTTATAATCACATTAAGTAAATTGAAATCTATAGTTCATATAGGCAATATAAACGTTTTTAAAATTTTGTTTCCAAACTCTTGTATAACAGACTATTAGGAAGAACAAGGCATGAATGAAAGGATGATATTCAGATGCCAGTATTTTACAGATACTGTTTCAAAGTAATGTTATTTTTAAACAAAATTTAATTTGGAATGCTTTCTGACAAGAAATTAAACTACTTTTTAAAGTATAGACCGTCACAGTTTATGGTCTTGAGCCATCTTTCAGCATGGTTTATTATCCCGCTACGGTACCAGTATCTGGTTTCTGATATGGAGAATTAGTTGAGACCCATTTCCAAAGTTTCAATGTTTCCAATATAGGAATAGTTGATGGATCGAAACAGATGGTAATCTGAAGGCGCAAAATCAAATCTATATGCTGGTTGTAGTAGCAGTCCGATTCCTCTCATTTTCTGAATATTTGTCATGGTTGTTCGTGCTCTAAGGGATCCGGCCGAGAAACCGCGACTCTCAAATTTTAATGTACTTGTTCCAGTGGTTGAGAATAAAGATCCGCATCGACTGCAAGCCCGTTTGGAACAAACTCCCAGGAAATCATTCCTTCCTAATTGCGCCAGACACACAACATTACATTAAGACGCGACATTACTTATGAAAAAAACATATAATTAGCGACACTATATATCATCAAGTTATTAGCATCGCAGTTCAAACCTGCGCGTGAAATTGTTCACAAAATTTTGGTCGGAGACTTCTATTCCACATTATAACAATACATGCTATGATATGAGATTACTCCTTTAGTTCTCTTCACGAAGGAAGTCATACACTCACACGGCGGTTGTTCAGGAGTATGGTACAGAACTTTTCTTAATTTTGTTAAATATAATAAAAAATCCATATCAGTGCCTAAAAATAAAATCATGTTTTTAAGGGTAATTACCCGATCCGATCGAAAAATGTATTAGGTGATAAAACATATTTGGAACAAATCTCTAGTTTCAATTGCTAAAGTTCCCATTACACATCACAAAGATAAATATGTAACTAAATAAGCTAGCACTTTTCATGTTAGCTAAAACATTAAAGAAAGTAGATCAGAACAAATACAAGTTAAACATTTTATATAGTGACGTAGTTATGACACTTCCAGCATTTTTATAAGGAACTTCGACGCTGCAAAGGGCAGATTGTAATAAAACGCAGTTAGCATAAATGAAATGTTCAGATATATTAAGGGATATTTATGATATAATAATAGAGTACCTGAGATCTCAGTCTTCCTCAACATTGCATGTGGAGTACTTTCGAAGCATATGCTTCATCTTCAGCTTGTGAATTGGTACTGGTTGTTCTTGAGAATTCTGTAGAGCGGGTTGACGTCACTGGGCGAGTTCTCATTCAGCTTGTGAGCGTTTTTTGTTTCTTTTAGTATCTCGATTTCTTCTGAAATGTTGATTTTGAGTTTGTTGTTTCCTCTATGGATGACGGATAAAGTGTTGTCGATGATATTGCATTGGTGACCTGTATCTATGACATGCTTTGCAAAGCTGGATTTGCCTTCATTAAATCTAAAGTCTTTGAGATGTTCGATATATCGTATGTTGAAATTCCTAGTTGTTGTGCCAATGTAAAACTTCTCACAGCTGCTGCATTTCAGTTAATAAACTCCTTTGTTTTTCTAAATGCCTATTTCTTCTATTTTGTTTGTGATTATGTTATTTAGTTTGTTGGTTGCTCTGAAGGCGATTCTTACATTTGTGTCTTGTTTTTTGATGGTTCTAGCCAGGTTTTATGTTTCGGGACTAGTATATGTGAGAGTTAACCACTTAGCTTTATAATTGTCCATTTCTCTATTCAATGCAGTTAAATTTCCTAATTATTTTTTGTTTGTTTTTTGATTTGTTTGTCAATTATTTTTTCATTATAACCGTTTTTTGATGCTAGAAGTTTGATGTATTTCAGTTCTTTATTGTAATTTTCTTGATTGAGTGGCAGTTTTATCATTCTGTTGATGAGACTGGTAAAGGTACTGATTTTTTTTGTGGGGGATGCCTAGATTTATTATGATGTTGGTTGTATCACTGGTTGGTTTTCTATAAATGGTGATGTCTAAACTGTTGCTGTTAAGGTTGTTTGTTAATGTGAGGTCTAGATAGTTGATCACATTATTCTTTACAAATCTTCAGTGAATTTTATATTTTCATGCATTTTATTTAGTTAAAATATCATGTTCCGTTGAATTTTCATTGTCATAGATAATTAGAAGATCGTCGACATATCAAAATAAATCTAGGAACCCCCACAACAAAAAGTCAATACCTTTACCAGTCTCATCAACAGAATGTGAAAACTACCACTCAACCAAGAAAATTACAATAAAGCACTGAAATACATCAAACGTCTAGCATCAAAAACGGTTATAATGAAAAAATAATTGACAAACTAATCAAAAAACAAATAAAAAAGGAAGAATTAGTAAACTTAACTGCATTAAATAGAGAAATGGACAATAATAAAACTAAGTGTTTAACTCTCACATATGCTAGTCCCGAAAAACAAAACTGGCTAGAACCATAAAAAACAAGACACAAATGTAAGAATCGCCTTCAGAACAACCAACAAACTAAATAACATAATCACAAACAAAATAGAAGAAATAGACATTTAGAAAAACAAATGGAGTTTAATAACTGAAATGCAGCAGCTGTAAGAAGTTTTACATTGGCACAACAACTAGGAATTTCTTCTCTTCTTCTATCTCTATCTTTCTTCGGGTTTTTACAGCTGCTGCCGTCTTCCCGTGCCAAACCTCCAAAGCCTACGGTCTTGGGCATCTTCGATGCTTAGCCCTCTAGCTTGCATTACTTTCTTCATGTTTTCCTTCCATGTTAACCGTGGTCTTCCTCGTTTCTTCTTTCTGTTAGGATGCCATTCATATAGTTTGCTGGCTTCGGCCATCGCTCATCTTTCCATTCTTAAAACCATGTCCTAACCACTTTAATTGTTAATTCCTTTTTTCCTCAATTCTCAATTATGCTTTCTTTTCTTTTTCTTCTGCTTCCATTTGTTTCTAATTTCCTTATTTGTGACACGTTCTAATTTAGACTTTCTGGCACTTCTTCGTAAATAATCCATTTCTAGAGCTATTAGTCTATTCCTGTAGTACTTATTGATTGTCCATACCTCACTTCCGTACATTGCAACAGATTCCACCAATGTTTTACCAATATATTTTTTTGTGTCTTTCCAAATATGCTTATCCCACCATATGGAATTTAATGATGATATTATTTTGCTACTCAATTCAATTCTATGTTTTATGTTCTCTTTGCCTATACCTTCGATGTTATCCATAATCATTCCCAAATATTTAGTTTGTTTCACTTGCTTTATTTGGATTCCATCTTCCAATACTAAGTTTTCTCTTTCATTGCTATTTATTGCCAGATATTCTGTTTTTTGTAAATTTACTGTGAGACCCCATGATTCATATGTGCTTTTCAACCTTTTTATCATGAATTCCATATCAAAATTGTCTTGCGCTAAAACCAGTTGATCATCGGCAAATTGTAATGTCAGCAAAAATCTATTGCCTATTGGGATCCCCATACCTTTGCAGCTTTGTTTCCATTTCGTTAATATAAATTCTACATAAATATTAAATAAAATTGGTGATAGACTGCACCCTTGTTTCAATCCCTTTGAGGTGTTTATAGGATTAGACATTATATTTCCCATTTTAACATAAGCGGAGTTATCTTTATAGGTTTGTTTAATAATTTCTATTAGGTTTCTGTCAATATTGTATTTCTCCAATACTTCCCATAATTTGTTCCTCGGAATTGAGTCATAAGCTTTCTCTAAATCTATCATTGTCAAATGGGTTTTCTTCTCCAACTGCAGTCCGTTTTTCAATTAACTGTTGTATTGCAAATATATTGTCAACACATGACCTTCCTGGTCTGAATCCATTTTGATCTTCTCCTAATTTGTCTTTAACATCTTTTTGTAACTTTGTTTTTAATAACTTCGTAAATATTCTATATAATGTGTTATTTATACTTATTCCTCTGTAGTTTTTTGCGTCTCTTCTATCGCCCTTCTTGTATATTGGTACTATGTAGCTTATTTTCCATTCATCAGGAATCTTCTGTATTGCAATGCACTTATTATACAAGTCCCTCAATCTACCTATTAAGTTTTTTGGGCCATATTTAATTAACTCATTTGGAATTTCAACATACGATATAACGAACATCTCAAAGACTTTAGATTTAATGAAGGCAAATCCAGATTTGCAAAACATGTCATATATACAAGTCACCAATTCAATACCATCGACAATACTTTATCCATCAGCCATAGAGAAAACAACAAACTCAAAATCAAGATTCTCGAAGAAACTAGAGATACTAAAATAAACCAAAAACACTCACCTGCTGAACGAGAACTCGCCCAGTGATTTCAACCCGCTCTACAGAATTTTCACGAACAACCAGTACCGATTCACAAGCTGAAGATGAAGCATATGCTTCGAAAGTACTCTACACCCCACATCCAAAGTTGAGGAAGACTGAGATCTCAGGTACTCTATTTTTATATTATGAATATTACATAGTAACCTCAATGGTGTTTTGTCATGAATTTTAAAAGTATCGATATTAAGGGATGCTCTAAATAAAATAAAATAAGAAACGAACATACCCGAAACGACCTCAACATATTTCTTCTCCATGAAAAATGTTGGATTATGGAAGTAGATGGAACTTCCATATATTGAGGATGCCAACATTCCGTATTACAAGAAAAGCCTATGACTACAAAACAAGAATAAGAATATAGGACGACCAGGGAAACTTAAGAAAGAATCCATTTAACTGTAATATAGGCCGCAACAGGGGATTCTCTTAAATCTTGAAGTGGTGGTGATGATGAAAAAAGTTTTCGAAAGATTTAGTGTATATACTGTAACGGTATTTACAAGAGTTGAAGGAATAGGTAAAGCAGTGTGTCTTTCTATATGCAGAGCACGATCAGAGGAATGTTTTGTGTTTCTTTTAGGTAGGGTACATACATTTATAGACGTGGTGCGGAAGTTCGTCTAAGTTTAAATTTTAGGGAATTCCAAAAGAATGCAGATTTTAGAATATACCAAAAAAAGTTTTTAATTTCCTTTAAATCGTTATCAAAACGTCTTACTAAACATTGAAAATAACCAAAATAATATATATATATATGACATCCGGATTTTCAGTCCTATGTGACGGTTGTTTTTACCCCTCTAACATATATCTCTGGTACTTATTTGAGTTATAGACCAAGTCGATACCGACGTCATGATGTCATCAGGAAATGTAGGCCAGTTTTACAAATTCTAACCCCCATTGGGTCTCGAAACTACTATCTTCGAGTGTGTACATATTTACTCAACCGTTCCTCGAATGCATATAAAACCGGACTACTAGAAGTGGGGGTTAATCTGAAGCGAACAATTAAAATCGTATTATCTGCAGTTAATACCGTTTTTTGTAACGAAATTTGTTACAGTCCACTTAAATAAACGAGAAAGGTATGCTGTAAAAATCACAAAAAATCGGTAACCAATTATCCACTTTGAAGGTATTTAACCCAGGATATTCACTATCTGAATTAGAAGAAATTAAACATTAATCATACTTCCAATTCTATAGATTCTCGAGAAAAACACTCTAAATCTCCAGATAGTTATGTTCAGTTTCTTGAAAATTTTGATATTTATCTGAAAGCTGTCAGTATATATTTTCTCTGTTGCACAAGAATATTGCTAGTCTTAACAGTGGCGGCTCGTAGTTTTGACGTTAGAGCTCATTGGTGAGATAGGGTGAATGGCAAAATGTCCAAACTGATTGAGATAAGTGCAGAATACATATTTTCGAGGTCACTTAATTCATTAGTGTCAAACTTCTATTGACTTGCATATTTTTTCTCTCTGATTTGGAGTTGGTATGTAAATTCCAATATTGACTGTTTTATGTACTAAATGATTGCCCGACTTTTCAGGGCAGTATGTGTCCCAGTCTTCTAGACACACGAGCTCTGAGCTTAGACTTAACCGGTGTTTGGCACTGTCACAATTCATATCAGCGGCTTCAAAAGCTATATTAAACACTAAAATTGGTTGTTGTGTATCATTTTTGCATGCCACCTACTTCTCGCCCCCTTATAGGGGATTAGAGGTGTCAAATTTGCGCTCAAAGTCAACAAGACCATCAACTAAATTACTACCTCGAAAACACCCCATAGCTGTAAAACAATAAAAATATATTATCTAGCAAATCTCTGTATAAGTTATATGGGAGAATTTAAAAAATAGAATTACAATTTTAATAGATAGAGTAGATAACTTTCATTGTCTAATTTCGATTAATAAATAGGACGCGGATTGTTATCTTTTGATTCTATGGATAAATTGAAATCATCTTATGTGCTGGAACTACCTTTTTATAATGTTGTTGGTGGTACTGGAACGTAATATCTGGCCCATGTGCTGGCTTCCGCAGTTTTTCGCCGGAAACTGTGTAATGTAACCAGAAGAGGATCGTAGGATGAACCTACCCTCAGTTAAATTCAAAAGCAATTAGTATGAATAAAATCAGTGATTATATTATAAAATTGTATTATATTTTAGATGTTTACATATTGTATTACAGCACGTATATACCGTATACAAGCGGTGGACCGCGTGCTTTCATTATTTTGTTAAAATAGAATTGTGCAAATCTAAACGTGATACGCAAACACTAGTAACAGTTCTGTTATCAGAATATTTAACTTACCTCAATTAAAATATCTCGTAACGCAAAACATTCGCAGGCCTGTATTATTGGTACCATTTTATCTTATATTCCCTTATTTTCGGTAAAATAAAAATGTTTCTATCATTGACACTTCCGTACACAATTCGCCCATGTGACGGTAAAAGTAGCACCACGGTTCCCCCAATAGACGGAGAATATGCAAGTTTGTTTACAGTACAACTGGAACTTAGCTCCGATACAGTACAGTGGTGTTTTACACCTTAAGTCACTTTTCCAGATTATTATTCACATGTGTACCAGGTATTCGAGAGATATGCTGGCACTTAGATACACACACATTAGCATAACATTCATGTATATATATATGATATGAAAAGAAAAAAGAATGCTTGAGTCGGGATTTGAACTCGAGTCTCTAAAGTCTGTACCTTTAGCGCTCTAACCAACTGAGCTACCCAAGAATTCCAAGACAAACATACAATTTTCTTATACATGTAGTATTCTCAATTCACACAAGAGGTAGCGGAAAGATCTTCCGACTGCCATCTAGCGGTTATGTTAGCCGCTAGGTGACAGTCGGAAGATCTTTCCGCTACCTCTTGTGTGAATTGAGAATACTACATGTATAAGAAAATTGTATGTTTGTCTTGGAATTCTTGGGTAGCTCAGTTGGTTAGAGCGCTAAAGGTACAGACTTTAGAGACTCGAGTTCAAATCCCGACTCAAGCATTCTTTTTTCTTTACATATCATATTTGCCTTCATTGCCAAATGTCAAAAATATATGTATAATATATATATATATATATATAATTATCCATCTCTTATAAACAACCCACCTGCATCATTCCATGTGATTTCTCAAAACTCATAGTGCGATAGTAACTTTGAAGGTCGATAGGCCTATATCTTGCTGTAATAGTCTATAGCAGTTAAAATGTATTTGGTGAATAAACATTGAGTTTCTCTATTAAATGTAGTAAAGAAAAATATGCCATTTTGACAGGTGCCGTCCTCAACTGTGTTAAAAATTAGTTTTGATTTTAAAATTAGTATCTCTAGGCCTTTGGAAGTCGACTTCCATCATCAGCAGAAGAAATATGATTCTACTTTATCAAGATTTTTATGTCCTTGAAAATTAATCGAATCCTGGTTTATTTGAACCCGCGAACTACAAACAAAAACTGCATAATGGTAACCACTAATGCACCAGAATGTAAAATATTCATATGGGACTTGGTGAAATGGAAATGGAAGTTAAGAATTGATGTAATGTATCAAAGCATTAAGTTCCGTTAGAGAACTTAAAACGAACATTATGTGTTTAGTTATAACATGTATTATGTAAGCATTAAGTAAATAACAGCTCTTCCTGATATTAGAAGCACTGCTATCAGTTGCATGACTCTGCAGAAATTTAAAATTATCGACCTGGATTGTGACTGAATATCTAATGGCATGATTAGTATGTCAGAAAAATTGCGATAAAACCCACTATACTCCCTCTTACTATGGATAGTCAGGTAGGCCCTAACTGATTTAAATGTTACTGCAAAATAGTAAGAAATACCGTATAATTAGAGGTTAAAGGGATTATCTGTTATTTCCTAAATAATTAAATTGCATCTCTAAAAGGTAGTCTTCTATGGAAAAATATTCAGAAAAATGAGACGAAGAAAATACTTCTGACATAATAAAAATAATTATCTTCTTCTTCTTCTTCTTCATCGAACCAAGTCTTAGCCCAATAGGCCTGTTACTATCTCACTGATGTATTTTGTATCCAGTGTTTCCTTGGACGGCCCAGAGATCTCTTCCCTGTTGGACAATAACGAAGCATGGCCTTGAGAACTCTCTCTGAACTGATTCGTCGCAAATTATTCATCCAGTTGTTAAAAATAATTATTCCTATCTTAAGGAATGGGATTTTTATGAACTATACGTTAATTTTGCATGGACTCTTACTTTAAGGGAGGAAAGGAGATTACAGATATTTGAGAATAAAGTACTTAGGAAAATTTTTGGACCAAAGAGAGATGAACATACAGGTGAATGGAGAAGACTACATAACAATGAACTACATGGTCTTTATAGGAAGCCAGATATAATAAGAACAGTTAAGTCTCGTAGACTGCGATGGGCAGGACATATTGCACGTATGGGGAATGAAAGACTTGCATGGAAGCTTCTTGTAGGAAAGCCAGAGGGAAAAAATTGTTTGTTAGTGGTGATATGTCAGTCGACAAGTAGTATATGTAGTTTTATGGGAAAAAAATTCAATTTAAAACTTTTCTTTAATTTTTTAATTAAAAGAAAAGTGTTCAATTCCGCTCCAAAAGACGGGCTAAATCGAACTAATAAATAGACCCCTGCCGTAACGCCCAGTTGGTAGACCAAGAATGAGGTGGGAGAATAATATTAACTATGATTTGAGGGAAGTAGATTATACAGGGAATGATTGGAAAGGATTAGCTCAGGATAGGGATGTACGGAGAGCTTATGTCCGTGCGGCCATGAACCTACGGGTTTGATAGTGCCAGTGGGTAAGTATACGTTAATTTTGCAACACAGTGCAGGTATTTCATTCTCAATTGAACATAACTTGTTTACAGTTTTATAAATATAACTTTAAAAAATCAATAATTTTTGTGTAAACTAGAAATATTAGGATGCATGCCGCAGGATTAATTGATTAAGGCAATACGCTACAAGCTGGAAAGTCTTGATGGGGGTCCAAAATTTTTAAACTGGTCTAAACCGTCTGGCAGCACCATGACACTGGAGTCGATTCAGCCTCTAAAGTAAATGAATACCACATTATTTGTTATTGAGGTTAAAAGCGGCCATCACGCAGGGCTGACAACTCGGCTAATATATACTGCTGATTGTCTAGGAATGTTGGATCCTTGTCCTCCTACTATATCAAGGTCCCTTAAGGCTGTAGTGGGGTCATTATACCTTTACTTTGCTTAGCAGTGTTACCTTGATATTACGCAGGATACCTTTGCATTAGAAAATAAATAATGTCATATGTACATTAAGGGATAGGATTTATATCCAATATGTACAGCCTTTGAAATAATTGATGGCGCACAGATGATTTCCAAGTCCCAGGACGAAGCCGCTGCGTATGATAAAAGGTCAACTATTTAGTTCACAGGTAAACAATTATCTGAGAAACTAAACTCCATTCTATTCCGTTGTGTGTAGTGCAATGGAAAATAATTTCGCATAAATAAGAAGAGCGGAAAATGCTATAAATAAAACAAAGGAATACAAATAAAACAAAACAAAGAAAATTAATTGAAATAAATATAATATAATAGAATAGAAACACGAGAGAGAGAGAAAAAAAGCATGACAGCGGGATCGAACGCGCGGCCTCTTGCATGGGAAACAGAAACTCCCACCTCTAGACCACAACTATCCCCGTTATAAACGCTCTGTATCATGCGATGCAATACCCTAGGGCTTGCTTGTTTAATGCAATTAGATATTAACTTTACTTACTTTTAATTAATCAGATGCGTTGTGCATTAGGAGTGCAAATAAACAATCTTGTTATGCCTTGTGTTTTGCAAACAAAGTAATGAGACGCTAATATCGTTATTCATTATACACACACACACACACACATATATATATATATATATATATATAGGTATATGAGCTGTTTCCTTTAATTAATTAATTTCCCTATATATATATATATATATATATATATATATATATATATATATATACACCAATTTATTTGTATATAACGAAGCCTGGTAACATGTAGCCATTATGAAAATTAACTACGTTATTAAAAAGAAAGTGTCCTGAATAGAATCGAACCTGAGACCAAGAGAGCATCTTACCAGCTGCTCTACTGAAGCGAACGATATGGATACTGCATGAAAAAATACTTAAGCCGCCGGATTTGACCTCACAGTAGACAGCACACGTAACAACTTACTGGTGTGAATCGCTATTCAAAACTTCAATTTTCCATCATCAAGAGTTGCGCCATCATTTTTTTTTTCAAAGGCTGTACATACGCTGGACTAAAGATTCTCAAAATACAGTATAAACCTGGACACAATTTTTTTACAGAAATTATGCAAACTTTTTTAAAAAACATTACTTTTCCATTTGTTTTAATACTTCATCATCATCATAGTCCATTCGCGAATTTAGGTAATTTGTTGACCTGTTTCGATCTCAATACAAACACCATCCAAAAGTCTTCTGAATGGACGTCGTGGACTTCTTCTTCCTGCAGGTTGATAGCTTAACATTTGTTTGGCTATACTATGATCTTCCATTCGATGAACATGTTGTATCCATCTTGACTTATAATCAGATTTTGTTTTGTAAAGGTTTCAAGTGTAATTCTTCTAAGATTATTCATTCGGGAAAATCACTTACAAACAATCGTGGTTTAACAGATGACGATCTATTACATGGTGTATTTTAACTGTTTGAATATGTGTATAAACTGCACTGAAGATACATTCAAAACTCATACACGACTGTTGATTTAGTGGAGCACTGAATTATATATGTTCAGCTAAATGTTTGAAGCCTACGATCAATTTTTCAGTCGTTCTGCTAATTTTCTGGAGCACACTTGTTGTGGTCAGTACGAGGAATTCTATTGTCAAATGGGGTTGACTAACGAGGTTCAGCAATAACAAAAGAATATATTTGTATGATATACCACACATCATATTTACAACATTCCATAATAATCAATCCAGTTTTGAAGTTCACATGGCAGAAAAATACATTTGAAATGATTTTCTGACAAGAATAAATTTGAAACCATAAAATACAAAACATATTTACGAAATAAAACATATTATGTAAATATATGTTATATAAAATATGTAAGAATATGTACTATACTCTGAAATGAGGTTAAATGTGAATGAACAAATGTATTTTAAACTACTCCAAATACCCTAATTCATAAATATGTAATGGAAATTTAACAAATTAAATAAAAAAAAAAACAAGTATGTATTTACATCGAAATCCTAGCCGTATACATTAGCAGTATAGCAATCCATGTTGAAATAATAACTTTTAGTAACCAACATAATACCTTATTGATGATCAAGGAATCGGAATACAAGATTCGGCAGGAAAAGAATAGGTCGCACGAGTCGCAGTATATGACTCTTTATATTGGAATGTTTATCATCATCATCATCTTCATTCATGGACTAGGTCTGTTGACCCGTTCCGACTTCAGCCCATCTCTTTCTTGGAATGTTTATTTTACCTTTAATATAAGTGACCTTTTTTTTACACGCATAGAAAGAAACGCTGCCTAAATTAACTTATGCGTAGCCATATTTTAATCTTTGTATCCATAGAGAGATAGAGGAAAGATAGAGAAGAGCGGAGAAAGAAGATAAAAATTTGAAAAGCTTTAGGCACAGAAAGATGTTTTATTACATTGTAAACTGTTTATAAATAAATATTCATAGACAAAACTCAAGAATGTATAAGTTCATAAGCAAATTTGTACCCTTAAAATTGACGAAACATTAAATCCTTGTCCCAGTTATTTAAATGTGTCGGACCGCAGTGAAAACAAAATAATGCAAAACTAACTGTACGTTATTTTTACTTTGTAGTGTATAGCCTAATTCAACACAAATTTAAGTAATTTTACTCGTTCGCTTTTTTTTTATTAAAATATGTATGCAATACGATGTACTTCGTCAAATTAAGTATTAGAGTGACACAATGTCTGTGATACGGAACCGATATAATCGTATCATCCTTTACCTTTGGACTAATTTTTACTATCCTCGCCTTTGATATAAAAGTATCGCGGGTTCAAATCCACCCGGGATTAATACAGTTTTGAGGACGTACAAATTCTGACTATGCTTATATATATATTTTGTCGGCCTACTCGCTCCAAGATTTGAATAATGATACTAATGACCTAAGTTGTTTAAGAGCTTTGTAAAATAAAAATGCAACATAACTTACTATCAAAATTAGCCATTGATTAAAATAAATAATGCTACGTTTTTATGTGATGTAAGTACCTAGTATTCTGATGAAGTTTTAACTTCCCAGCAGTGTTTATTCAACGAATTGAAACTGATATTAGTTTTTGAATAAATCTAAATAGCCACTTTATATAAATATAATTGGAATTCTCACCTTAGTGGTACGCGTTGGATCTCTTTCACTAAAATGTCGGTTTGAATATTTATAGGTCTAAAATATAGATAGCTAGCGCATCTGGTATTTTATTTGAAAGATCTGTTAAAATCCGTTTTATTTAGCCAGAGTTAGAGCCTGCTGAATTTACGAATACGATATATAAAGCCTGTTGATTGAACAGTTTAATTATCTGTATGGAATGAACAGTAAGTTACGGTTGGAACTGCAGAGATTAACTTAGACCGTTGAATTTTTACATGTGGAATTTTATTGCTGTGTGAAACTGCTGGCATGAAATACCATCCAATGGCGAAATATCCAACAATTTATATACGTATATCTACTTTTTTACTGTCTCTTTCGCAGTTGGAATTGAACGTCGCAAAGTTTATAATGAAATGAAAATTGGAAAATGACACATGCCATTTGGATATTAAAGAAGAAATAATTGAATTATTTACCTATATTTTATGTATAAACGCGACTGATGACGCACATTTAATTAATTTTCAAACAAAACACTAATTTCAAGTTATTTAGTACACGGATGAGCAACTTAATCGAGTGAGAGGGGACGAGCTTAAATCTCCCATCTACCGTTGCGATGTATGAAAGATATGCTACGAACATTCATTCCGATCTGACTAGGTCGTTATATGTTATTTGGTTACAGAAAGTATGTAAATTATTCAACTCGACCAACCTTCCCTTCAGGAATATTGCGTCATTATGCTGTCATTGTTACATCATTCATGACAGCATCGGTATTATGGAGGGAGACATTGCTCAGCAATATATTGTGTCACATGTACACCTCCGTGATTTAGGAAAACCTACGTGAACGGTACACCTTAGGAAACAAATTAATGTCAATATAATTAATTTATTAAACGAAGATCTTTGTTCCAACCTAGTTCAATAATTGGTGTCCATTTTGTGTCAAAATAGCAGAATTGCTATCTGTTATATTTTTTTACGTAGCCCATACTTCGCCTTAGAAAACTGTAATGGATGTCTTCCGATCAAAGTTAAAATTATATTGATTAAAAAATTCTGTAATGGCTTACACCAACATATAATTTTAAAACGGGGCTAATGTATTTTACAGGAACCCGGGTTTCTACCTATAAAGGAGAACCAAAACGGATCGCTCACCGTCAACACTTAAGTGATGGCCGCAGAGCTTTCCATCCATCTATCTATACGACCCCCTGGACTAAGCCGTGGCATTGCATTGTTGTAAAAAGGGTAATATATGCCGGACAGATCAAAGGCGATAAGTCAGACTACAAGTCTATCTTGAACGAAATAGTGGCAATCTTTTACTGTAAAACTGCAAATGTTAAAAAATGCGGGTAGGCCTATGGGTTTGATTCGAGTGCATTTTTCCGGAGATAAAATAGTCTCTCATTCGGATCTCTTTAGGAAATTCATAGCATATAAAGGGACATATTTCTAACAAGTGGAATGTTATGATACACAAACTTGGATTCGGTTCTTTTTAATCCCAAGTAGGATTCTCTCAGCTATCAGAGATGTTAGATTCGTGGGAAGAGAATTCCATGCTGATTATTAGTGTTCGCAACCTATTACCCGACCCTACTGTATAGGGTAATGCTGTATGCCTTACCTATAGTGATAGCGGGGATTGGAACTTGGTTGTGAGGGGTGGATATTGCCTCATAGTAGATAGATAAATGGAATTTATTGCCCTTTTTTTCAGAAGAAAGAAAATACATATTACATTGCGCACGGGCCTGCTTGGCCGTAGGTGCATTATTTTTCCATGAATAAAAAATAAAACTAATCATAATATAAACAAATACCTACAAATACACCTCTATCAAAAACAATAACTGGTTACATGTAAGTAAAATCTATGTCTACACTACATCACAATAATACATATCTACACTCATCCATATTCCGTACATTAATATTTAAAAAAATGCTAGAAAACAAATTAGAAAAAAAACACACACACACACACATACACCCACACACCTCCACACATATACACACTCATACCCCCCTCTCCCCGTCCCAGACTATTCAACTTATCAGACCTACTTATTACTTACTTACTCACTGGTGCTATCGAACCAGTAGGTTCATGGCCGCGCGGACATAAGCTCTCCATACATCCCTATCCTGAGCTAATGCTTTCCAATCATTCCCTGTATAATCTACTTCCCTCAAATCATAGTTAATGTTATTCTCCCACCTCATTCTTGGTCTACCAACTGGGCGTTTTCCCTCTGGCTTTCCTACAAGAAGCTTCCATGCAAGTCTTTCATTCCCCATACGTGCAACATGTCCTGCCCATCGCAGTCTACGAGACTTAACTGTTCTTATTATATCTGGCTTCCTATAAAGACCATGTAGTTCATTGTTATGTAGTCTTCTCCATTCACCTGTCTGTTCATCTCTCTTTGGTCCAAAAATTTTCCTAAGAACTTTATTCTCAAATACTTGTAATCTCCTTTCCTCCCTTAAAGTAAGAGTCCATGTTTCGCACCCATATAATATAACTGGTAGAATAATAGTTTTATATATTTTCAGTTTAATGTTTTTTGAAAGGAGTTGGGACATCAAGAGTCTCTGCAATGCATAATAACACGCATTTCCAGAATTGAGCCTATGTTTAATTTCTTTGTGCATCTTATTCCTATTTGTGATCATTGTTCCTAGGTATTTGAATTCAGCCACTTCCTCAAAATTTCCCTCATTTGTCATTAGCTGTCCATTTCCATTATATAATGTATTTCTACGTGTGACCATATATTTAGTTTTATTGATATTTACTTCCAGTCCTAAGTTCTTAGTGTTACTCAATAGTGTGTGCGTATTGTCCTTTAGTATCTCCTCACTACCGGCCAACAATACTACATCATCAGCATAAACTAACAGTTTATTAATACCATTGAGTTGTAAGCCTTCCTCATTCTCTAAAGATTTAATGGCATGCTCTAGTACAAAATTAAATAGTAGAGGAGATAGTGCATCTCCTTGCTTCAACCCATTCTGGATTTCAAAAGTGTCCGAAAACTGTTTGCCTACACGCACCCTACTCTTTGTGCCATTTAGACACATTCGTATAAGTCTAACTAACTTTTTAGGAA